>JAZKJV010008097.1:0-536603 GCA_037367405.1 Ottelia alismoides | reverse complement strand
TGTGTATAGACGTGACCCGCTAGTCCGGCAAATCGAGATGGGGAAAGATCAGGCACATCGCCCAACCCCAGTCTACCAGGAGACCAGGCCCGCACAATCCCGCGATACCAGTCCAGGCCAGAACAGGGTACCAGCCGCAGCGGCGCACCACCAGCAGGGCCAGCACCGCCCCATCAGCAGCAGTATCGGCACGGCCAGCAGGGCCAGCTCAGGACAGCATCCACTCAGCAACCAGCCCAGCCCACCGAATTGGAGTCCCTCACCTTGGCGATCCAGACCCTGTCTGATAGGGTCCAGCAGATGCAACATGACTACCTGGACATGAGAACCGACATCAATCGGGTCTCTCGTGCTCAGGACCAACAAATGGCGCCTAGGACTCCAATTCCCGCACAGGTTCAGGCCAACCCAAACAGCATACAGCAGGGCCAGAATCAACCCCGAGATCAGGTATACTATTCAGATAATTATTTATCTGAACATGAGATCCTTTCGTACGATAATGTTAACCATATGTCCCTCAAGAGCGGAAGGACCGTGACCATACCTGATCGGGCACGGGCGCAAAGAGAAGGAACCTCTGAAACTCTACCTGAGGAGAATTCGGAGGAAGAAGAGGAGGAGCATCACCACCGCCACCGCCAGCAGAAGAAGAGGACATCTGAGTCCTCGAAGCACCAGCCCCGCAGTCATCCAGAGTCTGACGACACCGATGAGCCCGCACCTCCATCTGAGGAGGACCATCCAGAAGAAGCGAGGAAGCATCACCGGTTTCGCCCAAGCATTTTCCTTTTTGTCAGAGTCCGGGTCAGAGTCTGTATAAAAGTCCGAGTCAGAGTCTTGTTCAGAACTCAGTTCCAGCAGTTAATGAAGATATTTTAGTTTCCAGAACCTGAGTTAATAGTCCCTTTCCCCCAAGCTCTCAGGGTGGGAAGAAGAAAGTCAAAAAAATCCAAAAAGATGACCCTGAGATGGCTGAGTTTTGCAATAAACACATCAAGGTCACAATCCCCTTTGACAAGTTCGTGGAAATGACCCCTGCATTCCAAAAATACCTTAAGGTGAGATGCACACCTACTAGGGTTAGCAGGAAGACCAAAAGTCATGTTGAGAAACACGTTCTATCAATAGCCACGACTTGTGCAATAAAAAACTCGTTTCCTCGGAAACGAAGAGACATGGGTGCACACTACGTAGTGAGTCATGTTGATGACATCGCGTTTGCATGCACTCTCCTGAACAATGGTTCCTCGATCAACTTAATGCCCACAGCCCTCTATGAGCGCTCAATCTCGGACCTCTCAGGAAATCTAGAGCTATCCTTCAGTTTGCTGACAAATCTACTAAGAGGTCCCAAGGAGAGTTAAGGAACATTGTGATCAAAGTCGAGGGTCAAGAATACATGGTGGACTTCACTGTCCTCGATATGGAAACCCCTCGTAATTGGAGAGATTCCCAGATCATTCTAGTAGGCCCTTCCTCAGAACAGCAGGGGCCTTATTCGATTATAAGAATGGGAAAATTCAGTTCCAAACTCCAGGCGGAGATGAGGAACTTGAGATGAAGCAAACAAGATGGCAGAGACACGGACTCCGAATCCAGCACCAAATACTCTTCTCTCGAAACAGACTGGGAGCATGTAGACTTAGTTGGGCCATGGAGACAGAACCCAGCCAGCACCGATATGTCAATCTCCGTTGAAGATAATCCAGTGCATGAGTCAGTCTGCGAGATCGTTAGGAAAGAGTACAGCTCTGAGCCTGCATCGCCCTACATCTTCGATGACGTAGAGGCCCAGTTGGGCCTGTCAGTCCTTACATCCTTAGGACAATCGGAAGATGAGGATGATGAGTCGGACGAGGCGTTTGCCGATTGCATGGAGACCTTTGACGATCCGACTCCAGAGCCGAGCTTGGTGGCAGCCACTACAAAACAGGATCCAGCCACTTCCAACACCGAACCAGATCAGATTGAGCCAGACTTCTTAGACGATCATACCATCCCTGAGCTCAAACCTTTACCCACAACTCTGAAGTATGCCTTCCTTGCGGGCCAGAACAAGAAGTTTCCGGTCATTATCAGTTCGCAATTGACCGAGGAGCAGGAATCTCGCTTGCTAGAGATTCTGGAGAAAAACCGCAAGGCAATAGGCTGGAGCATTTCCGATCTCCACGGGATAAATCCCGCTCTGTGTTCGCACCATATTTACTTGGAGAATGAAGCCAAACCCTCTCGTGAATTCCAACGCCGGTTGAATCCAAATTTACGAGAGGTTGTGAAGAAAGAGATAGAAAAATGGTGCGATGCAGGTTTTATTTATCCAATCTCCGACTCTAAGTGGGTGTCCCCAATCCATGTTGTCCCGAAGAAGTCGGGAATTCAGACGACCACACAACGAGGACGGAGAAGAGATCGTGACGAGAGTACCCACGTCGTGGCGCGTTTGTGTGGATTACAGACGCCTAAATGCCGCGACGAAGAAGGATCATTTCCCCCTACCGTTCATTGATCAGATCCTAGAAAGATTAGCGGGGAAAGAATTCTTCTGCTTCCTTGATGGGTTCTCGGGCTACAATCAAGTAGCCATAGCTCTGGAGGACCAGGAAAAGACCACGTTCACATGCCCCTTTGGTACCTATGCTTTCAGGCGCATGCCTTTTGGGCTATGCAATGCTCCAGGTACTTTTCAAAGGTGCATGATTGCTGTATTCGCCGAAATGGTCGGCGAATTCCTGGAAGTCTTCATGGATGACTTCTCGGTCCACGGCGACTCTTTTGATTCCTGCCGTAGGAATTTGGACCGAGTCCTCAAAAGATGTTGTGAGGTCAATCTGGTGCTCTCCTGGGAGAAAAGTCACTTCATGGTGACGGAGGGCATAGTGTTGGGGCATGTCATCTCCAAGAGAGGAATGGAGGTTGACCCTGCCAAGGTGGACGTGATCAGACGACTCCAGCCACCAACCAACGTACGGCAGTTGCGGTCATTCCTCGGGCATGTCGGATTTTATCGAAGGTTTATCAAGGATTTCTCTAAAATTGCCCGACCGCTAACTGAGCTTTTAGGCAAAGACACGAAGTTTATTGTAAATCACAAATGTCTTGAGGCCTTTAAGCTGTTACAAGGAATGATCATGGACGCACCCATCTTACAAGCCCCAGATTGGTCTCTACCTTTTGAGATCATGACGGACGCCTCAGATTATGCTGTTGGGGCTGTATTGGGACAAAGAAGAGATGGCGTCCCGTTTGCAATTCACTACGCAAGCAAAGTGCTTGATTCTGCTCAGCGTAACTATACAGTTACCGAAAAGGAAATGCTTGCGGTAGTGTTTGCCTTGGACAAATTCAGATCTCATTTAATCGGATCCAAGGTAACTGTGTTCACAGACCATACGGCACTACGATACTTGATGGAGAAGAAGGACGCGAAGGCGCGGCTTCTTCGTTGGATTTTACTTATCCAGGAGTTGATTTGGACATCCGTGATAAACCTGGAAAGAAGAACGTAGTGGCCGATCATCTCTCTCGTCTCGAAAATCTTAATACTTCCGAGGTTTCCCCAATTCGAGACTCCTTCCCTGACGAGTCGATTTTTGTTATCGACTCACTCCCATGGTACGCCAATATCGTGAACTATCTTGTCTCCAAGAAAGTTCCCGAGGATTGGCCCAAGAGCCAAATCGACCGACTAAAGTCGGCCGCTAGACACTACCATTGGGAGGATCCGATCCTTTTCTTTGAAGGACCGAATTGTGTCTGGAGGCGTTGTATTCCTCAGGAGGAATACCAGAGTGTCCTTTCTTTATGCCATAGCTTAGAGGCAGGAGGACACCACTCCGGGAAGAGGACCGCATGGAAGGTACTTCAGTGTGGTTTTTACTGGCCGACTCTGTTTCGCGATGCCACCGCCTTCGCGAAGTCGTGCCCAGTTTGCCAGAGAATGGGAGGAACCGTTGGTTCCAAGGATGAGATGCCAATGCAGCCGGTCATCATTTGTGATGTCTTTGACGCCTGGGGCATCGATTTCATGGGCCCATTCCCTGTCAGCCACGGATTCGAATACATCCTTCTTGCGGTTGACTACCTATCCAGATGGGTGGAGGCTATCCCGACCCGAGCCGCAGACAGCAGGACTGTCTGTAAATTTATCAGAGAGCACATAATCTCTAGGTTCGGGATCCCCAAAATGATGATATCAGATGGAGGTAGCCACTTTGTGAATCGGGAGGTGAAGAAACTCCTGAAGGACTACGGCATCGAACACCGTGTCGCGAGTCCTTACCACCCACAAACTAATGGTATGGCTGAGGTGTCCAATAGGGAGGTGAAAACCATATTGCAAAAGCTTGTTCGCCCGGACAGGAAGGACTGGTCTCAGATCTTGGATCAAGTCCTCTGGGCGTATAGGACGGCTTACAAGACACCGTTAGGCACCTCCCCATTCCGAATGGTATTCAGAAAGCCGTGCCATTTGCCCGCAGAGTTAGTGCACAAATCAGAATGGGCAATAAAGAAGGTCAACTGGAACACACACCTGGGCCAGAAACAGAGAGACATGGATCAGAATGAGCTTGCGGAAGTCAGAAACCGAGCATACGACAACAGTGTGGTGTACAAGGACAAAGTGAAGCGTTGGCACGATAGATATATCAGACGAAAGACCTTTGCTCCTGGACAGAAGGTATGGTTGTTCAATGCCAGGCTGAAGACTTTCCAAGGCAAATTAAAGTCTAAGTGGACGGGACCATTCGTTGTCCGAACGGTGCATGATAGTGGTTGTATCGAGATCTCAGATCTCGCAGATGACGCACCGACATTCCTAGTAAATGGACAGCTGTTGAAGCACTTCGTCGAATCCAATGAACAGTTAGTCCATGTAGAGGAGATTGTATTCATACGCGAGACAGATACAGCAGATACATCTCAAGCCGCGTATGAGACCTTGCAGCAATGAACTCCAGCCATCAGCAGCATATTCAAAAGATTCAGACCGACTCATTTGTATATATCTCATTCTTCCTGTATATCCTATCCTTTACCTCCACGATTCTAGTAACCCATCCCCACATCATCGAACCATTATCTTGGACTACACTTTGGATGACCAAATCCTAAGTATAGGGGGGAGGGGTAACCCGAATCGAGTCACTGTACATTCTCCAAATCACATCGGTTCTCACACTCATTCCGGTCCTATACTTAGGCTGATTAAAGCCTAAGTATAGGGGGAACCGATGCCCGCTTTATACACTCATCTATCCCTCGTCCGCCCCATTACTGATCTTCTTCTACACTTAGGCTGTCAGAGCCTAAGTATAGGGGGGCGAGACGACTTCTATACTTTCTATTCCTCTTTGGCTCTCCTACGCTTAGCACGAGCTATGTCTTTTTCCTCGCTCTTCGTGCTCTGAGGACATAGCACACGCTAAGTATAGGGGGGCGTGTATATATTACATATATACTTTACCCATAGCTCGTACTTTCGCGTATTTTTGTATATATATTTACAATAATTACGGGTGGGTAAAAATGAAAAAAAAAATTTTAATATAGGCTTCTTATTTACTCTCGCATATCATCTCTGCATAAAAAATAACAAGAGTCTTGCATTTTCATAGCATGACATCTCATCTCATCTGCATACCTTGCATATGCAAAGTGAAAAGTTAGTGGGTTCTAGACCAAGATATGAGTAAATATGGAGGATGGACTTGATTTGACCTTAATTCACCTAATTTCAGAGGAACCTTATAGGAACTGGAGTTAAGATTTCTCAGGTCAAGAGACTTAATTCTTTGAGTCCGCATGTCTATGTTCACATGTCATCTTAACCAGTCTAAGTAGAATATCTCGTGCATACGCAGGATTCTTATAGATAATGACCTAACTTGGACAAGCACTATGCACGTAGCTCTTCACTGATGAGGTGGTGAGGAGGTAGAATCCTTTAACTTGGAGTAGCACACGGGTGGAAACATCCGTCCTCCTCTAGCGAGGGAAGTGCGTCTCAACCTAGTCTAGTGGTGTTGACATCTAAGGACAGGGTGCTGTGGGTTGCAATAATGCTTCAAAAGAGGGATAGTCTACTGACTCAAGAGGAAAAACTCCTGATGTACATGCTGCTTTCTAAAAAAAAATTGCAAAAACTCCAAAAAAATCAGACAGGTTCAAGAAAAAAATAAAATACCTGTCGGAGCCTGTATACTAGTAAAGAAATGCAGCTGGATGACTTGGCTACACTGGTCAGGCATCCCGGGATAGGTAGCTACACTGGCTACCGTCCATTCTCTTCTCTACCCCCTCCTCTTGAGTTGGTCGCACTTGAACTTAGAAGGGAATACCCCGCTCCTCGAGGAAAGAGTTACTATACCGGGTTATTGAGTTACCTTGTTAGAGGAGGCTGGTTCCGAGCCATTTCTGATGTGGAGAGTTGCAAATCACTTACACAGTACAAGTAAGAATCATAGTCATCAGAAATTTGCGTTTGAGGACTTGTTCTGACCTGACTATTGAGGCGTCTTGAATAGAAGACTTGTGGAACTTGAAGTCTGTTAGGTCTTAAGTCCAGGTCCAAATAAGGTTCCGCCACACAATTAATCCAAAGTTTGAGTCAGGCTCCATTTTTCAACTTTTGTTCATGACCTTGGTATGGAACCCAAAATCATTTCACTCTTGCATTTCATTTTAGTTGCTCGGGGACGAGCAAGGTTTAAGTATAGGGGGTTGATGAATCTGTGATTCATCACATCAAAAGTCAAAGATAGAGCCTTGTTCCCGATAAAATAGAGGCATATTTCCTTTTATCTTGCATAAATAACACTCATGCATGCATCCATAATTCATGCATTTTAGCAGCTCATCTGCATTTAAATAAGAAGCCAAAAATCCCCTGTAAAATACCTCTTCATCAAAATAACTTCTTCTCGATAATATATGTATATATTCCTTAATAATATAGGGAAGATTGCTAAAAATCACCCTTGTAGAATAGCCACAATAGCCGGAGAACCTTTGTACATTAAAACACAAATAAAGCCCTCATACAAACTCCTAATTAGGTCTACTCACTCTTAGAATACTCCACATTAAAAGGTTTTCAAAATGAGACTAATTTCATTGAAATTGGAGCTTGTATGAGAGACTTGGGTTTTTGGGTCATTCTGTATACTACATATGTATATTTATGTATCCTTGTATTTATGTATCATATTTGACCTCATCTCCGTCTTTGGTCAACATGAAACTTGTAGATCTCATTAAGATCTACAACTTTCATGTTTTGAGTTTTTCCAAATTCGGCTTCCTCTTCTCTCTACACGTGTTTCTTCATCCAACCATTCACAGCAGGCCACGTGGCGCCCTCTGGTTGCGCCACGCGGCCCGCTGTCCAGCGCCTCATCCGCCCGCGCCTTCCACCGTTGGATCTCGCTTCAGATCCAACGGCCCAGGCCTTTCCACGTACGTGACCATCTCCCAGCCATCAGATCTGCTTCACACTTCATCTCCACCGTCCCTTAGCGCCGCGCTCTCAGCTTTCCACGTGGAAGCACATGCGCCGCTTGATCGCGCCCTCGATCTTCTCATCACAGCCGCCCATCTCCCCGCGTGTCTCGACCCTCAGATCTCCCCCGCGCTCCATCTGATCCCTCCATTCGCGCCGCTCCCTCAGCCAGACACGTGGCGCATCCATCCACCACTGGATCACTCTTCTGATCTTCCATCTCAGCCGACGCTTCCACCTCGATCCTCATCCGCTCGATCGGCCCCCACTGTCCATCACAGCCGTTCGTAACCGCCTGATCCACAGCGCGCCATGTGGCGCTTCCATCCGCCTCTGATCGCTCCTTCCCTGATCAGATCTACACCGTCGCTCCACGCTCTGATCTCCACCGTTGGATCACAAGATCCAACGGTGGAGACCTCGTCTCCTACCTCCAGGCGCCCCTCTCCCCCACGTCCCTTGCCTTGCGGGAGGGGCGCCCCCTTTCCTTTTCTGGACACACGTCGGCCATCTCCTCCGGCCGCTGACCTCCCCACGACATCCCCCACTCGTCCCTCTCCCTCGCCAGCTCCCTCGAGCACCACCATCTCCACCACACTCGCCCCACGACGACCACCAACCTCGCCACTCACCCAGCCAGACCACCTCCTTCTCCTTATAAATACTCAGCCACCGGCACCGTTCACCCCCATCCGCCACTCCAGAGAGGTCCCTCGAGCTCCAAGCTACCTATTGGTGACAGCAATTGGTTGAGTTGTCGAGCGAAGACAGAGATCCACTCCGGCGAGATCCACGGCCGCCACCGCCGTGCCGCAGCCTCCCTCGAGAAGCTGCTAGAGCTCGGGATCCTACCGATCCCTGGAGCGACGACCTGGAGCTCAAAGCTGAGCCCCATTCCCCAGGTAACTCCCTCCATCCGTCCGCCGATCTTCTTCTCCATTTTCTTGAGTTTTCTCCATTTTTATTCGCCGTCACTGACCATCCTCGCGCCTTCCAATCACCTCGACGAGCTTCGCGTCGAAGCTCCGATCCTCGCGGTATCTTCCGCGCACTCCGACGACAAGTTTCACCTTCCTCCGACCAACAGCTCCGCCATTTGGCTGGAGCTCGTTCGCCGGACCACCTCACTCCGCTGTAGGCCTCGCCGATCACTCCACTCTCCTCCACGAACACCTGCACGCCTCGGCTATACGTCTAACCCTTTGCAGGTCCTAAATTCTTCATTGGCCGGAGCCTCGCCGGTGCTCCCTTCGAGCTTCATCGACATCGAGCTCCAGCACCCCTCCAAGGATCTAAAGGTCACCGGAGGCTTCGCCGTGCACTTCCGCTTCTTCCGAGCTACGTGGGAGCTGACGAAGCTCTTCATCGGCGCTTGGCAACCGAGGCGGAGCTAGGCGACCTTCACCGGAGCACCGCCTCCTCCTCCGCAGGTGGCGGAGGACCGTTCGAGACGAAGAAGCAGCGGCCGTTCGATCATCCGATCGAACGGCCCTCGTCCCGCCACGTATTCCACCACCGCGACAGTCCTCGATCGTTAATCGCGCTTCTGATCCGACGCCTTGCCAGGAGCCACGCATCTTCATCGACAACCCTTGGATCCATCTTGATCCAAGGGCCTTCAGGCTGCCCCGTAGACGAGTCCGAGCCTCGTCCTCAAAGCCTAGGCTCGGTTGACCCGAAGCTGCACCGAGGCTAGTCCGAACCTCCAGAGGACCCGACCATCGCTCCGAGCCTCCGACGTCCTCCGAACCTAGGTCGCCCACGTGAGGAGCACGTGCGGCCTGGGTTATTTGCATAGACGCCCCTGAAGCTTTTGGAAATTACAAAAAGGTCCCTGTGAAGCAGACCCCACGTGAGGAGCACGTGTCTCGTGGAGAAATTGCATACAAGTCCTGCATATTATCGGTAATTGCATTTTAGTCCCTGTCAGCATATTTATTTATTGAAGTTTCAATTTCCAGTATTGCATTTACACCCTTGTGTTTGCACGTGTCCCTAGAGTGCATTCTTCATCATTTTGAGATTCTAAAAATTGCATGTTTTTGGAAATCTTGTCCTCTATTTGTTAGTACACGTGTCTGGTTTTTGTTGGCTTACTTGAATTATTAATGAATTAATTGGATCATTTGTGACATATTTTGCCCAGTGATGACTTTTGATTTTTAGTTAATTATCTGTGCCTTCAAAAATCACCAAAAATTCACAGTAGCTTAAGGACTTCATTTCTAACACACCATAAAAATTTCATAGCTTTTGCACGCATATCGAGGCCTAAATAAATAGTTTAGTGATTTTCTTGAATTAATTTTAATTAATTCATTTCACAGTAAATTTAAGTCCTGTTAATTTTCCTAGGTCCCTTATCACTAGACCCACCTAGGATAATTTTAGTTCTTGGGAAAATTGTGATTTGATATTTATTAAAAATTAAATACTGAAAATCACTCTGTCTGTTCATTTAATTCACAGAAAATTTATTTTGAGTCGAAAAATTCCAAAAAAAATTAGTGTAGGTCATTTTCTTCATAAATAATCATCTGGCCAATTTTCATTATTTTTGGACTTCATTTGATACATCAATTAAATTAAACGCTAAATTGGCTCACCTTGTCTGCATATGTCTGCATAAAAATTAAAAAGACCAAAAAAATTTTGATCCTCGAACATCAACACTTGAACAATTGCTGTAATTCACCTAAGGAGACAGATGCCTCCCTGAGATCGACCTTGGACTTAACCCAAGTAAAAAAATTGCCGCTTAAAGTTAACTTCACATTAATCGATAAGTGGTTTTTGATCAACCCCTCGTATCCGACTGCAACGAATCATATCAATTGATTTGGACATTAATCTGCCCGAATTAATTAGGGGTGCGGGAGCGATATCAAAATGACGTCGTTGCCGGGGAGGCACGGCTTAGGTTAATTGTAGCATATTTTTGAGTGTTTGATTTCCAATCCCCGGGTAGTCTGACCCCCGGTTTTTCTTGTAATTATTTCTCTTATTTATTTTTCTTTTTGCATTATTTTTGTGTCACTCTCTGACCTCCATTTCATTTTTGTGCGAGGACCGCGAGGAGTCGGCGACGCTTCGGGGACTTAGCATTTAAATTGTGTTGAGAGAAAGAGAGGCATTGTACTTTTTATTTTTCCTTTGCATTATTTCCAGCGGTTCCCGTTTGGGATCTCGCGCGTGTAAATATAGTGGAAACTGTGTCCCGTGTGCTGTGTGGGTGATTGGTAATTTAGCTTGCACTAGCGGCTCCTCGAGCCACTCCAGGACTTGTTTGTGCTCGTAATCAATAGGACCACACAACACACTTAAAAGACGCACCTAGACCGCAGGACTTAGTCAAAATTAAACCGTTCTTCACGCTAATAGAACTGCCTGTCTAGGAGCGGCTTTCATTGCCTGCATTTGCATGTAGAATAAAGTTTTCAATTCTGTATTGCATCCTGCATCAACAAGCGAAGGGATCACTGTAAGCACTCTCTACTTAGCATACGCATCATTGATTTCAACTTGCATCGGCTTTTCTCAATTTCCCCCTCTGATTTTCTCACTTAAATTAAAAAGGAAATTGGGACTGTCCGATAGGCGTGCTTTGTGGTGGATAAATTAAAGTGATAACTTAACTTAAAATCGGGACTGCTAACAGTATTGACCAAAAAAAAGGAATAAAAGCTGAAAATTGTTTGCGGGAGACTAATCCCCGACCTTGTTTTCAGGCTGAGTGAGGGTACCTGAGTGTGTGTGAACACCCTAAGGTAGAGCCCAAATCCCCGTCTTCCATATCACGCTCTAACTGATCCTAGCAAATATCACGAGCCGGATATTTTCAGATTCTTTGACTAGTACCAAGTAGCCTCCGCCTGTTTCAGGTAGATAGGGGCGAAATTGCGGTACTTCGCGACAAGCTGCCAGTAACCCCCCGGGGTGAAGTTCCGGCCTTGTCAGCCTCCGCCTGCTTGCAGGTAGATAGGGGTGTGGTCACTGAATCCATCGGCTTGGGATAGGAGTGAAGAAAGGAAGGAGCTGCGGTATCTTAGACGACAGGATAAACATGGAAGACGCATCCGGCTCTGAGCCGACTTCCCTCTAGGCCGCGTAATCCTTGCTATTTTTGCTTGAATATCACACTTAAAAACTACAAGATAAATTGGACTCAACTTTGAGTCCTTCACTGTGTTGAGTGTGAAAACCAGGGTCTTGGATTGCTCTTTTTGCTTGCTTCAGGTAGGAGTAAAATCCTATCTTCTTCTCGCTTATCAAGATGAGTGAATGGGGAGATCTCGACGCACTATTCACTGATCTCTCTATGAGTCCCCCAAGTAACTCGTCTTTCGCGGTCCGAGCGCACCTTGGACCACCCAGGACTCATGACCCTCTTGAGTCCTGGTTCCCTCATGCTCAGGGTGGTTACTCTCAAACCAACCATTTTATCTCCTCTGAGATTACCGAGGAAGACCTTTGCCTCGGTATTCCCTTCCTTGATTCACCCTCTAACACCGACCTTATTTTCCATTCCCCAGAACTAGAGGAAGAAATGCCGCCAAGGATGCCGCCCGATGAGGACCAGATGAGACAGATTCTTAGACGCCTTGCTGAAGCCGAACAGAAAAATGCTGATCTCACTGCACGAATGGGGCAGATAATAGTAGCTGAAGGGATCGACCGACCAATGGTCGATACCTACAACCCGGCGGAGAACGAGATCCAAAATTGGCTAGCACCTGCAGTTCCCGACCAGGCATTCGAGCTGAAGCCCCATTTCCTTAGCCTCCTGCCGAAGTTTAACGGAAACCTCAGCGAAGAGCCTTACACTTTCCTCCGTGACTTCGAACTAGTTGCAACAATCTTAGCCATCCCAATGTTGTCCAAGATTATATCCGGCTGAAGGCCACCCCGTTTGCTTTAGGAGATAAGGCTGCACATTGGCTGAAAAACCTAGGGGTGGTATGTACTACCTGGATGCAGTTCAAGGACCTCTTCTTGAAGAAGTTCTACCCACTCAGTAGAACCAATCAGATGCGAACAAAGATTGCCAGCTTCGCCCAAGGACCCTGCGAACCGTTCCATGAGGCTTGGGACAGGTTCAATGACTTAGTACAGAAATGCCCATGCCATGGCATTTCTAAGGCAATCTTAGTCCAGACCTTGTTCTGCGGTCTAACCCCAGAGATGCAGGGGTTAGTCAGTGTCGCCTGTGGAGGAAGCTATCTGAACAAGAACGAGCACGCCGTGTGGAAAATCCTAGAGCAGATGGCAGAAACCGGCAGGTCACAGGCCACAAGGGCCTATCAGTTGTCTCCCTCGATTCTATCCAATGAGACAACTAGAAGGACTGTTGCAGATCTGACTGAGGACCTCATCCCCAGCATGGGGATGATTGCAGACAAGCTTACCATGGTCGAGCAGATCCACAAGAGAGTCGCGGAGATGGAGTCTCTTTCGATCCTTCCCAAGAAGGTGGAGGAACTCTCTGAAAAGGTAGCCAAGATTAAGCTACCTACCCCTTCTGCACCACCTGTACCTGTACATCGAGTCCATCTTGTACAGGAACAGGCACCGGGGTCTCAGAGCAGCTGGGATCAGACCTATACCCAGCCGAACCATCATGCACCCCCACCAGGGGAAACTGAATACGAGGAGCCTCCGCCCGTTTACGAGATCAACGGGCTCTGGTATAGCCGTGACCCGCTAGTCCGGCAAATCGAGATGGGGAAAGATCAGGCACATCGCCCAACCCCAGTCTACCAGGAGACCAGGCCCGTCACAATCCCGCGATACCAGTCCAGGCCAGAACAGGGGTACCAGCCGCAGCAGCGCACCTACCAGCAGGGGCCAGCACCGCCCCATCAGCAGCAGTATCGGCACAGCCAGCAGGGCCAGCTCAGGACAGCATCCACTCAGCAACCAGCCCAGCCCACCGAATTGGAGTCCCTCACCTTGGCGATCCAGACCCTGTCTGATAGGGTCCAGCAGATGCAACATGACTACCTGGACATGAGAACCGACATCAATCGGGTCTCTCGTGCTCAGGACCAACAAATGGCGCCTAGGACTCCAATTCCCGCACAGGTTCAGGCCAACCCAAACAGCATACAGCAGGGCCAGAATCGACCCCGAGATCAGGTATACTATTCAGATAATTATTTATCTGAACATGAGATCCTTTCGTACGATAATGTTAACCATATGTCCCTCAGGAGCGGAAGGACCGTGACCATACCTGATCGGGCACGGGCGCAAAGAGAAGGAACCTCCGAAACTCTACCTGAGGAGAATTCGGAGGAAGAAGAGGAGGAGCATCACCACCGCCACCGCCAGCAGAAGAAGAGGACATCTGAGTCCTCGAAGCACCAGCCCCGCAGTCATCCAGAGTCTGACGACACCGATGAGCCCGCACCTCCATCTGAGGAGGACCATCCAGAAGAAGCGGAGGAAGCATCACCAGTTTCGCCCAAGCATTTTCCTTTTTGTCAGAGTCCGGGTCAGAGTCTGTATAAAAGTCCGAGTCAGAGTCTTGTTCAGAACTCAGTTCCAGCAGTTAATGAAGATATTTCAGTTCCAGAACCTGAGTTAATAATCCCTTTCCCCCAAGCTCTCAAGGGTGGGAAGAAGAAAGTCAAAAAAATCCAAAAAGATGACCCTGAGATGGCTGAGTTTTGCAATAAACACATCAAGGTCACAATCCCCTTTGACAAGTTCGTGGAAATGACCCCTGCATTCCAAAAATACCTTAAGGTGAGATGCACACCTACTAGGGTTAGCAAGAAGACCAAAAGCCGTGTTGAGAAACACGTTCTATCAGTAGCCACGACTTGTGCAATAAAAAACTCGTTTCCTCGGAAATGAAGAGACATGGGTGCACACTACGTAGTGAGTCATGTTGATGACATCGCATTTGCACGCACTCTCCTGGACAATGGTTCCTCGATCAACTTAATGCCCACAGCCCTCTATGAGCGGCTCAATCTCGGACCTCTCAGGAAATCTAGAGCTATCCTTCAGTTTGCTGACAAATCTACTAAGAGGTCCCAAGGAGAGTTAAGGAACATTGTGATCAAAGTCGAGGGTCAAGAATACATGGTGGACTTCACTGTCCTCGATATGGAAACCCCTCGTAATTGGAGAGATTCCCAGATCATTCTAGGTAGGCCCTTCCTCAGAACAGCAGGGGCCTTATTCGATTATAAGAATGGGAAAATTCAGTTCCAAACTCCAGGCGGAGATGAGGAACTTGAGATGAAGCAAACAAGATGGCAGAGACCGGACTCCGAATCCAGCACCGAATACTCTTCTCTCGAAACAGACTGGGAGCATGTAGACTTAGTTGGGCCATGGAGACAGAACCCAGCCAGCACCGATATGTCCATCTCCGTTGAAGATAATCCAGTGCATGAGTCAGTCTGCGAGATCGTTAGGAACGAGTACAGCTCTGAGCCTGCATCGCCCTACATCTTCGATGACGTAGAGGCCCAGTTGGGCCTGTCAGTCCTTACATCCTTAGGACAATCGGAAGATGAGGATGACGAGTTGGACGAGGCATTTACCGATTGCATGGAGACCTTTGACGATCCGACTCCAGAGCCGAGCTTGGTGGCAGCCACTACAAAACAGGATCCAGCCACTTCCAACACCAAACCAGATCAGATTGAGCCAGACTTCTTAGACGATCATACCATCCCTGAGCTCAAACCTTTACCCACAACTCTGAAGTATGCCTTCCTTGCGGGCCAAGACAAGAAGTTTCCGGTCATTATCAGTTCGCAATTGACCGAGGAGCAGGAATCTCGCTTGCTAGAGATTCTGGACAAAAACCGCAAGGCAATAGGCTGGAGCATTTCCGATCTCCACGGGATAAATCCCGCTCTGTGTTCGCACCATATTTACTTGGAGAATGAAGCCAAACCCTCTCGTGAATTCCAACGCCGGTTGAATCCAAATTTACGAGAGGTTGTGAAGAAAGAGATAGAAAAATGGTGCGATGCGGGTTTTATTTATCCAATCTCCGACTCTAAGTGGGTGGCCCCAATCCATGTTGTCCCGAAGAAGTCGGGAATTCAGACGACCACCAACGAGGACGGAGAAGAGATCGTGACGAGAGTACCCACGTCGTGGCGCGTTTGTGTGGATTACAGACGCCTAAATGCCGCGACGAAGAAGGATCATTTCCCCCTACCGTTCATTGATCAGATCCTAGAAAGATTAGCGGGGAAAGAATTCTTCTGCTTCCTTGATGGGTTCTCGGGCTACAATCAAGTAGCCATAGCTCCGGAGGACCAGGAAAAGACCACGTTCACATGCCCCTTTGGTACCTATGCTTTCAGGCGCATGCCTTTTGGGCTATGCAATGCTCCAGGTACTTTTCAACGGTGCATGATTGCTGTATTCGCCGAAATGGTCGGCAAATTCCTGGAAGTCTTCATGGATGACTTCTCGGTCCACGGCGACTCTTTTGATTCCTGCCTTAGGAATTTGGACCGAGTCCTCAAAAGATGTTGTGAGGTCAATCTGGTGCTCTCCTGGGAGAAAAGTCACTTCATGGTGACGGAGGGCATAGTGTTGGGGCATGTCATCTCCAAGAGAGGAATGGAGGTTGACCCTGCCAAGGTGGACGTGAGACGACTCCAGCCACCAACCAACGTACGGCAGTTGCGGTCGTTCCTCGGGCATGTCGGATTTTATCGAAGGTTTATCAAGGATTTCTCTAAAATTGCCCGACCGCTAACTGAGCTTTTAGGCAAAGACACGGAGTTTATTGTAAATCACAAATGTCTTGAGGCCTTTAAGCTGTTACAAGGAATGATCATGGACGCACCCATCTTACAAGCCCCAGATTGGTCTCTACCTTTTGAGATCATGACGGACGCCTCAGATTATGCTGTTGGGGCTGTATTGGGACAAAGAAGAGATGGCGTCCCGTTTGCAATTCACTACGCAAGCAAAGTGCTTGATTCTGCTCAGCGTAACTATACAGTTACCGAAAAGGAAATGCTTGCGGTAGTGTTTGCCTTGGACAAATTCAGATCTCATTTAATCGGATCCAAGGTAACTGTGTTCACAGACCATACGGCACTACGATACTTGATGGAGAAGAAGGACGCGAAGGCGCGGCTTCTTCGTTGGATTTTACTTATCCAGGAGTTTGATTTGGACATCCGTGATAAACCTGGAAAGAAGAACGTAGTGGCCGATCATCTCTCTCGTCTCGAAAATCTTAATACTTCCGAGGTTTCCCCAATTCGAGACTCCTTCCCTGACGAGTCGATTTTTGTTATCGACTCACTCCCATGGTACGCCAATATCGTGAACTATCTTGTCTCCAAGAAAGTTCCCGAGGATTGGCCCAAGAGCCAAATCGACCGACTAAAGTCGGACGCTAGACACTACCATTGGGAGGATCCGATCCTTTTCTTTGAAGGACCGGATTGTGTCTGGAGGCGTTGTATTCCTCAGGAGGAATACCAGAGTGTCCTTTCTTTATGCCATAGCTTAGAGGCAGGAGGACACCACTCCGGGAAGAGGACCGCATGGAAGGTACTTCAGTGTGGTTTTTACTGGCCGACTCTGTTTCGCGATGCCACCGCCTTCGCGAAGTCGTGCCCAGTTTGCCAGAGAATGGGAGGAACCGTTGGTTCCAAGGATGAGATGCCAATGCAGCCGGTCATCATTTGTGATGTCTTTGACGCCTGGGGCATCGATTTCATGGGCCCATTCCCTGTCAGCCACGGATTCGAATACATCCTTCTTGCGGTTGACTACCTATCCAGATGGGTGGAGGCTATCCCGACCCGAGCCGCAGACAGCAGGACTGTCTGTAAATTTATCAGAGAGCACATAATCTCTAGATTCGGGATCCCCAAAATGATGATATCAGATGGGGGTAGCCACTTTGTGAATCGGGAGGTGAAGAAACTCCTGAAGGACTACGGCATCGAACACCGTGTCGCGAGTCCTTACCACCCACAAACTAATGGTATGGCTGAGGTGTCCAATAGGGAGGTGAAAACCATATTGCAAAAGCTTGTCTGCCCGGACAGGAAGGACTGGTCTCAGATCTTGGATCAAGTCCTCTGGGCGTATAGGACGGCTTACAAGACACCGTTAGGCACCTCCCCATTCCGAATGGTATTCGGAAAGCCGTGCCATTTGCCCGCAGAGTTAGTGCACAAATCAGAATGGGCAATGAAGAAGGTCAACTGGAACACACACCTGGGCCAGAAACAGAGAGACATGGATCTGAATGAGCTTGCGGAAGTCAGAAACTGAGCATACGACAACAGTGTGGTGTACAAGGACAAAGTGAAGCGTTGGCACGATAGATATATCAGACGAAAGACCTTTGCTCCTGGACAGAAGGTATGGTTGTTCAATGCCAGGCTGAAGACTTTCCAAGGCAAATTAAAGTCTAAGTGGACGGGACCATTCGTTGTCCGAACGGTGCATGATAGTGGTTGTATCGAGATCTCAGATCTCGCAGATGACGCACCGACATTCCTAGTAAATGGACAGCTGTTGAAGCACTTCGTCGAATCCAATGAACAGTTAGTCCATGTAGAGGAGATTGTATTCATACGCGAGACAGATACAGCAGATACATCTCAAGCCGCGTATGAGACCTTGCAGCAATGAACTCCAGCCATCAGCAGCATCTTCAAAAGATTCAGACCGACTCATTTGTATATATCTCATTCTTCCTGTATATCCTATCCTTTACCTCCACGATTCTAGTAACCCATCCCCACATCATCGAACCATTATCTTGGACTACACTTTGGATGACCAAATCCTAAGTATAGGGGGGAGGGGTAACCCAAATCGAGTCACTGTACATTCTCCAAATCACATCGGTTCTCACACTCATTCCGGTCCTATACTTAGGCTGACTAAAGCCTAAGTATAGGGGGAACCGATGCCCGCTTTATACACTCATCTATCCCTCATCCGCCCCATTACTGATCTTCTTCTACACTTAGGCTGTCAGAGCCTAAGTATAGGGGGGCGAGACGACTTCTATACTTTCTATTCCTCTTTGGCTCTCCTACGCTTAGCACGAGCTATGTCTTTTTCCTCGCTCTTCGTGCTCTGAGGACATAGCACACGCTAAGTATAGGGGGGCGTGTATATATTACATATATACTTTACCCATAGCTCGTACTTTCGCGTATTTTTGTATATATATTTACAATAATTACGGGTGGGTAAAAATGAAAAAAAATTTTTAATATAGGCTTCTTATTTACTCTCGCATATCATCTCTGCATAAAAAATAACAAGAGTCTTGCATTTTCATAGCATGACATCTCATCTCATCTGCATACCTTGCATATGCAAAGTGAAAAGTTAGTGGGTTCTAGACCAAGATATGAGTAAATATTGAGGATGGACTTGATTTGACCTTAATTCACCTAATTTCAGAGGAACCTTATAGGAACTGGAGTTAAGATTTCTCAGGTCAAGAGACTTAATTCTTTGAGTCCGCATGTCTATGTTCACATGTCATCTTAACCAGTCTAAGTAGAATATCTCGTGCATACGCAGGATTCTTATAGATAATGACCTAACTTGGACAAGCACTATGCACGTAGCTCTTCACTGATGAGGTGGTGAGGAGGTAGAATCCTTTAACTTGGAGTAGCACACGGGTGGAAACATCCGTCCTCCTCTAGGGAGGGAAGTGCGTCTCAACCTAGTCTAGTGGTGTTGACATCTAAGGACAGGGTGCTGTGGGTTGCAATAATGCTTCAAAAGAGGGATAGTCTACTGACTCAAGAGGAAAAACTCCTGATGTACATGCTGCTTTCTAAAAAAAAAATTGCAAAAACTCCAAAAAAATCAGACAGGTTCAAGAAAAAAATAAAATACCTGTCGGAGCCTGTATACTAGTAAAGAAATGCAGCTGGATGACTTGGCTACACTGGTCAGGCATCCCGGGATAGGTAGCTACACTGGCTACCGTCCATTCTCTTCTCTACCCCCTCCTCTTGAGTTGGTCGCACTTGAACTTAGAAGGGAATACCCCGCTCCTCGAGAAAAGAGTTACTATACCGGGTTATTGAGTTACCTTGTTAGAGGAGGCTGGTTCCGAGCCATTTCTGATGTGGAGAGTTGCAAATCACTTACACAGTACAAGTAAGAATCATAGTCATCAGAAATTTGTGTTTGAGGACTTGTTCTGACCTGACTATTGAGGCGTCTTGAATAGAAGAATTGTGGAACTTGAAGTCTGTTAGGTCTTAAGTCCAGGTCCAAATAAGGTTCCGCCACACAATTAATCCAAAGTTTGAGTCAGGCTCCATTTTTCAACTTTTGTTCATGACCTTGGTATGGAACCCAAAATCATTTCACTCTTGCATTTCATTTTAGTTGCTCGGGGACGAGCAAGGTTTAAGTATAGGGGGTTGATGAATCTGTGATTCATCACATCAAAAGTCAAAGATAGAGCCTTGTTCCCGAGAAAATAGAGGCATATTTCCTTTTATCTTGCATAAATAACACTCATGCATGCATCCATAATTCATGCATTTTAGCAGCTCATCTGCATTTAAATAAGAAGCCAAAAATCCCCTGTAAAATACCTCTTCATCAAAATAACTTCTTCTCAATAATATATGTATATTTTCCTTAATAATATAGGGAAGATTGCTAAAAATCACCCTTGTAGAATAGTCACAATAGCCGGAGAACCTTTGTACATTAAAACACAAATAAAGCCCTCATACAAACTCCTAATTAGGTCTACTCACTCTTAGAATACTCCACATTAAAAGACCTTCAAAATGAGACTAATTTCATTGAAATTGGAGCTTGTATGAGAGACTTGGGTTTTTGGGTCATTCTGTATACTACATATGTATATTTATGTATCCTTGTATTTATGTATCATATTTGACCTCATCTCCGTCTTTGGTCAACATGAAACTTGTAGATCTCATTAAGATCTACAACTTTCATGTTTTGAGTTTTTCCAAATTCGGCTTCCTCTTCTCTCTACACGTGTTTCTTCATCCAACCATTCACAGCAGGCCACGTGGCGCCCTCTGGTTGCGCCACGCGGCCCGCTGTCCAGCGCCTCATCCGCCCGCGCCTTCCACCGTTGGATCTCGCTTCAGATCCAACGGCCCAGGCCTTTCCACGTACGTGACCATCTCCCAGCCATCAGATCCGCTTCACACTTCATCTCCACCGTCCCTTAGCGCCGCGCTCTCAGCTTTCCACGTGGAAGCACCTGCGCCGCTTGATCGCGCCCTCGATCTTCTCATCACAGCTGCCCATCTCCCCGCGAGTCTCGACCCTCAGATCTCCCCCGCGCTCCATCTGATCCCTCCATTTGCGCCGCTCCCTCAGCCAGACACGTGGCGCATCCATCCACCACTGGATCACTCTTCTGATCTTCCATCTCAGCCGACGCTTCCACCTCGATCCTCATCCGCTCGATCGGCCCCCACTGTCCATCACAGCCGTTCGTAACCGCCTGATCCACAGCGCGCCACGTGGCGCTTCCATCCGCCTCTGATCGCTCCTTCCCTGATCAGATCTGCACCGTCGCTCCACGCTCTGATCTCCACCGTTGGATCACAAGATCCAACGGTGGAGACCTCGTCTCCTACCTCCAGGCGCCCCTCTCCCCCACGTCCCTTGCCTTGCGGGAAAGGCGCCCCCTTTCCTTTTCTGGACACACGTCGTCCATCTCCTCCGGCCGCTGACCTCCCCACGACATCCCCCACTCGTCCCTCTCCCTCGCCAGCTCCCTCGAGCACCACCATCTCCACCACACTCGCCCCACGACGACCACCAACCTCGCCACTCACCCAGCCAGACCACCTCCTTCTCCTTATAAATACTCAGCCACCGGCACCGTTCACCCCCATCCGCCACTCCAGAGAGGTCCCTCGAGCTCCAAGCTACCTATTGGTGACAGCAATTGGTTGAGTTGTCGAGCGAAGACAGAGATCCACTCCGGCGAGATCCACGGCCGCCACCGCCGTGCCGCAGCCTCCCTCGAGCAGCTGCTAGAGCTCGGGACCCTACCGATCCCTGGAGCGACGACCTGGAGCTCAAAGCTGAGCCCCATTCCCCAGGTAACTCCCTCCATCCGTCCGCCGATCTTCTTCTCCATTTTCTTGAGTTTTCTCCATTTTTATTCGCCGTCACTGACCATCCTCGCGCCTTCCAATCACCTCGACGAGCTTCGCGTCGAAGCTCCGATCCTCGCGGTATCTTCCGCGCACTCCGACGACAAGTTTCACCTTCCTCCGACCAACAGCTCCGCCATTTGGCTGGAGCTCGTTCGCCGGACCACCTCACTCCGCTGTAGGCCTCGCCGATCACTCCACTCTCCTCCACGAACACCTGCACGCCTCGGCTATACGTCTAACCCTTTGCAGGTCCTAAATTCTTCATTGGCCGGAGCCTCGCCGGTGCTCCCTTCGAGCTTCATCGACATCGAGCTCCAGCACCCCTCCAAGGATCTAAAGGTCACCGGAGGCTTCGCCGTGCACTTCCGCTTCTTCCGAGCTACGTGGGAGCTGACGAAGCTCTTCATCGGCGCTTGGCAACCGAGGCAGAGCTAGGCGACCTTCACCGGAGCACCGCCTCCTCCTCCGCAGGTGGCGGAGGACCGTTCGAGACGAAGAAGCAGCGGCCGTTCGATCATCCGATCGAACGGCCCTCGTCCCGCCACGTATTCCACCACCGCGACAGTCCTCGACCGTTAATCGCGCTTCTGATCCGATGCCTCGCCAGGAGCCACACATCTTCATCGACAACCCTTGGATCCATCTTGATCCAAGGGCCTTCAGGCTGCCCCGTAGACGAGTCCGAGCCTCGGCCTCAAAGCCTAGGCTCGGTTGACCCGAAGCTGCACCGAGGCTAGTCCGAACCTCCAGAGGACCCGACCATCGCTCCGAGCCTCCGACGTCCTCCGAACCTAGGTCGCCCACGTGAGGAGCACGTGCGGCCTGGGTTATTTGCACAGACGCCCCTGAAGCTTTTGGAAATTACAAAAAGGTCCCTGTGAAGCAGACCCCACGTGAGGAGCACGTGTCTCGTGGAGAAATTGCATACAAGTCCTGCATATTATCGGTAATTGCATTTTAGTCCCTGTCAGCATATTTATTTATTGAAGTTTCAATTTCCAGTATTGCATTTACACCCTTGTGTTTGCACGTGTCCCTAGAGTGCATTCTTCATCATTTTGAGATTCTAAAAATTGCATGTTGTTGGAAATCTTGTCCTCTATTTGTTAGTACACGTGTCTGGTTTTTGTTGGCTTACTTGAATTATTAATGAATTAACTGGATCATTTGTGACATATTTTGCCCAGTGATGACTTTTGATTTTTAGTTAATTATCTGTGCCTTCAAAAATCACCAAAAATTCACAGTAGCTTAAGGACTTCATTTCTAACACACCATAAAAATTTCATAGCTTTTGCATGCATATCGAGGCCTAAATAAATAGTTTAGTGATTTTCTTGAATTAATTTTAATTAATTCATTTCACAGTAAATTTAAGTCCTGTTAATTTTCATAGGTCCCTTATCACTAGACCCACCTAGGATAATTTTAGTTCTTGGAAAAATTGTGATTTGATATTTATTAAAAATTAAATACTGAAAATCACTCCGTCTGTTCATTTAATTCACAGAAAATTTATTTTGAGTCGAAAAATTCCAAAAAAATTAGTGTAGGTCATTTTCTTCATAAATAATCATCTGGCCAATTTTCATTATTTTTGGACTTCATTTGATACATCAATTAAATTAAACGCTAAATTGGCTCACCTTGTCTGCATATGTCTGCATAAAAATTAAAAAGACCAAAAAAATTTTGATCCTCGAACATCAACACTTGAACAATTGCTGTAATTCACCTAAGGAGACAGATGCCTCCCTGAGATCGACCTTGGACTTAACCCAAGTAAAAAAATTGCCGCTTAAAGTTAACTTCACATTAATCGATAAGTGGTTTTTGATCAACCCCTCGTATCCGACTGCAACGAATCATATCAATTGATTTGGACATTAATCTGCCCGAATTAATTAAGGGTGCGGGAGCGATATCAGCCAACAAGACCCCTCACATTCCATGTTAAGATCTTTATTTAGTAACTTATTTTTCCCATGAATCTATATCAAAATTTTATCTTCAATCCTATAAAAGTATTTATTAAATACCTCTAAACTCAATAAGCTAATAAAATACACTTGGTTTTAATAAAACTAAACTAATTATTTACATTTATCTTGTAAATAATTCCAACAAATAATTCAAAATAAAAACCGTAAAGATAAGGGGTTGAATTTGTGTAAACGATCACTTGTCTATAATATAAATTTCAATTATTTTTAATAAATTCATATTAATTCCAGTTGACATGAAATTAACTCCATTGTGTACATATCGCTAACCTAAATAAATAAAAATACTAAAAAATTCTAATTTATATATATGGTTAATAAATCTAAAGCCTTGTTGAAGGGATAAAAAAGCCGTAGAGACACATATATTCCACATATAGTTTTCTGTGAACCTAAAGTCACCTTTGAATTTATGTATATTACACACTATATAAAATAAAATCAAATTCAAGAGAATTAAATATTATAGGTGAAACTTGGATTTTGGCACCAAATTGTCTATAATATATAAAGTTAAATTCACTAAATTGAGTGATTTGTACTTTTTGTGCTATTTAATTCTAAAAATTTAGACAATTGCATAAATAGTCTCCTTAGTGTATTTTTGGATACTCTACATTGTTCTAAAAAAGATTAGAAATATTTTGCTGCATGTGAACTAAAATAATGATTAAAAGAATTTGATATTTAAATTTATATCAATTCATCTCTTCATATTTTGCCAAAGTGAATATTCATTAAAAAATCCATAGAAATCCACCTTTTATCCAAAAGTTAATAAATATTACATTATATGCATTTCATCTATTTTTATCATTGGTCCGAATTTCATTAAATTTACAACCTGTTTGCTTGAAAATTGCATAAAATTTTCAAAAAATCATCTAATTTTCATGTATGCATTTTAATCTATACAAATACAAAAATGTATTTCATGTACTAATTAATGTCCCATATATATATAATATCATGTTACCAAAAGATAACCATTTGGTATTTTCTAGAAATACAGGAGTTGGATACTATCCATTTCGCTTGGTTTTCAAGTTATATTTTTATTCCTCCAAAATTCATTTTTAAAATACAATTTTTCTTAGGATATATTAATATATTCTAGGACCAAAAATATTTTCAAACATTTTTATGATGTGTTTTGAGCCATGAAAATATTTGCAAAAATACTGTTACAAGGTATGACACCGGGGTTTTAATACACACCATCGCCATTTTGCATCACATTGCATTTTCATTTTCATTTTGCATAAAAATTTTATGAATTAGCACATTTTTTAGAACATAAGTTGCTTTGTTGTGTGGATTGAAACTGAGACCATTATTTCCTCCTTGAGCGGCCTTAAGACTTACCCAAGTAAAATAAATATTGACCACATTTGTCTTGATATCTTGATTAATTTGTGTAGTTTTTCGTTACGTGCTTTTATCACAAGCTACACATAATTTGACATAATTAAGAGTGGTAAAGAGTGATACTTCAAATGTCTCATGTGTTGTTGTTCTCATATGTGATTTAGAAATGCAAGTTACAGGTGCGTGTTTAAGTGTGAGTGTTAGTGTTAGTGCAAGTCCTTGTGTATACATGTGAGTGTGTGTTTGAGTGTGCGTGTGTAAGTGTTAGTGTTTGTTTTTTATTTGTATATATGGGTTAGTGTAATTAATATTATGAATGCTCACGTTCTTAATGCTCATATTGCTATTTGATATCAATGCTTCATTTCAATTGCGATGTAATCATAATTTTATTTGAAGGTAAATATTTATTATGTGTTTGTTAGATAAGTCCCTCATGTAGTTGCATTTTAGGGTAATGCACAGAATCACACAAAACCTCATTCACACACTTGTGTCCTTCCACACTAGGTTATGTGTGGCCCTGCATAATGGGAGGAGCGTGCAACAAATTTTGGAGAGTGATGCCCCATCATGTGTTATATTTTTTTATTTTTTTACAACTGTTGGGGTCTTAGATTTGTAAGCTAAGAAATTCCCATCAAGGCATCATGCGACTTTTGATGTCTATTTTGCAGGTATATGGGTAGGGGTATGATGGGTTAGGATAATATACCGATTTGGCCCATACTGAAATCAATTTTTCTCAAATGTTGTTACATTCAAGCGGCATTGCTCACTCACATAGTTCAACATCTTATAAATTCTCAAGACGATTAAACAACATAATAAATGCGACAAAAAAAGAGAAACAGATTTCGAACACTCGATCATGGGTAAACATACGTGGTGTGTATGTAAGTGTACAAGATATATATGTCTATGCATATGGGTAGGATATGGGTATGAATGAGTCAGAGGTTATATATGTGGCTATCTATCATTTGTTATATATGTATTTATGTATGTATGTATATATGGG
Organism: Ottelia alismoides; assembly: GCA_037367405.1. Taxonomy (NCBI): domain Eukaryota; kingdom Viridiplantae; phylum Streptophyta; class Magnoliopsida; order Alismatales; family Hydrocharitaceae; genus Ottelia; species Ottelia alismoides. The sequence continues at coordinate 510,566 of JAZKJV010008097.1, read as the reverse complement.
CATTCATATGGGTAGGAGTCTATGTATGTGTGAATCCATGTTAAAATATGGGTAGATAAGTATGATTTGAGGAATTTGTTCGGGTATGCAAGCATTGGGTATGTAGTTAAACATGTAGGGAGGTATTTGGGAATGCATGTATACAAGTGTGTGAGGAATGTAGGTATACATATGCGTGTGTAAGAGTGTATGGATGTGTCAATGAATTTAAGGGTGTATGCAGGTAGTTGGGCATGTATGCAAGTGTGCGAGGAATCCAGGTATGAGTGTGGGTATGTATGAGTGTATGTAGCAATGTGGGCGTGACTGTAAGAGTGTATAGGGTTATTTGGGTATGTATGAAAGCATGTGTGGAATATAGACATACATATGGGTATGTAAGAGCATATGGCGTAATTTATGTGTGAGAGTGTACGAAGAGGTATGGGCATGCATGCAAGTGTATGAGGAATATTGGTATGAGTGCACGAAGCACTTAAAAATACACCTGGTCTGATGTTTTAAAAAGAGAATACAAATAATGGTTGTTGTATCGCTCAAGTGAATGTTACCAAAAAAGATTCTATTTTTATTATTTATACTCCTAAACTCAAAGGTGTAGCGAAGTACGACAATGTCGAACTCATGGAGACAAACTGTGGAAAACCAAGGTAAAAAGGTAGAGTATCTAATGTAAATGGGTTTCCTAATATTTATTTCTTTTTTTAAAATTTTTTCTGGATTTTTATTTGATTATTTGAACTTTATATTGTTTTTTGGTTTTATATACCTATAAGTAGAAAAATATATTTATTTGGTTTTATATTTTTTTATTTGGTTTATTGTAGTTTTTATGTTTTTAATTTAGTTTCCCATTTTTGTGAATTTTGAGGTTTTTAATATTTTTTTGGGATTTGGATTATTTTTAAAGTTGAAAACTATTTTTTATTGAAAACAGGGACTTATTTTTTATTTTAAAAATAGAAAATCATAAGAAATATTTTCATTTTATTTTTACTATATAGTAGGTAGACATACCTTTCCAATGAGGTATTATACGTATTTTCATGATTTTTCTTTAATTAGTTATGTATTTTTGAAGTTTTATGTATTTCAAAATTTTTTATTAATTAATATTCAATTTTCATTTTTATTTTTGGTTTAACATGTAATATATAGTAAAATATACTCTAGGTATTTTTGTAGATTTTTTAGAAGTATTTTTCTATTTTTATGTATTTTTATATTTTTTGTATTTTTAAATTTATAAAAAATAGAAAATATTTTATTTTTTAAAATACGGAATATACTGTATAGAGTATACTGCTAAGTATTTATACATATTTTTATTATATTTGTATACTTTCTATATTATTTAATATGTATATAAAACTCTAATATTTAATATACTTTCTATAGGAGTCTATATATATTTTCTGTAAAATTAGGGATTGTTTGTAAAAATGCAGAAACAGAGGGGTGTTTCGTGCAAAAACCACAATGGATCACGTGCACAAGCATATGCTAGCTCAAGCAGCAGAGTCGATTTTTAATTATTCAAAGGTCTGGGGCATTGATGGAACTTTCCCCAAAATATCTACGACGCACGTGTTGGCCACGTGCTCTCTGTTGAGCGGTGGGGTGGTGCAGCGACTCTGGAGCATCCCATCGCTGATGATTATGCGATTCTGATGTCGATGCATGGTTGCGTTGTGGTCCTTTATTTGGACCGTTCGATTTATCCAAATAGGAGGGTTGTTATGCGTGCACAATGGTTTCCAATCTGCTCTCTTAGATCGATCAAACGGTGACTGCTTACTCAGTTTCTCCCAAAATATGTTGAACAAGTGGCGGATTTCGAGCGGAGCTTTTGCTCTTGCGATAGAAACAATCTATGATTGTTGTACAAGGCAGAGATACAATTCGAGTCCATAAGTTGTGGTTATGCTCTGATGAAGGCGAGGATTTGACGAAGATGATGATGCTTCTCGTGGGCGGTGCGGTTAGATCTCGATCGTACGGTGCTCCAGGTCTTCGATGCTGCTTATCCATGCCTTGCAATCAAAGGATGACAGCTCCAGGTGCTGCATAGATCTGATGTTGTCATGGCTTGGAGTTGCCTCGATTGAATCAGAACCTCTGGGTGATTGCTTGTTGCAGGTTAGATAGAGTAATCGAAATTCTTTGGTTACGGATTTGATGCTCCAGCAACGGCTTCATCTTCAAGGTGCTTCACCTACAGTTATGCAAATTGAGGCAATTGATCTCTGATTAAGCAATTACTAGGGTGGATATTCCTATTCTGATGGTGATCTCAATTCTACGCAGCTCCAGGAATGGGTGTATTAATCTAGTAGAAAACTACTCCAGATACTCGGTGGTGATAAACTCGACTCCAGATGCGGTTATGTTCCTCAAGCGATCGTTCGGCTAGGAGATTGTGATGCGAGTGATGCTCGATTGTTCGATCTCCGATGGTGAATGAACCTGCAAGTACATACAAGGCTCGAGGACGAAACCTCGACCGGATGTTAAATCTAGATGAGAAGGGGGAATGGAAGGAGGTGATCCTTTGACCGAAATGAAGGAAAAGGATCGAAATTCAGATCCGAATGAATCGGAGATGGTCAGAGATGGAGGAAATCGTGGACAACTGTATTAGATTAGGATGAGATGATTAAAGGGAAATCAGATTGAGAGTTTTTGGTATTGAATATGAGAGGAAACATAGATTAACAGAGGGATTGAGAAGAGAAAGGAAGGAGGAAGAAGAGAAGAGAATGAGACTCAGGTTACATATCTAACTTGGAAGGAAGTTGTGGATGAAGGATCTGGTTGCATGTGGAGGAGATCCTATAAAGGGGCTCCTGATGCTTGCCTCGACATGCGGCAAGACGGAGGCTTCGCGCAGCGCGTAGCTGTTGCATCAATACCAGCGGCAGATCTCTCTGCACCTTGCTCGAACTCACTCAACGACGAAGAGAGAAGGACGTTGTCACCGTCCTCGAGTCTCTCTCTCTCTCTCTCTCTCTCTCTCTGAGCTCACGAAAGGGTAATGAGATGCAAATGGTGGATGGAATGGAAAGGCGGGGTTCAAGGGCTTATATAGAGGAGGATGGAGAGAGGGTGTGGACGGTTGGGCGAACGACCCAATGACCATGTCCTTGGGTCGTTGGACAGAGGAAGGGAAGAAGGAGAGGCGAAGGAGGGTGAAAGAAAAAGAAGAAGGGTGATGGGTGGAAGAAAAGGGAATTCAAGAGAGAGAAAAAGAAAAATAAATAAAAAATGATTAAATAATTTTATAGATAAATAAATAACTTAATTAAATAAATTTAATTAATAAATAAAATGAATAAAGTATAAATAATTTAATATTATTTTAATAATAAATTTTAATTAAATGAAAATATTAATTAATTAGTTTTATATAAATAATATAGGTATATTATACCTATAAAAATAGTTAAATAATTTTAATAATTTTAATTTTTTAATAAATATTATTTTATATTAATAATATAACATTAATAAAATAATAATAAATTATAAAAAATAAAAGAAATAACAAAAATTAAATAGAATATGATTAAGATACATTGTACAATTTATACTAATAGGGTCCCAAAATTCATTTTTTGCATATTAACTATGATTTTATTAAAATCACTTTTTTGATAGATAATTTTATAAAATGAACTTTAAAAGTGAGAACGCCCGATTCGGAGTTCATATGGCTGAGCTGCGAGGTTCGGAAGTTCATGTTTAAGGCTTTTAAATTTTAGATTTAGTGGCATTTATTAATAAATAATTTTAGGTAATATTTTTTTACTTTTTTTTGTAATCATTTTAGAAAAAGAATTATGTTAATCTGTATTAGGAATAATTAAGTAGAAAGTAAAAAATATTTATATACATATAGTACATATATACACAACGGTCCAAATGCCAAAACCCGCATGTTTTATTCTAATATTTTTTTGATATTTTTAATAAGCAGTATTAGTTATAAAATGAAGTTTAAAAGTGAGTTTGGTAAATTTGGAGTTTTCTATAAATAGTTATGAACCTTGAAACTTGACTTTTTAGGTTTTTAAATTTATCATAATTAATTATTTATACATTAAATAATTTTTTTGATATTTTTATAAATTAATATATATTATTATAAATAATTTTTGTGAAGGAAATATTTTTGTTTGAGATTTTCTGAATGATAAATAAAATAAGTGAACATATGTACAAGGTGAAAAATGTGTTTATGTACATTGATGATCTTGATTTTATGAAATTTTTATAAATTAGGATCCTTATCTCCCCCTACTTATTTATTTTTCTGACCAATTCAATATTGACCTAGTCTCGAGGTTGGGATCAGTCAGTACGTATTCCATATATACACATCAATTTTTTCTTTTATTTTTCTTTTTCTCTTTATTATTTTATTTTGGATAAAATTAGTGTCAAATATATAATATTAACAAATGTGGTTAGAATGTTAATTAGTGAGAATTAATGAATATTTACATGTATTTTACCAAGGATTTTACCAAAAATGAAAGAACAAAGATGACGAATCATGGATCCATCATTCCGTGGGCATGAATGTAAGTGTGGTGAGGGGCAAGGGCATGTATTCAAGTGTGTGAGAAATATGGATATGTATGTGGGTGTGTAAGTGTGTGAAGCGATGTGGGTGTCGATGAAAAAGTGTATGGGTGCATTTGGGCATGTATGCAAGTGCGTGAGGAATATGGGTATGCTTGTAGGTGTGTAAGAGTGTATGGCGCAATGTGGGCATGAATGTAATAATGTGGGTGTTGGGGACATGTATGCAAGTGTGTGAGGAATTTAGGTGTGCATGTAGGTATGTTAGAGTGTATGGAGCAATGTACGGGTGTGTTTGGGAATGTATGCAAGTGTGTGAGGTATATGGCTATGCATATAGGAACCATGCATTGGTGTATTTAGGCATGTATGCAGGAGTGTGAGGAATATGCATATGGGTATGTAAGAGTGTATGAGGTTGTATGGGAATGTATGCAAGTGTGTGACGAATATGGTTATGCATATGGGTATGTGAGAGTGTTTGTGATGGATAAGGAAATCGAGGAGGGATCCTAGCATCCGATCTTGGAGGGTTCCGCGATGCCCTACGAGTCCGGTCAGACAATCGATCTGTCGACCGCTCTCTCTACTTACAGATATCCCCAATCTCAGTGCATCAATAATTAACCCATTATAATGCACAATTAATAATAGTGAAAATGTTTATTATGCCCAAAGTAATGCTATGTATAGAATGCAAGCGTATGGGTCGAATCACAAAGGAGCAACAGGAATAGATTACAAAATTTGACTAAAAAAAGAAAATAAATATTTTTATGTGTTTTTAGGTAATTTTTCTTTTTTTATATTTATTTTTTTGAATTTTAATTTATATATTTTTTTGTTTTTAATTTATAACTTTTTCTTTTCTTTTATATTTTCTATTTTTCTGATTTTTTTCTTTTTTATATATGAAATATATATGAGGTATAGAGATAATATGTAATATAATATATATAAATATATATAATATTACTATATATAATATATAATATAAATATATATATATATATAACATATAGAAAAATCAGAAAAATACCCTAAGTACAATATTTTTTTAAGGGGTTTTCAAAATATATAGGGAATTTTTTAATACTAATATAAGTACATATATATAATGTAGACTATTACATATATAGATACAACTATAAATACTCGAAATAGCAAAAATAAAATGCTTTTGTTTTTTATATTTAAATATATTTTTGTTATTTTTCTTTTATTTTTTGCTAATTTTTTATTTTTAGTTAAATAAAATAGGCAAATCATCGACTAGTAATATATACCCGGATTGTTTTGGAATTTAAAAATATCTAAATAGCTCAAAATTCTCCAAAGATAATATTCATAGATATTAAATTGAATACAAAAATAGAAAATGGAATTTTTGTACTTTGTTATGTTTTTTTTAATTTTTATAATGTTTTTAGGGTTTTCCTATTTTTAGTGTTTTTCTTTTTCATTTTTTAGTGATTTTGGATTTGTAGCTCAAAATTACAATAATAAATATACTTTAATTTGTTTTGGAATTTTTCAAACATTTCTTGATTTTATGCATTTTTTAATGCAAATAGGGAATAAATGCAATATTTTTTAATTTTTACATAGAGTAAAATATTTTAAATAGCCTTGCGAAAAATATATGTGATTTTCTATAATGTCGGGCACTTAAAATAAGTTTCCTACAAATTTTGTTGCAAAATTATATTTGAAATGCAAGAACCGCAAGAAATAAAAACTCATAAATTAGCATGAACCTAAACATAATTAAATTTAGATAAAAATGCATTCTAAAATATAAAAAGAATATATACAGGCCACTGCATAAAATTCCCCAAATATTTAATTCATACAGTGCAGGTAGGGGTAATGTAATTTCCAAAAATGTTCAGGGCATACACGCAAATTAGTGAAATAGTTTTAAAATGGAATACAAATTTTATGGACCAAATAATAAACAAAATTCTCAGGGGGTCCCTGCAAAAAGCCCCCTCATGCACACAGGCACGTGAAGTGACGTGGTTAGGGACTTATATGCAAATATCAAAAACTTAAGGTCCTTAATATAAACTTTACAACATTTTTTGAACTACCGATGAAAGTTTATATACTAAAAATAAAATACACATGTTGCGAGGGTATAAGGCAAGATTACCCCCATTAAGGCGTGAGTGGACGACTGGATGGGCTTCACTTGGACATATGTCTCCCTTGCAATGACGGATGTCGCTTCAACACTAGATGGCTTAGATCCCAATGGCTGATCGGACGATCAAGGATGGTGGGATGCAACAATCGTGCTTTGGTCTGGAGCTCTGCGAGGATCCGACGGTTGCTGCTCACAAAGAACAACCACCCTTCTTTGCTTCGAAGTGCAAAATCTCCTGCTTCTGATGGTCGCTTCAACTGCCAGAGTGCTCTACACCTCCGGCCCGATGATCCGAACTACTGAGTGCTTTAGATTGGTTCGAGAACCACCGAAGGGGTCCCTAGAGGTCAAAGATTCTTGGGCATTCAGGAACCTTATGGCTAAATCAAATCGCCTTGTTTGAGGCTTCTGGGCTTCGTAACCTGCAAGATTAGTCAAGCCAAGAAAAATGGAAGGCATGTGGCTCGGATTTATGGGGACATATTATCTCTATACCTCATATATTATATATTACATATGTTAAACCGAAAAAAATAAAAATCAGAAAATATAAAAAGAAAAGAAAAAAATTAAATTAAAACTAAAACAAAAATTTATAAATTAAAATTCAAAAAATTAAATATTAAAAACCCATAAAAGAAAATTACCTAAAAACACAAAAAACATTTATTGTCTTTTTTAGTCAATTTTTGTGGTCTATTCACGTTGCTTCTTTGTGATTCGACCCCTACGCTTGCATACTATGCATATCATTATGTTGGGTATAATAAATTTTAGCTCACTGTTATTAATTGATTGAGCATTAGTGTGGGTTAATTGTTGATGCACTGAGATTGGGGATATCTGTGAGCCGAGAGAGCGGTCGACACAGCGATTGTCGGACCCAAATCGTTGCGCACTACAGACCCTCCAAGATCGTATGCTAGAATCCCTCCTTGATTTCCTTATCCATCACATACATTGTCACATACCCATACGCATCCCCATATTCCTCACATACTTGCATACATTCCCATACAACCTCATACACTCTTACGCACCCAAATGCATATTCCTTAGACTCTTACATACATGCCTAAATACACCAATACATGGTTCCTATACTCTTCATACCCTCATACACAACCATATGGATACCCATATACCTCATACACTTGCGTACAAGCCCAAACACACCCACACATTGCTCCATATACTCTTACATACCTAATGCACACCCAAATTCCTCAGACACTTGCATACATGCTCAAACACCGAGATACACTCCTACATTCATGCCCACATTGCACCATACACTCTTACACACCTACAAGCATACTCGTGTTCCTCATACACTTGCATACTTGCCCAAATACAAGCATACACTCTTTCATCCACACCCACATCTCTTCACACACTTACACACCCACATACATACCCATATTCCTCATACACTTGAATGCATGCCCTTACCCTCACCACACTCTTACATTCATGCCCACGGTGCTCCATGTACTCATGCCCATATTCCTCATACACTTGCATGCATGCCCATACCTCTTCATACACTCTCACACATAAATTATTCCATATGCTCTTACATACCCATATGTATACCCATATTCCTCATACACTTTCATACATGCCCAAATACCACCATACACTCTTACATTCATACCCACATTGCTACATACACTCATACATACCCACGTGCATACACGTATTCCTCACACACACTTGCATACATGCCCAACTACCTGCATACACACTTAAATTCATTGATACATCCATACACTCTTACGCACACATATGTATACCCATATTTCTCACACACTTACATACATGCATTTTCAAACACCTCCCTACATGTTTAACTACATGCATAACCAATGCTTGCATACCGGATCAAATACCTCAAATCATACTTGCTCACACACATTTTACCATGGATACACATACATAGCCTCCTACCCATATGAATGTCATATATACATATACATATACATATAAATATATATATACATATATACATATAGATATATATATACACATACATATACATATACACATATATATATCTATACACATACATATACATAGAAGACTTATCCATTGGACCCTTTGCCCATTTGAGATGAGATTAGCCCACTCATATTTTATCAAAATTTTCTATCATTTTGAGTTCAATGTTTATTTATTTACAGTTGTTATATCATATTCTTACTATTAGTAACTATTTTCATATAAAGAAAACCTTAGATTCACAGAAAATAATCATTAATAAGAATAAAAATGACAGTAGTAATACGGATAATAATACAATTATTTTATATGAATTTAAGTTTTTTTCTAAAAATAGTTATTAGTAGTAAGAATATGATATAACACTTGTAAACAAATAACTATTAAACTCAAAATGATAGGAAATAATGGTAAAAAATGAGTGGGCTCATCTCATCTCAAATAGGCATAGGGCTCATTGGATAATCCCCCGCCGTCCCTATATATATATATATATATATATATATATATATATATATATATATTAAAGCTTTTTATCCAATGTGCCCTATTCCCATTTGAGTTTTGGTGAGCCTCTATTTTCAGCCGTAAGATTTAAATCTCAATCCCTAAAAAAAGGAACTATAATTAGAACAGAAAGAATTTTAAAATGCAAATATTAAGTAATTCTAAAATTGGTATACGTTTATGGAAACCTGTATTGCAACGAGAGGTGATTGATCATCTGGTGATTTTTGATCTAACAATTTGCAAAGCAAGGCAATCGTTTTTCTCCAATGCAAGGTAGAAAGAATTTGTTTCTTTTAGTCATTTTGATTTGGATTTGACTGATTATATCTGGTGATTGTTTTGTATCATGTTTGGATTTGGATCGTGAGAAGTTCATATCAGAAGAAATAGTGATGGAGGATCATTTCATTTTTATCATAATCAATATTTATTCGAGAAGTATTATTGAAATATGGGAAAGTGGTGTTCATAATATCAATTTTTATTCAATTGATTCATGATATATAGTCCTAATTGATTTATTATCGAAGGCATTTTTCTTTCGTATAATAGAAAGTTACAGTAAATATAATTGTTACTTTTCATGCATTACTTTGAATATATAATGAGTTACTGATGTATTTTCTTAATTTACATATAAGATATTTTATGCTACTATTGCTATTACAATTGTTACTTTTCATGCGTTACTTTGAAAATATACTGAGTTACTGATGTATATACTTAATTTACTCATAAGATATTTTATTTTACTATTGCCAAGACAATTGTTACTTTTTGTGTGTTACTTTGATGATATACTTAGTCACTGATGTATTTACATTATTTATGACATGATATTTTTATTATACTATTACTAACAATTGAAACTTATCTTATGCCTATTTCGAAATTAAATTTCTCATTGTTTTCTCTTTATATTTATGTGTTTTACAAGATCGAGGTTTTGTTACTATTACTTCCTCATTAGTTCTTACAACTTACAACTCGTAGTTTACTAATTCGTCTTTTATTTCAGGTAATGCTAGATGTCTGAACACTTCTTATGTTTCATGGATGAATAGTTAAATAATGAAGCATTGATGGTCATTGCATACTTCTTGATTAAAGAGGCAAGAAGATCATATCAGAAAGAGTGATGACGAATGAAAATTTTGTTACAATTGTTAGCAAGTAAAAATAAAGAATAGTAAGTATAATAGAAAGAACAGTAACACTCAATACATATTTGGTAAATATGGCTAAAGTAACTGAGTTTTAAAAAGTTCATGACAAGTAACCTTCAACATGAGATTACTAACAATGTTCCAATGCATAAGTAATTTTATAACTTTCATAAGTAATGAAGTGTATATATTTGCTTCTATAAGATTGACATAAAAGAAAGTTACTTAAGTAACTTGATGAATATAATTCATTTGTAAGAATGATTGAATAACAAGTAGCATCTTAACTAAATAAATAAAAAAACATACATGAAAAGTAACTTGATTTTTTAGATTTGTAACTCGATGAGAAGCTTATGTAATTCATGACAAGTAACTTTCAACTAGAGGTCAATAACAAATTTTCAGTGCATAAGTAATTATATAACTTTCATAAGTAATGAAGTGAATATACTTCTTTAAGATTGACATAAAGTCAAGTAACAGTAAACAAAGTGTCTTTAACATATCTGCAAATTAGTTTAATAAATTAATGTTACATTTAATATCAATAACTGTTGTATTCATATCAGTAACATGTTGTGTATCACAAGTAACTTGTTTAGTTACTTAAGTATCTTGATAAATATAATTCATTAGTAAGGATAATTAAAAGACAAGTAACATGCAACCAATATCAAGTAACATATTCAAATGTTAGTAATAACTTTGTACAGATAAAAATAATTATATGAAGTAACTTTTGTATTTCTTCTAGTAAGACATCATGAAACATAAGTAAAATATAAAAATATATAAGTAACTAAGTGATAATAAGAACATAACTATAGTAATTCTGCATTAAATTTCAGAAATACTTCAGTAGTGATCCAAAATATATAATACAATCACAGAGCACTAGAAGGAGGAGATTCTCAAGAATTTTTGGAAAGAATAATTGGAATGAGTTCAAACGTAATTTCAACTCAAAATAGGTAATTAAATCACCGAGTAGGAAGTGGAAAGCATTTTTGGAAACATAATTATGATGCTAGATTTAGGAAATAAATAATTTTGTTTGGAACGACAGGATGATCATTGCACGGATGATCACACATGATAAACAAAACTCAAATGGGCATAGAGCCCTCTAGATAAGTCTTATTTATGTATGTCTGTATATATGTGTATATAAAAAATGATAGACATCCACATATATAGCCACCAACTCATTCATACCCATATCCTACTTATATGCATACCCATATATACCTCGTACACTTACATACATACCACGTGCATACATACATGTTTACCCATGATCGAGTGTTCAAAATTTGTTTTCTTTTTTTTTTGTCACATTTATTAGGTTGTTTAATCATATTGGGAATTTTATAAGATGTTGAACTATGCGAGTGAGCAATACGGCTTGAATGTAATAACACTTGAGAAATTTGATTTCAATATGGGCCAATTTGGTATATTGTTCTAACCTATCATACCCCGAACTTTGTACCTGCAAAACATACATGAAGAGTCAAATAGTGCCTTGAGGGGCATTTCTCAGCTTATAAATCTAAGATCCCAGCAGTTGTGAAAAAATAAAAAAATATATAACACGTGATGGGGGCATCACTCTCCAAAATTTTATTGCACATGTCTCCTATCATGCATGGCCATACATAACCTACTGTGGAAGGACACACGTGTGTGAATGAGGTTTTGTGTGATTTCGTACATTACTCTAAAATGCAACTACATGTGGGGCCTATCTAACAAACACATCGTAGATATTTACTTTCAAATAAAATCGTGATTACATTGCAAATGAAATGAAGCATTGATATCAAATAGCAACATGAGCATTAAGCATGTGAACATTCATAATATTAATTACACTAACCCATATACACAAACAAAAACATACATTAACACTTATGCACACAGACAAACACACACTCACATGTATATACAAGCAGTACCACTAACACTTACACTTCAACAAGCACCTACAACTTGCATTTCTAAATCACATATGAGAACAACATCACATGAGCCATTTGAAGTCTCACTTTTTACCACACTTAATTATGTCAAATTAGTTGTAGCATGTGATAAAAGCTCGTAATAAAAAACTACAAAAAATTAATCAAGCAATCAAGACAAATTGGTCAATATTTATTTTACTTGGTTATGTCCTAAGATCGCTCAAGGAGGAAATAATGGTCTCAATTTCAATCCACATAATAAGGCAATTTACATTCTTGAAATTGTGTTAATTCATAAATTTTTTATATAAAATGAAAATGAGAATGCAATGTGATGCAAAATGATTATGATGTGTATTGAAGCCTAGGTCTCATACCTTGTAACAATATTTTTGCAAATATTTTCATGGCTCAAAATACATTATAAAAATGGGTGAAAATCTTTTTGGTCCTATAACATAGTAATATATCCTAAGAAAAAATGTATTTTAAAAATGGATTTTGGAGGAATAAAAATATAATGTGAAAACAATGCGAAATGGATAGCATCCAACTCCTGGATTTCTAGAAAATACCAAATGATGATCTTTTGGCAAAATGATATTTTCTCTATATATGGGATTGAAATACATTTTTGTATTTGTATAAACTAAAATGCATACATGAAAAAGATATGATCTTTTGAAAATTTTATGCAAATTTTCAAGCAAATCGATTGTAAATTTAATGAAATCTAGACCAATGATAAAAACAGATGAAATACATATAAGATAATATTTAACAATTATTGATAAAATATGGATTTCTATGGATTTTTTTAATAAAACTGAGCAATTTAGAGTAAATGAAAAAAATCGTCCAATCAATAATAATACAATCCAAACTTATCTCAACTAGATATTTTACTAGAGTTTTCAGAACACTTTGGCAACATATGAAGAGATGAATTGATTCAAATTACAATATCAAATTCACTTAATAATTATTGTAGTGCACATGAAGCAAGATATTTCAAATCTTTTTGAGAACAATGTAGAGTATACAAAAATATACTAATTAGAATATTTCTGCAAGTTTCCGTGCATGGTCGAATTTTTTAGAATTAAATAGCACAAAAAGGGTTAAATTCACTCATTAGCGAATTTAACTTTATATATTGTATGCAATTCGATCCCAAAATCCAAGTTTCACATATAATCTTTAGTTCTCTTGAATTTGATTTCATTTTGTATAAAGTCTAATATACATTAATTCAATGGTGAGTTTAGGTTCACAGAAAACTATATGGAGAATATATGTGTCTCTACGGCTTTTTTGTCCCTTCAACAAGGCTTTAGATTTATTGACCATATATACAAATTAGTATTTTTATTTATTTAATTTAGCGATATGTACACAATGGAGTTGATTTCATGTCAATTAGAATTAATATGAATTTATAAAAAATAACCGAAATTTATATTTTATACAGGTGATGATTTACACAAATTCGACGCCTTATCTTTGCGTTTTTTTATTTTTAATTTTATGATGGAATTATTTACACAATAAATGTATATAATTAGTTCAATTTTATTAAAACCAAGTGTATTTTATTAGTTTATTGAGTTTAGAGGTATTTAATAAATATTTTTACAGGATTGAAGCTAAAATTTTGATATTGGGTTAATGAATTAGATATTCATGAGGGGGTGAATCGTTGAGTTGGAGTAAAGGAAGTGTGGTGAGGAGTAGGGTCACTTTGCGTGGAGGAGATTGCTGCAGGGGATGTCCTCCAGTCTATTGCTCTTGAGGAGGAGGGCATGCATGGGCGAGAACTTCTCCTGCAATTTGGTCCAGTCATGCTCGTTGATGTCGAGGCTTGTCCACACCATAATTTCGACATATGTAGTGTTCATCGAAACATCGATATCGATCTCACCAGGTTGGAGGTACATGGAGTCGACCATTGTGGTTAGCATGGTCCATTATAATCAAGAATGCTATTTTAATAAGTTAATTAACACAAATTTGTAGGAAAGCATGTAAATTACACCCCATTACATTGAAGTTATATTCCTAAATATACTACTGAAAAGGTAAAGTAATATTATCATTCCATATCCGTTCACATTAATCATGTGCAATCTTTTCTTGCACCTTAATCAACTTTGGTATTATACTTCAATGGTGTCATGCAATATACACTTTAATGGTGTTAAGCAATAATTCAAAGGTGAAACTCTCTAGTGATGTTGGGAAGCATTTAAACTTAGTTTATTTCAAAAAATGCATAACAATGTTCTTTGGTGGCACTCACATTTGGTTGAACTTTGGTTCAAGCTCAAAAGCAAATCAATAAATCAAAGGAATTTTGACTTTTTTCTAAAAAAAATTAGCTAACCAGATAGCCAATGAAAGCAGTACACGTGGTCATTCTTTATCTTCTTGTTATTACTATTTATTTATGGACTGTTCCATTTTTTTGCCTTTTATCGCAACAGTGTACATAGCCTTTTTTGCTAATGGAAATCTAGCGACAAAATGGATATTGAAACAAAACTTAGGATGCAAAATTATTATGTCGTATTCACCACCATTAAATTAACTATATAGGGAAACTATTGTTGATATGGAAATCACAATATGTGGGTAGATTAGTACATAAATTGATTGAATCAGAATCCTAAAGATCGGAGATTCTTCTTGGAAAAATAATTTCTTGTAAATAATCATGATTTAGATTGTTAATCCAAGATACTTTGATATCCATCATTCTTTTCTTTTAAAAGAAGATTGCTCGTGATATATGGATGACTTTTGAGAGCTTGTATGGGAATATAAAGAAGTATACACACCTCTACAAATTGAATATGAGTTGTATTCTCATTAATAGGAGGTGTAGTTCATCAAAGCTCATTTTGAACTTTCTAAGTCCAAGTTATAGGCAAAGATGTAAACTATTTTTCTGAGGAGTCTTGCAAAGATAAATTACATCAAAAATCTGAGATAAAGAGTGGAAGAACACGATCTTCAATCTTCCTCGATCTTGTGAACTGTATGTTTGAAATTGTTCGGAGTCAAATCTTAAATCCATTGTTTATTTCAAGCATTAATAAGTCAATTATCAAATCAAGACTGAGGAATAGAGAAGGAATGTGATGGCAAGTCCTTTCCTCTGAAGTTAGGAATTCTTAGTGCTTTCTACGCATCTATCAAGGGAACACCATGTTGGGAAGAAAAATAGGTTGTATATTTATTTCAAAAATAATGGTCACTCGATTGGTTTTCTTTGTAAGTTCCATCCCAGTAAAAATCCTACAAGGGGAAGAGGCAGCTCACAGAATAATAAGTATACTTTCAAAAAATCTTGTTGTTAGTTTCTCTGATCAATCGATGTTTATAGGAGGAAGATTAAAAAAAAGTATAGATCGAGCCTAAAAACTTCAAAGATTACCTTAAAAAATAAGCCTTTGAAATGATGTTTGTAAAACAAGCATTGCTCAAAGGTAAGAGTGAAAATACTAGTGATGAAAAGGATTGGATCATTAGTAGTTGTGGCGCTAAGCACATGACTAGTGATCTTGAGTTCTTGTAGACCTATAAGATCACCACTAGTAAAGATCATGTGAACATTACATATGTGTCTCATGTTAATGTGGACAAAAAAGGGCTTACATTTATCGTAAAAAATATACATAATGCCTTCATATAATCTCAACACACCTCTCAATCTTCTCTTTATTTGCAATATAACTAAGGATGTTGTTAGTTTATTATTGTATTGTGCAAGAAGTGATGACAATGAAGAAGATTAGGATGGATTTAGTGTCTGGAGTTTCTTATCATTTACCAATGAAGCAAGTCGTTACTATGATGAATGCAATAAAGGACATGACTTGGGTTAATTACATAACAATCATTTGGCTATGTAGTGGCATGAGCATCTTGGTTATCTATTATTTGGTTCACTTAGAGAGTTTGTTTCACCAAGGATTCGATTTTGAAAACATAGTTTTTCATATCTACGTGAAATCTAAGTATCATTGTGCTACTTGCCACATTTAAAAAAATAAGACTAATGACTTCTTTAGGTTATTTTATTTTGATGTTTAGGCCCCTTCTGATATTATTAACCATGATTGTTAAAAGTACTTCGTTATTTTTACTGATGATTTTTCTCAGAGTACTTTTGTTACTTGCTTGGGGATGCCATTCACAAAGTGAAAAGTTTTTTTTACTTAATCGACGCTCA
This sequence comes from Ottelia alismoides, assembly GCA_037367405.1. Lineage (NCBI taxonomy): Eukaryota > Viridiplantae > Streptophyta > Magnoliopsida > Alismatales > Hydrocharitaceae > Ottelia > Ottelia alismoides. The sequence goes on along the minus strand of JAZKJV010008097.1, from coordinate 493,955 downwards.
ATATATGAAGGTGGTTTAGCGACATATACCTGACAATGCTCACGAGTACATTGATAACCACTCAAGCAGAAAGATGCATCTTCTTGTCTTACACAAGTGATTGATCAAACATATTATTTTCAACACTTCATATTTAACTTGCTAAGTGTACTAATGCTGGACATATATGGATAACATAGAACTCAACCGAAGCAAGTGTTCACAACAATTTTGGATCCACTTATCTTATTTTTGTGTTTCCAAGGTATTATTAAGATTTATATGTTTTCTGATTTCAAAATGTTTATCTTTTTGTTTATACCTAAAAGAATGCAATCATAGCTATATCTTTTATAATTTTTAGTTGATTTTTAGTTTTTATCTTTTTGAAAACTTTTGAATTTTATTTCCTTTCTAATAATATTTAAAAAAATAAATTATAGAAAATATAATTAAATGAAAAAAGGATATATATATATATATGTGTGTGTGTATGTGTAATAAGTATGGAAAAATACTTTAATATATAACAAGGGCACTAAAATATAAAAAATAACAATAAATCATTTTCGTGGTTTTTATGTTTTTTGGTATTTCGTGTGTAATAAGTATAGAGTTGCTACAGCCCTGATTGTTGGTTGCAGTTGTTCAAATCCAGATGCAGCTGATCCATCCTTCTCCTCAAGGGATGTGCACTCAGATTTGAGCTCCATGTTCGATGACGCAGTATTAGCTATGGATTTAACAGTAGTAACATCTTTAATAAAAGATATGGTCAAGTGCGAGAATTTATGCGAGATAGAAGTCTGATCATTGGCACATGTATCCACGTCATTGGTCTTCTTGGTGTGATTGCGTTGTCCATTATCACCACCTAATCGAAATAATCTTGTGAGAACAACAGTGTGGAAAATGAGAACAACAGATGCTAAGACCATCGATTTTCATATTTTGATTTCCGAAAAATGCATAAGAAAAAAATGAAAATATTCAAGTTTGAATCTACATTTCAAAATGAGCATGTACTTGATGATGGTTTCTGAACATGAAAATCAAATGCTCATGTTTTTGCCAACCCTTCTGTAACCACTTTAGCTTTGTCAAGATTGGTGCTAGCTACCACTCACATCAGAAGGCCAACATAAACCTCTTTTGACAGCCAACAAAGTTACGACTAATTAAAATCCGCATTAATCGTTGAGTGTTGTTAGAGTATGTGTCATTCTCGTAGATGGGTAATTGGACCTCAGATCCAATTACAACATCCACATGTTTAATCCCACATCTGTTGTGAGTGGGACTTGGTCATTCTGATGGGACTATATAAGAAACCTCATACATTGTAACAATTGAGAAAAAGGAATAACTGAGTAGCCAACACTTGAGAGGCCTTCTCCCGTGATTTCATCCCATTCCTTCGAGAATAGGATTCCACGTAAAATCTCGGTGTTTTTCCACATTTATATTTCTTTATCTTTGATAAGCTTCCGCATTATCGATTCTACATGACATCACAGAGGGTATGATTCTAGATTGAACATTAATTCATGTTAGTGATTCATTCAAAATCAAGTTCTAGGATTTCTTCTGAAACCTTAGTTCTGCGCCGATGCCAACAACTATCATACCATATTAGATTATAGATTTTTTGCTATGAATGGTTTATTATAAGTATTATTCAAAGTTCTACAAATTTAGTTCCAAAGATGTTCTATACGTATGTGGAAGTTCTGAAGAGTACGTCGTCACCGAGTTTGAGGATCATCTAGGGTTTAGGCAATCCTAATTCTACAAGGCCAAGTTCAATTATGCAACTCTAAGCCAAGATCAACTTTCACTTCATCCCATTGGTGGCACATGCGATGCTGTAAACCGTCATGCCCACAACTCTAGTCATCATCTATATTGATGTTGATACATGTTTGCAATTATAGGCATCCCATTGGTGGCATCTTCGCTTTGGACACCTTCCTCTGCAGAAGCTGTGTCATGTTCTACCTCAGATATCCACTCGTGCTTCCTTTAATTGTAAGGTTTATCATCTTGGGAAGCACCATCGTTCTTCTTTTCCGAGTTGTCATAGTTGTCATAGTAGTCAGTCGTTTGAGTTGTTTCATTTTGACTTCTGGGTCCCAGTCGTGTTCCCGATCATCTGGAACAACGGTTTTATATAGTTGTTGTGGATGACTTTTCTATATTATTTTGGGTATTTTTGTTGAAACATAAGTTTGAAGCGAGTCCTGTCATTAAATCATTTCTTATTGAAGTTAAGAATATCTTTCTACTAATGTGAAGTTTAAAACATTTGCTTCGAGGAATCATGGATTTTAAAAGATTAACAAGGATCTACTTTTCCTTCCACCTAAGAAGGAGGGGGCTAGCAAAATCGAGGATTTCTATCCTATTGCGATCTTGAATGTGGTTTACCTCATCATGGTCAAGGTTCTGGCAAAGCGTCTAGCTCTTGTCCTAGAGGGCTTGATCGATCCTACTCAGACGGCTTGCATTCCATATCGACTGATGATGGACAATGTGGTTATGACCAAGGCCTTAAATGTCAGATTTCGATTTTGCTTCGGTAAGCCTACAAAGAGAAATTCAGTAAAATTTCGATGGGATTTCAGTGAAATGACCAGAAATTGGGATAATTACTTAAAAACTCTTTTAAAAAAAAAAAGATTTCTAATATTCTTTAACACAATAAATGAGATAGAAAGATAGTTTTTGGCTAATAGAAGATATTAATATGATATTTTACATTAAATTACCATGTAATCATCCCAACAGTCAAAAAGTAGTAAGCTACTCAAAACCAGAACCTGATTTGGAATCGTAATTAGAAGCCATTTATTTCTCCCCTTGAACAAGAAGAGAATGGCGACAAGTGAGCACATCTTCAATAAGAATGGGGCGAAACATATGATAACTACTAAGTAAGACATATATATCAAAATAAAGAAAAAATATAAATATATTCAGTTAAAATTTTAATTTAACTCTTAAATCTTGTTTCTAACAGATTTGGTTTGGATTTAGATGTAAAATATAGAAACTAACTAAAGAAGCTTCTTTAAACAATGTAAAGCACTCTAACAACACAACACATTAACGAATACATAAGTTAAAATTCATTAATATATGCAAATTTCGATGAAAGAAAAGGGTAGATTCCCTTATTTTTGTTGTTTCATCGAAACGACATGTAATTTCAATAAAATTTCCTTGACATTTCGTTGGTATTTCATTAAAATCCTGAAAAAGATATAGGGAGTATTTCAATTTTCGTGACCTAAAGAAATGGAAATTCCAGAGAACTTAAAAGAAATTTCGTTGAAATTTGAGGCCATGGTTATGGCTTCGGAGATGGTGGGGGACTGTAAGAACAAAGGCGTAAAGGGTTGCATTTGGAAGGTGGACTTCACAAAGGCGTATGACTGTGTCGACTGGGCTTTCCTTCAGTCGGTGTTAGCAAAGCATGGTTTTCCGGGGATTTAGATCTCTTGGGTTAAGAGGTGTGTCACAACATCTTCTCTTGTTGTCCTGGTCAACATGCATCCAGAGGGGGGTTTTCTCCAGCACCAACGGGGAATTCAACAGGGGTCTACGTTGGCGCCCTTGTTGTTTGTGATTGTAGCGGATGTCCATGCCATTATGACTAATGAAGTGGTTCTGCAGGGGCAGACGGTGAGCTAATCGAGAGTGATCTCTCTATCCCCTTGCTGTAACATGTATATGATACCCTTTTCTTCATTAAGGGTACTGGTGAGGAGTCTAGAGACATAAGTTCTTTGCTTGAGAATTTCGATGAGCTTTCTAGGTTGGTGGTGAATAGAATGAAGTTTGCCTTTGTCCCTTTTGCTCTTTTGAACCCTGAGATTGAGTAGTGCACGAGGGTGTTAAAGACTCCTCATAGGTTTCTACTTATCTGTTACCTTGGTCTGCCTTTGACTTGCTGGAATCTGAAGTAGACAAACTAGATGTTGATGGTGAATTTGGAAAGGAAGTTGGTTGGATTGAAGGCTTCCTACCTCTTATGTGGGGGGAAGACTTATGCTCCTTAAGGAAATTTTGGAGGCTATCCCAATTTTCTTCATTTCGTCATGAATCCTTTAGGTGGTTATATGAAACCGTCTTGAGGCGTATATGCGCCGCATCTTTTTTAGTCCTTCCAGTGGGCAGTCTCAAGGCCTTCACCTTATTTGTTGGGAGCCAATTACTTCACCCAAGGAGCATGGAGGCTTGGATGTGCTCAGGTTGGGGGATGAATATCTTGTTACTTTTGAAATGGATGGAAAGACTCAAGGGACGAGGTGAGGACCTCCCCTATAGGCTTCTTCTGGACATTAATGGCATTCAGGTGCAACATCACCTTAAAGCTCCGTCTCAGCGCTATCATTCTGCCTTCTAGAAGGGGATTCGCTCTATTTATAAGAGATACTAGTTCATATGCGTCTAGTTGTGAATGATGGCATGTCCTTTCTTTTTTAGAAGGAAGACTGGCGTGAGGATGGGTCTGTCATGAAACGCTTCCCTTGCCTTTTTAATTTGGTAGGAGATCGTAAGATGTGTGGGGGGGATGCACAAGCTGATAGTCAATGGATGTCGTCTTTCTCCTCTTCGCTCTCAGAGTAGAGGTTCGATGAGTTGATGCTGATGTTGAAACAATAGGCGGCCACTCGTGGTCTGTCGGAGGGTCGAGATCACTGGAGTTGGCAGGATGTGCTTATTCGGTGAGAAAGGCCTATAGGGCACTCACAGGTGGTCAAGAGGAGACTACGAGAAATCACGTTAGGGATTGCAACTTGATTTGGATGTTGAGGGTGCCGCTGAAGATGAAGGTCTTCCTTTGGCTCCACCAGCTAGGATGTGAGCTGACCAAGTTGAGAAGAGTGTCATTCGTCTAGGGGGTTGATACATGTTGTTCTACGTGCTCTGCTGAGGAGGAAGACCTGGACCATCTTTTCTACTCTTGTGAGCGGGTCCATGAGATCTGGAGGGTGATGAGCATCTCATGGGTGGATCGTTACTCGCATGGACATTTTTGGGGCTCCTTGGTTTCCAACCAATTCAAAGCTATGGCGGAACTACTGCGTCCTATTTTGGTGATTTGGGTTGTCTGGCTCTCTAGTAATGGGCTGATTTTTGGTGCGCATCGTTTTTATGTTGAAAATGTTGCCAATTTAGTTAGAACTCTCATTGACACCTGGTTGTTGTAAGTTTTCTGTAACACCTCCTTTTTAATAAAAGCTCAAGGTGAACACCTCCATATTGTTTCCCTCTTTTCTGACTCAAAAAAATAATTAACTGACGATGATATTAGTGGCATGATAGATACTAAAAGGTATCTTGTAGAATACTTGTTCATTATTTTTTTGCAATTAAAGTCACAAGAAATACCAGTGGCCTAATTCTCTCACAAAGAAAATATGTTATCGACCAGATCTTTCACATGTGATATGATTGTTAGGAGCTAAGCTAACATCTATTCCTATGGACCTTAGTGCACGAATGTATGAAGACTCTCATTTGTATGCTAATGCAAAATAATACAAATGTCTGGTGGAAAAACTCATCTATGTTACCACTACTCGACCAAATATCTCATTTACAATTAATCGAGCAAGTCAGTTCATGGAGAAACCATGCCAAGTGCACTGGGAGGCATTATCGATGATTCTTTGATACTTGAAATCTACTCTAGGGAAAGGTCTAATGCTTACATGTAAAAAAATACTTGATGTATGGTATATTCAGATGCTGACTATGCTGGGTATCTAAATGAGTGAGATTCGTTTACAGGTTACGATGCTCACTTGGTGGTAACTCGGTCACATGAAGAAGTAAAGAGCAAGAAGTAGTCGCTAAATCTAGTGGAGAATTTTAATATATAGGGCAATGGTCGAAGCCACGTCAGAACTAATGTAGTTCATGTCAGATCTGAAGGATTTACACATCAGTTCTGAAGCATATGATAATGTGTTGCGACAATTCTGCTGCAATGTTCATTACGAAGAATCCAACTTCAATGAGCGTACCAAGCATGTGGAGGTAGATTGCAATTATAGAATAGATATGATTCAACAAGGAAACATCACAACAAAGTCAATTACATCATAAAAACAACCAACTAATGTTTTCACCAAGCCGCTCACCAGGTCCTTATTCACAAAGTGTATCTCTGTTGGAAAATAAGAGACTTGTTTATTCCTTGAGCCCTAGGCTCTTCTATATAGAGGAGAGACCTATGGACGAATTACATAAAGCAAGCAAAAGGAAAAGGAAATAGATAAGAAAGTACATAAATATAAAATATATATGTACACTCCCCCTCAAGATGAACCATAGATATATATATATCATGCTCAGCTTGGATGAACACTTTTGAAATGATCATCTAAGGCCTTGGTGAAAATGTATGTCATCTGGTCCCCTGAGCTGACATGGGATGTAGAAATGAAGCTCTTCTGGCAATCGACCTCAATGTGTTTTGTCCTTTCACAGAATGCATGACATTAGTAATGAATAAGGCGGCTTGATTGTCGCATTTTAGAGACATGGGAAGCGGTACATATATATGTAGATATGTAAGGACTGCTCGAACCCACATCATTTCTCTACACGCTTGTGCCATAGCCCTGTACTCAGATTCAACACTAGATCTAGCAACTACAGTTTGCTTCTTGCTTTTCCTTGAGACAAGTGAATCTCCAACAAATGTAGTGTTAGAAAATAGGAATGCATAAGCGTATCAGAATAAAATAATAAAATATAAAGAATACAAGATTTTAACGTGGAACCCTACTACCTTAGAAACATAATGAAACCACGGGAAAATGCCTCAACGGGATGATGTATGCATTGTACTTTCTCATTGGGTACATGGGGTGAGGGGCTTCTTACATAGCCCTCATAGAATCTCCACATCTCATAACTGGTAGATGTGGAACTAAACAACTGGATGTGATAAGTGGATCCTGGAGTGATCCATTTACCCATCTACAACTCAAGTGATGCATAACTCAAATACTCCAACACTCCCCTCAAGCTGGAGCACGCAATGCTCAACATGGACAAACCGAAAGAAATCTCAACTCATGCTACACGACACTATGGACAATATCGACACAACGTGCACAACTGTCGGCTGCTATTGAGGACGTTGCTTCTCATGCCATACAGGTGAGGAGGAATACTAGGATGGAGTGTGAGTCAAACCGGTGTGCTTTGAACTGCACCTGTCAGAGCCACTGAAACTAAATGAGTCTCCACCTGGAGAACTCTGGCCTGCGACATGTAGAAGACAGGATCATGTGGACAATTGCTCCATCTCTGAAGGGACGAACTAGAAAAGTCATGGAAACATCCTCGTTGGAGTCCACGGTCACTGGAGAATGGAGTCTAAAATGTCTCCTCATCGGAGAACTGGGTCTCTCCCATCTAGCTCAGAGAATCAAATCTCTACTCTGGAGTCCCTATGAAACCACATGAAAACCCTAGCCCACATGGCATAGGGAATGGGATCTCTACTCTGGAGTCCCTATGGATCACATGAAAACCCTGACCTGCAAAACAAGAATGATGAGGACCACTGATCTAATGATTGCATCCATGCGTGAATCACAACTGAACAACTCGGAACCAATCGCCGAGTCTGCAACTGAACTGTAGAGTCTGAACAATCTGGATGGTCTGGAATCTGACATTTGAATCTAGAATAGACATGTGACTCTACACAATACTCCCTCTTTCTCCCATACTTGTCGGAAATCAATAACATCGACAAAGTTGGGAGAAGACAAGAGGAATGTGGAGAATACAAAATATCTCACAAGCCATCACAATTTCTCGTCTTTTCTTCTCGCAAAAAAATCTTATTTTTTCTCGACTATTTCCTCTCTTTTATTTAAATAGACATCTGCATTGTTTAGTCATTTTCAAATATTTGTTTATGGCATTTTTTAAAGCAATCCACCATTTTTTTAAACATGCCCTCATTTTTTCAATCTAACCTCTCTCATTTTTTTCATTCACACACATTCTTTTCTTTATTTAACAGATCGACAACCCCCTCTAGTCTGTGCCGCCAAGTGCTGAACCTAGATCGCCTCTTGGGTTTGTACGAGATGGAGCTCCACACGTCGCCTAGAGCCGAGCTTCTGACAGATCGAAGGAGAAGATGTGTTTGTTCTTCCTTCGAATCAAAACTAGGGTTCCCAAGAGGGAGAACCCATATGCGCACCAAGCTTGGAGGGGGGCTGTTGCCGCCTTGATCTAGAACCTTTGGCCGCCACCTAGGGTACCCATTGGCTGGAAGATGGCTCTCGAAGATTGTGCAAGATCATGGTTTCAAAGAAAAAATCATAATTATTTTCTGGAACTGATAATCTTCACACAGAAATTTGAACAGATCTTGAATGATGGCAGGAATCTTCAAAGCAGAACTAGGGTTCCAGAAATTTAACCATGAACTTGATAATCTCGAATCTCGACCAAAACAATAATGAACATAAAAAAATCCTCGAGAATCAACCCACTCTGATACCATGTTAGAAAATAGGAATGCAGAAGCGTATCAGAATATAATAATAAGATATGAAGAATACGTGATTTTAACATGGAACCCTACCCCCTAAGGAGCGGCATGAAACTACGGGAGAATGCCTCAAAGGGTTGATGTATGCATTGCACTTTCTAACTGGATACATGGGGTGAGGGGCTTCTTATATAGTCCTCAGCGAGTCTCCACATCTCATAACTGGTAGATGTGGGCCTAAACAATTGGATGCGGTAAATGGATCCTGGAGTGATCCATTTTCCCATCTACAACTCAAGTGACACATAACTCAAATACTCCAATATATAGAAAATCATGTTGTGGACTTCCTGTCCTTGGGACACCCATCATAATATGCATCTACACGTACAGAGATATTGATGGATGACACCTCTTTAAATAGCAGTCAAACACTTGGAGATTATTTGATAAACCTTAGTATCATTAGTATAACATACATATGTACCTAACGAGGTTGATCCATGAACTTGCTAACCCGACTAACAACAAATGAAATATCGGGTCTGGCATTGGTAACATAAAGAAGCTTTCCCATCAGGTCCATGTATCTTCTCTTGTCAACCTCATTAGTATCATCATCATATAGCTTCATGCTTGGATCCATGGTTGTGGTGGTAGGTCGACGTCCTAGCATACTCGTGTCACTTAGCAAAATCAACGACATATTTCCTCTGAGTCATCACAAGCCCTTGTTGATTTCTAGCAAACTCCAGTCCCAGAAAGTATCCAAGAGCTCCAAGATCCTTGGTAACAAATTCACGACCCAGAAATTCTCTCGCCCTCTTTATTCCTTGTGTGTCATCTCTTGTAATAAGTATATCATCAACATACACATAATAGCAATCATACCTGTGGAGGTTCTCTGTATGAAAAGATAATGATATGCAATCAACCGCCTAAACCCATGCTTCTCAAACAAATCTGAGAGCATCTAGAACCAAGCAGTATGAGGAGATGATGCAACCCTTCTTGTTGTCCGAGGTCAAGCTATCGATGTCTTGTCTGAATGGGGATGGCTCCCCTAGATCAGATGGTATCCCGATTTTATTGTTTGTAGAATTTTGGAACCTAGTGGGTCGGGAATTGTAGAAGGTGGAGGAGTTGCGCCAATCAAATGGTGGGTTCGAGCGTCTGTCTTGGTCTCTTCTGTTCCTTCTGCCTAAAAAAGAGGTTACGAGGCACATTGAGGATTCGTGCCCTATTGTGCTATCTAATGGTGTTTATTTGATTGTAGCAAATGTGTTTGCCAATATATTCGAGAGGTGCTTGGCTCAATTATCAATCCTACTCAGACGTCGTTCATCATGAGGCGTCACATGATGGATGGGTTACTGTTGGCATCTGAGATTATGGTGGAATGGTGCAGGAAGAGGACCAAAGGTCTTTTGTGGAAGGTGGATTTCTCGAAGACTTATGTTTATGTGGATTGGTGGTTTGTTTGGTCATCCCTACACCTTAGGGTGTTTCCAAGGGAGTAGATCGCATGGATGAAAATGCATGGCAACTGCTTCTTATACTGGGTTGGTTAATGACAGACATGATGCGGCTTCTTTCAACCACAACAAGGTGTTAGACAAGGGTGTTAGCTATTGTCCGCGCTTTTTGTTGTGGTGGCAGATGCTTTGGCAAGAATGATGGTGAGGGATGCTGAGGGTGGTTTCCTAGCAGGTTTATATGCATGCAAGGTTTCGGTTCCTACCCTTCAATATACAAGCGTTACTATTTTTTGTGGAGGGAGGTTCAATAGATGCGAAGGGAATTTCCACCATTCTTGAGGTTTTTGGGTTGGTCTCTAGTTTAGAGATTAATCGTGCTAAGCTCACTTTTGTGCCTTTTGGGATGAATGGAGAGGTGATGGCCTGCTGTGAGAATGCCATGGATACACATAGAGGGCCCTCCCTATTATGTATCTTTATTTGACATTGGTGGGCAGTAGGTTGCTATCGTCAGATTGTTAGTCTTTTATTGAGGAGCTGGAGAAGAAGTTGGCAATCTGGCATGATGTGTGTCTGTCAAGAGAGGTCCTCTCAACTTACAAGTTTCATGTTGGACAAAAAGCCAAAAGAGGTCATTTGGACAAAAGAGTATTTTTGGGGGCATTTTTAATGGGATAAAAACACCCTTTTAGTCTTTGAGATTTTTTTGTATTTTTTTAATTCTTTTAATGGTCAAGACAATTATAGACAATTAACTAACCTAATTTTTAGGGGTTTTTAATGAGAATTAAAAATAAGGAATATGGAAGTAATTAAATACAATAAATTATAGTGTTAAATATACATATAATCTATACAATATAATACAAGATAAAAATAATGAATTAACAATGATTTTTATTGAATTATTTAAGTAGGGAGTTTAATATGTGGATTTTAACATGATGAATACGAGATTCATCACTGCTCAAAGACGTAGCTCAATTACGGGTGAACCTTGTAAATATGTGTGTTTGCTTCTTGTTTGATTGATCATGTTTGTGCGTGTTTGCTTCATGTTAGAAAATAGGAATGCGGAAGAAAAAATGATAAATAGACATGAAGAACAGAAAAATAAATATAAATACTCCCTAAGGAGCAGGATGAAACCACGGGAGAACGCCTTAAAGGGTTGATAGTCTATTACTTTTCTCAATGGATAATGGGGCGAGGGGCTTCTTATATAGCTCTCATGAAGTCTCCACATCCCACAACTGGTAGATGTGGGACTAAACAACTGGATGTGGTAAATGGATCCTACCCATCTCCATATAAGTGACACATATAACAAATACTCCAACACTCCCCCTCAAGCTGGAGCATGCAATACTTAGCATGGACAAATAGAAAGAAATCTCAACTCATAATACATGACACTACAGACAATATCAACTCAACACGCACAACTGTCAGCTGCTGTGGAGGACGTTGCTTCTCATGTCGTGCAAATGAAGAGGACAAACGTGTTGGAGTGTGAGTCAGCTGAATCTTCTCGTCGGAGAGCATGTGTTCTGTACTGCACATGTCAAAGTCGTTGCAACTGAAGAATGAGTCTCTATATGGAGAACTCTGGCCCACCACAACATGTGGACAACAACTCCATCTCTGAAAAGACTGAAAAGAGCATCGCTAATTATCCATACGCAGATCTAAGAAGATGGGTCTCTCTCACAGGGACCTCAAAGTGGGTTCTCTCTCATAGGAACCTTGGAAGGATCTCGTATTGGAGTTCACAATCACTGGAGAATGGAGTTTGAAGAAGTCTCCTCGTCGGAGAACTGGGTCTCTCCCATCAGGCACAGAGAATGGTACTCTACTATGGAGTCCCTATGAAACCACATGAAATCTCGAGCCCACATGGCATAGGGAATGGGATCTCTACTATGGAGTCCATATGGATCACATGAAAACCCTGATCGACAAATCAAGAATGATGGGGACCACAACAAAAGATGGCATACATGTGCACTTCTGAAAAAAGACCGCATACATGTGCGAATCAATCTAAAGACTCGGAATTTGAACGTCGACTTTGATCATCTTAACTGTAGAGTCTGATCATCTAACTGTTCTAGAATCTGACGTCTGAATATGGAACAGAACTGGGACTCTACACAATACTCTTCCATTCTCCCATACTTGTCGGAAAACAATGACATCGACAAACTTGGGAGAAGACAATAAATTGCGGAGAAAGAAAAAAAACATGAATCATAAATGCTGGTCTTAAAAAATTTTTTCAGCTTCCCTTTTTCCATTTTTTTCTCGGCTATTTCATTCCACTTTTTTATAACCGCCACCTTTTTTAAGCCATTCATATACTTTTGTTATCATTTTTCTCAAGTCATTTTTTTATTTACGGCTTTTCTCATTCTTTTTTTTAGAACTTGCAGCTTCCCTTTTTTTAAACGAACCTACTCTTTTTTTCAACTGACTCGCCCACATGGGCAGAAACAAGCCTGACCTGTTTCCCCCCTCTCTCCCCCCTTTTTTTACAATGCAATAGCGAGCCCATTTAGGGCTTAACCCTATTTAGGGCTCCTTGATTGGGAACCCCTTGCTCAAGAATCGTTGCCCCTAATGGGGATTTCTTGTTGTTGCCGCCTATGGAGATAGGGAGCGAGGGCAATCGCTGGAGCAGCCTCTGCTTGGAAAGTAGGCGCGCGAGCTGCTAGAGGTCACCGCCGCTACTTGGAAACTGGATGTGCGGTGAGAGAGGTGCATGGCTGGGAGAAGAGGGTTGCCGCCTGGAGCAGTTTGATCACCGCCTTTGCTCGACCGGGTGCGCCGCCTAGGACTGTCGCCGCTGCACATGAGCCATGCTGCTGCCTTGATGTTCGGAGCTCCGTGAGGACAAGGGGCTTCACCGGCATGCTCCCTAGAGTCGGTTGGAGGAGAACGAAGAATCACCTGAACAAGATGTGGCTGCTCGCGCAAGCTGCTACGCGACATCCTGGAAGAGTTGTTGCACGAGAACTGGGAATGAAGCGGTTGCTGCGCATATCCCCCCCCTTTTGTTTTGCGACTTCATTACTTGCATTGCCTTGAGATATAGGGCCGCGCCGTGATGAATATGTGATTCATCAATCTAAAAGTTAAAAATAGAGCCTTGTTCTCGAGTAAATAGAAGTATATTTCCCTTTATAATGCATAAATAGCATTCATGCATGCATACATAAAACATGTATTTTAGCATTCCATCTGCATTTAAATAAGAAGCCAAAATCACTTGTAAAATATCCACTCATCAAAATAAGCTCTCCCTTATACTATGTACACCTTAGCTAATAATATAAGGAAGCAAGGCAGAAATGCCTTTGTAAAATAGCCAATAAAGCCCTAGAACCCCTAGACCATAAAATGCCCATAGATCCTTCATACCAACTCCAAAATAGGTCTTCTCACTTTCAGATTAATACACATTAAAAGACTTTCAAAATGAGACTAATTTCATCCAATTTGGAGCTCGTATGAAAATGTTGGGTTTTTGGGCCTCTTTGTATACTACATGTATGTATATTTGTATCTTTGTATTATTTGTATCATATTTGACCTCATCTCTGTCATTGGTCAACATGAAACTTGTAGATCTCATCGAGATCTACAACTTTCATGTTTTGAGTTTTTTCAAATTCGGCCCCCTCTTCTTTCTACACATATTTTTTCTTTCCAGCCATTCAAAGCAGGCCACGTGGCGCCATCTGATTGCGCCACGCGGCCCGTCCCCCTTGCCCTAGCCGCCGCGCCTCTCAGCCGTTGGATGGTCTTCCAGATCCAACGACCATACCGCCTCCACATACGCCTTTCATCTCAACCGCCAGATCAAGTCCCCCGCTTCATCTGGCCCGCTCATTAGCGCCTCGCCCACAGCACGACACTCTTCGCACGCTACGCCATCAGATCACGCCTCAGCCCTTCCATCTGAGTCGTTAGCTCCACAGGAATCCAAACCGCCCGATCAAATGCCCTATGCTAATCGCATCCGTCCACTGACGCTTCGCCCACATTGCGCCACGTGGTCGCTCCATGGCCCTCAGATTGCCTTGCCTCGATCAGATCTCGCCCGCTCCATCCCGCCTCGATCACCACCGTTGGATCACAAGATCCAATGGTGGAGACTTCGTCTTCCACCTCTAGTGCCCCTCTCTCCCACGTTCTCCGCCACGCGGGAGGGGCAGCCCCTTCCTATTCTCAGTCGCGCTCCCTCCACCGTCGACGACCACCATCACCTCCACGTCCTTCCCCACTCGTCCCTTATCCTCGCCAGCCACTCCACTACCCACGTCGACCTCCAGCGACGTCCCACAAACCCCTTAAACTTTGCCCCTTCACCAGGCCGGCCGTCCACTTTGACCCTTTAAATACTCGAGCACCGGCCATCGTCGCACCCATCCGCCACTCCTGAGAGATTCCCTGAGCTCGGAGCGTCTGATTAGTGACAGTAATTGAACGAATCCTCGAGCGACGACCGATCACCTTCTCCGGCGAGATCCTCGGCCCACCGCCGTGTCGCAGCCACTCCTCCGAGCAGCTGCTAGAGCTCAGGGACTTACCGCCCCTTCGAGCGACAATCTGGACCTTGACCTCGAGCTCCAAACCACAGTAAACACCTCCATCTCCGATTGATCTTCGTTTTGATTTTTCTTCACTTTTCTCGCTTTTTATTCGACGTCCACATCCATCCTCTCGCCTCGCTTCCACTTCACCGAGCTCCGCGACGGAGCTCTCATCCTCGCGGTACCATTCACGCCCTCAGACGCTTCATTTCACCTTCCATCGAATCCAGCATGGCCACTTGGCCAGAGCACCATCACTAGGTCACCTCCGATCCGCTTTAGGCCTCGCCGTCCTCCTCCACCTTTCCACGCAGCACGCCCGAGCTTCGGCTACTCCTCTAACCCTTGCAGGTACCTGCTGTTCACTGATCGGAAGACCACCGGAGCACCTTTTGAGCTTCGCCGCCACGGAGCTCCGACGCCTCTCTCCAGCTCCTGAAGCCACATGGGCCCTCGCCGCACCGTCGCGTTTCTTCTGAGATAGCTCCGGACCGCTGGAGAGCATCACCGACACGAGGAGGGACGGGCGGAGCCAACGCCTCATTGCCGGAGCCCCGCCATCTCCTCCGTAGGCGGCGGAGGTCCGAAGAAGAAGAAGACCCAGCTACCGTTCGATCATCTGCTCGAACGGTCCGTAGCTCTCCACATCATTGTCATCCGGAGCAGCAGACGACCGTAGGATTATCCTTGATCCTACGCTCAAGAGTCCGCCACGTCTTCCGCATCAGCCAGTCGTTGGATTGATCATCTGGATCCAGCGGTCGACACCCAGCCACGTCACCATCTTCCTCGGCTCTCAGGCGTCGTTGGATCTATCCAGATCCGACGGCCTACCAGCGCGCCACGCGTATCCTTCCAGCAGCCGTTGGATCACTCTTGATCCAACGGTCTTCAGCACGCCACGCAGAGGAGCCCGAGCCTCTTCTCCGAACCTAGGCTCAGACTACCCGAGGCTACATCGAGCCTCACTCCAGACCTCCAGGAGCATCCGAGCCAAGCCCCGAGCCTCACACGCCGCCCGAGCCAAGGCCGACCATGTGAGGAGCACGTGCGGCTTGGGCATTTTGCACAGAGGCCCTCGGGACTTTTTGAAATTATAAAAAGGTCCCTGTGAAGCAGACCCCACGTGAGGAGCACGTGCCAGTGGAGAAATTACATTGATACCCCCAACATTATAGGTAATAGCATTTAAGTCCCTGTCAGCATGTTTGCTTTTATGTAATTTTATTTTTCTGTATTGCAAATACACCCCTGTCTTTGCACGCATCCCTATGTGTCATTTTGCATCTTTTTAAGTTCTAAAAATTGCATGTTGTTGGTTAACTTGTCCTCTATCTATTGTGCCACTTGTCCCATTTTTGTAATTACAGTAGAATTTTTAATGAATTAATTGGTTGATTTCTGAGTTATTTTGCCCAGTTGGACCTTTTAATTGGTAATTAATTTTCTGTGACTCCAAAAATTCTCAAAAATTCACAGTAGCTCTAAGACAGTTATCTCAACTTTGCATAAAATATTCATGTCATTTGCATACATATCGAGGCCTGAATAAATTGTTTAGTGATTTTCTTATTTTAATTTTAATAGGTTCATTTCACATTGAAATTAAAGTTTGTCAATTTTCCTAAATTCCTTATCATTAGAACTATCTAGGATAATTTTTGTTCTTGAAAAAGATGTGATTTGTTATTTATTAAAAATAAATTAGTGAAAATTACCCTGATTGCATCTTTAATTCACTGTAAATTCATTTAGTGTCTAAAAATTCCAAAAATATTAGGGTAGCTTAGTTTCATCATAATCCATCATCTGGCCAATTTTCATAATTTTTGGACTTCATTTGATATCTTAAATTGATTTAACTTTAAATCGGCCTGATATTGCATGTGTCTGCATAGAAAATAAAAAAAGAACAAAAAAATACTCCTCGAAAATCTAGCACTTGGATATTTGCTCATAATTCACCTAAGGAGACAGATGCCTCCCTGAGTTCGACCTTGGACACTACCAAGTAAAAAAAATTACCGCTTGAAATTGACTCAAATCTAATTTAAGTGGTTCTTGATTAGCCCTCTCGTATCCGACTACGACGAACACTTCTAATTAATTTGAACATTAATCTGACCGGATTAACATAGGGTGCGGGGCAGTTATCAAATGGCGCCGTTGCCGGGGAGGCACGGCTTAGGTTAATTTTTAGTCAAATTCTTAGTGTTTGATTTTTTTCCCCGGGTAGTCTGACCCCCGGTTTTCTTGTAATTATTTTTTCTCTCCTTTATTTCTTTGCATTATTTTATTTTTTATGTCACCCTCTGACCTCAATTTGTTTTTGTGCGAGGAACGCGAGGAGTCGACGACGCTTCGAGGATCTAGCATTTAATTTATTGAGTGAAAGAGAGGCTTTGTAATTTTCATTTTTTTTATTTTTCGCATTATTTCCAGCGGTTCCCGTTTGGGATCTCGCGCGTGTAAGTATAGTGGAACTGTGTCCCCGTGTGCTGTGTGGATGAATGTAACTTAGCTTGCACTAGCGGCTCCCCGAGCCAATCTAGGAATTGCTTGTGCTCGTAATCATTAGGACCACACAACTCATTTAAAAGCCGCACTTAGACCGTAGGACTTAGCCAAAATAACATGTTCTTCATGCTAATAGAACTGCTTCTCTAGGGGCGGCTTTTATCACCTGCATTTGCATTTAGATAAAGTTTTCAATTCTGTTTTGCATCCTGCATAAAAAAAGCAAAGGGATCACTGTAAGTCTCCTGAACTCAGCATAGCATCATTATTTTAACTTGTATCGGTTTTTCTCGATTTCTCCCTCTGATTTTCACATTTAATTAAACGGAAATTGGGACTGTCCGATAGGCGTGTTGTGTGGTTGACTTAATCAGTGAGAACTTATCTTAAAATCGGGACTGCTAAACAGTATTGACCAAAAAAAGGGAATAAACTCTGAAAATTATTTGCGGGAGATTAATCCCCGACCTTATTTTCAGGATGAGTGAGGGTACTTGAGTGTGTGTGAACACCTTAAGGCAGAGCCCAAATCCCCACGTTCCATATCACGTTCTGACTGATCCTAGCAAATATCACAAGTGGAATAATTTTAGATTCATTGACTAGTACCAAGTAGCCTCCGCCTGTCTGAGGTAGATAGGGGCGAAATTGCGGTACTTTGCGACAAGTTGCCAGTAACCCCTCGGGGTGAAGTTGCGGCCTTGTGAGCCTCTGCCTGCTTGTAGGTAGATAGGGGTGTGGTCATTGAATCCATCGACTTGGGATAGGAGCGAAGAAAGGAAGGACCGGTGGTATCTTAGGCGACAGGTTAAACAGGGAAGACGCATCGGGCTTTGAGCCGACTTCCCTATAGGCCGCATAATCCTTGCTATTTTTGCTTGAAAATCACACTTAAAAACTACAAGATTAATTGGACTCTATTTCGAGTCCTTCACTGTGTTGAGTGTGAACCCAGGGTCTTGGATTGATTTGTTTGCTTCATGTAGGAGTAAAATCCTATCTTCTTCTCGCCATATCAAGATGAGCGGCTGGGGAGATCTTTACTCTTTATTCACCGATCTCTCTATGAGTCCCCCACGTAACTCATCTTCATCAGCCCAAGCACACCTTGGACCACCC
The DNA here is from genome assembly GCA_037367405.1 of Ottelia alismoides. Classification (NCBI taxonomy): domain Eukaryota; kingdom Viridiplantae; phylum Streptophyta; class Magnoliopsida; order Alismatales; family Hydrocharitaceae; genus Ottelia; species Ottelia alismoides. The sequence goes on along the minus strand of JAZKJV010008097.1, from coordinate 475,734 downwards.
AGGACTCATGACCCTCTTGAGTCTTGATTCCCTCATACTCAGGGTGGTTACTCTCAAACCAACCCTTTCATCTCCTCTGAGCTTACCGAGGAAGACCATCACCTCGGTAAGAACCCCTACCTTGATTTGTCCTCTGACACCGATCTTAATTCATACCCAAGACTAGAGGACAAGATGCCACCAAAGTAGCCACCACCGGATGAGGACCAACTATGTCAAATTCTCAATCGCCTTGCTGAAGCCGAACAAAGAAATGCAGATCTCACGGTTCGGATGGGACATATAATAGTAGAAGGAGGAATCGACCAACCAATGATCGATGCCTACAACCTGGCGGAGAGCGAGATTCAGAATTGGTTAGCACCAGCAGTTCCCGCCGAAGCATTTGAGCTGAAGCCCCACTTCCTCAGTCTGCTTCCGAAGTTCAATGGAAACACAAATGAAGAACCGTACACTTTCCTCCGTAACTTCGAGCTGGTTTGCAACAATCTTAGCCATCCCAATGTTGGCTAAGATTACATTCGACTGAAGGCCACCCCTTTTGCCTTAGGTGATAAGGCAGCACATTGGCTGAAGAACCTAGGGGTGATATGTACTACATGGATGCAGTTCAAGAACTTATTCCTGAAAAAGTTCTACCCTCTTAGTAGAACTAACCAAATGAGAACGAAGATCGCCAGCTTCTCCCAAGGACCGAATGAACCTTTCCACGATGCATGGGACAGGTTCAATGACTTAGTGCAGAAAATGCCCTTGCCACGGTATTTCTAAGGCGATCTTAGTCCAGACCTTGTTCTGTGGTCTAAACCCGGAGATGCAGGGGTTAGTCAGTGCAGCCTGTGGAGGAAGCTATCTGAACAAGAACGAGCATGCCATATGGAAGATCCTGGAGAAGATGGTGGAAACCGGCAGGTCACAGGCCACCAGGGCCTATACGTGTCTCCCTCAATCCTATCCAATGAGACAACCCGAAGGACTGTAGCAGATCTGACTGAGGACCTCATCCCCAGCATGGGGATGATCGATGATAAGCTAACCATGGTCGAGCAGATCCACAAGAGGGTCACTGACCATGACTCTCTCTCGCGTCTACCGAAGCAAGTGGAGGAACTCACTAAGAAGGTAGCCAAGATGAAGCTACCTGCCCCTTCTGCACCACCTGCACCTGTGCATCGAGTCCATCTTGTACAGGAACATGCACCGGGGCCTCAAAGTGGCTGGGTGGAGGATCAGACTTACACCCAGCAGGACCAGCATGCACCCCCACAAGCAGAGACCGGATACGAGGAGCCTCCGCAGGTGTTTGAGATCAACGGGCTGTGGTACAGCCGCGACCCCGTCAGTAGACAATCGGGGATGGGGAATGGTCAGCCTCACCGACCTTCCCCAGCTTACCAAGGAACCAGCTCCGTCCCCACACCACGCTTTCAGTCCAGGCCAGAACAAGTGTACCATCCTCAACAGCACCAGCAGCAGCAGCGCACATATCAGCAGGGCCCAGCACCGTCCCACCAGCAGCAGCAGTATCGGCATGGCCAGCAGGGCCAATACAGAACCTCGTCCACACACCAGCCAGCTCAGCCCACCGAATTGGAGTCTCTCACCTTGGCGATCCAGACCTTGTCTGATAGGGTCCAACATATGCAGAATGACTACCTGGACATGAGAACCGATATCAATCGGTTCTCTCGTACCTAGGACCAACAGCTGGCGCCAAAGACCCCAATTCCCGCACAGGTTCAGGCCAACCCGAACAGCTTACACCATGGCCAGAACCGACCTCGAGATCAGGTATATTATTCAGATAATTATTTATCTGAACATGAGATCCTTTCGTACGATAATGTAAATCATATGTCCCTCAGGAGCGGAAGGACTGTGACCATACCTGATTGGGCACGGGCACAGAAGGAAGGAGCCTCCGAGTCTCTACCTGAGGAGAACTTGGAGGAAGAGGAGGAGCATCACCACCACCATCGCCGACAGAAGAAGAGGACATCTGAGTCCTCGAAGCAGCAGTCCCGCATCCGCATGGAGTCCGACGAAATCGATGAAGAGCCCGCACCTCCATCTGAGGAGGATCATCCAGCAGTCGCAGAAGAAGCATCACCGGTTTCGCCTCAACATTTTCTTTTCAGTCAGAGTCAGAGTCCTACTTTGTTTCAGAGTCAGAGTCGTGTAAAGAACTCAGTTCCAGAAGTTAATGAAAATCTTTCAGTTTCCGAACATGAGTTGAAGTCAATAATCCCTTTCCCCCGAGCTCTCAAGGGTGGAAAGAAGAAAACCAAAAAAATTCAAAAAGATGACCCTGAGATGGCAGAGTTCTGCAATAAACACATCAAGGTCACAATCCCCTTTGACAAGTACGTGGAGATGACCCCTGCATTCCAAAAATATCTTAAGGTGAGATGCACACCTACTAGGGTCAGCAGGAAGACCAAAAGCCGTGTTGAGAAACACGTTTTATCAGTAGCCACGACTTGTGCAATAAAGAACTCGTTTCCAAGGAAACGAAGATACATGGGTGCACATTATGTACGCGTTTGCACGCACTCTCCTGGACAATGGTTCCTCAATCAATCTGATGCGTACAGCCCTCTATGAGCAGCTCAATCTCGGACCTCTTAGGAAATCTAGAGACCTTCTACAGTTTGCTGATAAATCAACCAAGAGGTCTCAAGGAGAATTGAGGAACATTGTGATCAAAGTCGAGGGGCAAGAATACATGGTGGACTTCACTGTCCTGGATATGGAAACCCCTCGTAATTGAAGAGACTCCCAGATCATTCTAGGTAGGCCCTTCCTCAGAACAGCAGGGGCCTTATTTGATTATAAGATCGGGAAGATTCAGTTCCAAACTCCAGGCGGAGATGAGGAACTCGAAATGAAGCAGACAAGATGGCAGAGACCGGATTCAGAATCCAGCACCGAGTACTCTTCTACCGGAACAGACTGCGATTATGTAGACACAGTTGGGCCATGGAGACAGAACCCAGCCAGCACCGATGAGTCCCTCCCCTCCGGAGATCATCCAGTGCATGAATCAGTTTGAGAGGTCCTCAGAGACGAGTACAACTCAGAACCTGCATCGCCCTACATCTTCGATGACTTAGAGGCCCAGTTGGGCCTGTCAGTCCTTACATCTTTAGGACAATTGGAAGATGAGGATGACGAGTCGGACGAGGCGTTTGCCGATTGTATGGAGACCTTTGACGATCCGACTCCAGAGCCGAACTTGGTGGCAGCTATCACAGAGAAAGATCCAGCAACTTCCAACATTCAACCAGATCGGATTGAGCCAGACTTCTTAGACGATCACATTATTCCTGAGCTCAAACCCTTACCCACAACCTTAAAATACACCTTCCTTGCGGGTCAGGACAAGAAATTTCCAGTCATCATCAGTTCGCGATTGACCGAGGAGCAGGAATCTCGCTTGCTAGAGATCCTGGAGAAAAACCGCAAGGCGATAGGGTGGAGCATTTCCGATCTCAACGGGATAAATCCTGCTCTATGTTCGCACCATATTTACTTGGAGAATGAATCCAAACCCTCTCGTGAATTCCAACGTCGTTTGAATCCAAATTTACGAGAGGTCGTGAAGAAGGAAATAGAAAAATGGTGCAGCGCGGGTTTCATTTACCCAATCTCCGACTCTAAGTGGGTGGCCCCAATCCATGTTGTCCCGAAAAAGTCGGGAATTCAGACGACCACCAACGAGGACGGAGAGGAGATCGTGATGAGAGTGCCCACGTCGTGGCGCGTCTGTGTGGATTACATACGCCTGAATGCCGCGACGAAGAAGGATCATTTCCCCCTACCGTTCATTGATCAGATCTTAGAGAGACTAGCGGGGAAAGAGTTCTTCTGCTTCTTAGATGGCTTCTCGGGCTACAATCAAGTAGCCATAGCTCCAGATGACCAGGAAAAGACCACATTCACATGCCCCTTTGGTACTTATACTTTCAGGCGCATGCCTTTTGGGTTATGCAATGCTCCAGGTACTTTCCAAAGATGCATGATTGTTGTATTCGCCGAAATGGTCGGCGAATTCCTGGAAGTCTTCATGGATCACTTCTTGGTCCACGACAATTCCTTCGATTCCTATCTTAGGAATCTGGACCGAGTCCTAAAAAGATGTTGTGAGGTTAATCCGGTGCTCTCCTGGGAGAAAAGTCACTTCATGGTGACGGAGGGCATAGTGTTGGGGCACTTCATCTCCAAGAGAGGAATGGAGGTTGACCCTGCCAAGGTGGATGTGATCAGACGACTCCAGCCACCAACCAACGTTAAGCAGTTGTGGTCGTTCCTCGGGCATGTTGGATTTTATCGAAGATTCATTAAGGATTTTTCTAAGATTGCCTGACCGCTAACTGAGCTTTTAGGCAAAGACATGGAGTTTATTGTTGATCACAAATGTCTTGAGGCCTTTAAGCTTTTGCAAGGAATGATTATGGACGCACCCATCCTACAAGCCCCAGATTGGTCTCTACCTTTTGAGATCATGACAGACGCCTCAGACTATGCTGTTGGGGATGTGTTAGGACAAAGAAGAGATGGCGTCCCGTTCGCAATTTACTACGCCAGCAAAGTGCTCGACACCGCTCAGCGTAACTATACAGTTATGGAAAAGGAAATGCTTGCGGTAGTGTTTGCCTTGGACAAATTCAGATCTCACCTAATTGGATCCAAGGTAACTGTGTTCACTGACCACATGGCACTATGATATTTGATGCAGAAGAAGGACGCGAAGGCGCGTCTTCTTCGGTGGATTTTACTTATCCAGTATTTTGATTTGGACATCCGTGATAAACCTGGAAAGAAGAACGTAGTGGCCGATCATCTTTCTCATCTCGAAGATCTTAATACTTCCGAGGATTCACCTATTCGAGACTCATTTCCTGACGTGTCGATTTTTGTTATCGACTCACTCCCATGGTACGCCAATATCGTGAATTATCTTGTCTCCAAGAAAGTTCCCGAAGATTGGCCCAAGAGCCAAATCGACCGACTGAAGTCGGACGCTAGACCCTACCATTGGGAGGATCCGATCCTTTTCTTCGAAGGATCGGATTGTGTCTGGAGACGGTGTATTCCTCAGGAGGAATACCAGAGTGTCCTTTCTTTATGCCACAGCTTAGAGGCAGGAGGACACCACTCCGGGAAGAGGACCGCATGGAAGGTACTTCAGTGTGGCTTTTACTGGCCGACTCTGTTTCGCGATGCCACCGCCTTCGCGAAGTCGTGCCCAGTATGTCAGAGAATGGGAAGAACCGTTGGTTCCAAGGATGCGATGCCTATGCAGCCTGTCATCATTTGTGATGTCTTTGACGCCTGGGGCATCGATTTCATGGGCCCATTCCCTGTTAGCCATGGGTTCGAATATATCCTTCTTGCGGTAGACTATCTATCCAGATGGGTGGAGGCTATCCCGACCCGAGTCGCAGACAGCAGGACTGTCTGTAAATTCATTAGAGAACACATAATCTCTAGGTTCGGGATCCCCAAAATGATGATATCTGACGGGGGTAGCCACTTTGTGAATCAGGAGGTGAAGAAACTCCTAAAGGAATACGGCATTGAACACCGTGTCGTTAGCCCTTACCACCCACAAACCAATGGTATGGCTGAGGTGTCGAATCGGGAGGTGAAAACTATATTGCAAAAGCTCGTCCGCCCGGACAGGAAGGACTGGTCTCAGATCTTAGATCAAGTCCTCTGGGCGTATCAGACAGCTTACAAGACACCATTGGGAACCTCCCCATTCCGAATGGTATTCGGAAAGCCGTGCCATTTGCCCGCAGAATTAGTATACAAATCAGAATGGGCAATTAAGAAGGTCAACTGGAACACGCACCTGGGACAGAAGCAGAGAGACATGGATCTGAATGAGCTTGTGGAAATCAGAAACCGCGCATATGACAACAGTTTGGTGTACAAGGACAAGGTGAAGCGTTGGCATGATAGATATATCAGATGAAAGACCTTTGTTCCTGGACAGAAGGTATGGTTATTCAATGCTAGGCTGAAGATTTTCCAAGGCAAGTTGAAGTCTAAGTGGATAGGCCCATTTGTCGTCCGTACGGTGCATGATAGTGGATGTGTCGAGATCTCAGATCTTGCAGATGACGCACCGACATTCCTAGTGAATGGACAGCTGTTGAAGCACTTCGTCGAATCCAATGAGCAGTTAGTCCATGTTGAGGAGATTGTATTCATGCGCGAGACAGATACAGCAGATACACCTCGAGTCGCATATGAGACCTTGCAGCAGTGAGCCCTAGCCATCCGCAGCATCTTGAAAGATTCAGACCGACTCATCTGTATATATCATCATTCTTGTATATCCTATCCTTTCTCCCGCGACTCTGGTAAACCCTCCCCGCTTCATTACATCATTATCTTGGACTATACTTAGGATAACCATATCCTAAGTATAGGGGGAGGAGTCACTTGAGTCGGTTCTCTGTACATTCTCCAGATCACATTGGTCCTCATACTCACTTCCATCCTATACTTAGGCTGACCTGAGCCTAAGTATGGGGGGACCGATGCCCGCATTTATATTCATCCACTTCTCTCCTTGACCTCATCCGCCCCACATTTTGACTTTCTTCTACACTTAGGCTGCCAGAGCCTAAGTATAGGGGGGCCGGTCGATTTCTATACATTTTTCTTTCTCTTTAGCTCTCTTACGCTTAGCACGAGCTATGTCTTTTTCCTCTCTCTTCGTGCTCTGAGGACATAGCACACGCTAAGTATGGGGGGCGTGTATATATTACATATATACTTTACCCATAGCTCGTACTTTCGCGTTTTTTCGCGTACTTTTGTATATATTTTACAATAATTTCGGGTGGGTAAAATTTGAAAAAAAATGAAAAAAAATGTGTATATACTTGTATAATACTCTTGTAAATTGTGTAAAATAGGAGGTATACCAAAAAAATGATGAAATGAAAATAAAATAGGCTTCTTATTTACTCTTGCATATCTCTGCATCTAAAAAGAAAAGAAAAAGAGTCCTGCATTTTGATAGCATGACATCCCATCTCATCTGCATACTTTGCATATGCAATGTGAAAAGTTAGTGGGTTCTGAACCAAGTTATGAGTAGATATTGAGGATGGACTTGATTTGACCTTAATCCACCTAATTTCAGAGGAACCTTATAGGAACTGGAGTTAAGATTTCTCAGGTCAAGTGACTTAATTCTTCGAGTCCGCAAGTCTATGTTCATATGTCATCTTGATTAGTCTAAGTAGAATATCTCGTGCACACGCATGATTCTTTTAGATAATGACCTAACTTGGACAAGCACAATGCACGTAGCTCTTCATTGATGAGGTGGTGAGGAGGTAGAATCCTTTAGCTTGGAGGAGCACATGGGTGGAAATATCCATCCTCCTCTAGGGAGGGTAGTGCATCTCAACCTAGTCTGGTGGTGTTGACATCTAAGGACAGGATGTTGTGGGTTGCAATAATGCTTCAAAAGAGGGATAGTCTACTGACTCAAGAGGAAAAACTCCTGATGTACATGCTGCACATTGTATGAGAAAATGTTTTTGCAAAAACTCCAAAAAAATCAGACAGATCCAAGTGAAAATAAAATACCTGTCGGAGTCTGTATATTAGTAAAGAAATGCAGCTGGATGACTTGGCTACACTGGTCAGGCATCCCGGGATATGTAGCTACACTGGCTACCATCCATTCTTTTCTCCACCCCCTCCTCTTGAGCTGGTCGCACTTGAACTTAGAAGGGAATACCCCGCTCCTCGAGGAAAGAGTCACTGGACCGAGTTATTGAGTTACCTTGTTAGAGGAGGCTGTTTCTGAGCCATTTCTGATGTGGAGAGCTATATCTCACTTACACAGTACAAGTAAGAATCATAGTCATCAGAAATTTGCGTTTGAGGATTTGTTCTGACCTGACTATTGAGGCGTCTTGAATAGAAGACTTGTGGAACTTGAAGTCTGTTAGGTCTTAAATTCAGGTCCAAATAAGGTTCCGCCACACAATTAATCCAAAGGTCGAGTCAAGCTCCATTTTTAACTTTGGTTCATGACCTTGGTATGGAACCCAAAACCATTTCACTCTTGCATTTCATTTATTTGCTCGGGGACGAGCAAGGTTTAAGTATAGGGGGTTGATGAATCTGTGATTCATCAATCTAAAAGTTAAAAATAAAGCCTTGTTCCCGAGTAAATAGAAGCATATTTGCCTTTATAATGCATAAATAGCATTCATGCATGCATACATAAAACATGCATTTTAGCATTCCATCTGCATTTAAATAATAAGCCAAAATCACTTGTAAAATATCCACTCATCAAAATAAGCTCTCCATTATACTATGTACACCTTAGCTAATAATATAAGGAAGCAAGCCAAAAATGCCTTTGTAAAATAGCCAATAAAGCCACCCCTAGACCATAAAATGCCCATAGATCCTTCATACCAACTCCAAAATAGGTTTACTCACTTTCAGATTAATACACATTAAAAGACCTTTAAAATGAGACTAATTTCATCCAATTTGGAGCTCGTATGAAAAAGTTGGGTTTTTGGGCCTCTTTGTATACTACATGTATGTATATTTGTATCTTTGTATGTTTTGTATCATATTTGACCTCATCTCCGTCTTTGGTCAACATAAAACTTGTAGATCTCATCAAGATCTACAACTTTCATGTTTTGAGTTTTTTCAAATTCGGCCCCCTCTTCTTTCTACACATATTTTTCTTTCCAACCATTCACAGCAGGCCACGTGGTGCCATCTGATTGCGCCACGCGGCCCGTCTCCCTTTCCCTAGCCGTCGCGCCTCTCAGTCGTTGGATGGTCTTCCAGATCCAACGGCCACACCGCCTCCACATACGCCTCTCATCTCATTCGCCAGATCAAGTCCCCCGCTTCATCTGGCCCGCTCATTAGCGCCTCGCCCACAGCGCGACACGCATCGCACGCTACGCCATCAGATCACGCCTCAGCCCTTCCATCTGAGTCGTTAGCTCCACATGCATCCAAACCGCTCGATCAAACGCCCTACGCTAATCGCATCCGTCCACTGGCGCTTCGCCCACATTGCGCCACGTGGTCGCTCCACGGCCCTCAGATCGCCTCGCCTCGATCAGATCTCGCCCGCTCCATCCCGCCTCGATCACCACCGTTGGATCACAAGATCCAATGGTGGAGACTTCGTCTTCCACCTCCAGTGCCCCTCTCTCCCACGTTCTCCGCCTTGCGGGAGGGGCAGCCCCTTCCTATTCTCAGTCGCGCTCCCTCCACCGTCGACGACCACCATTACCTCCACGTCCTTCCCCACTCGTCCCTTATCCTTGCCAGCCACTCCACTACCCATGTAGACCTCCTGCGACGTCCCACGAACCCCTTAAACTTCGCCCCTTCACCAGGCCGACCGTCCACCTTGACCCTTTAAATACTCGAGCACCGGCCATCGTCGCACCCATCCGCCACTCCTGAGAGATTCCCCGAGCTCGGAGCGTCTGATTAGTGACAGTAATTGAACGAATCCTCGAGCGACGACCGGTCATCTTCTCCGGCGAGATCCTCGGCCCACCGTCGTGTCGCAGCCACTCCTCCGAGCAGCTGCTAGAGCTCAGGGACTTACCGCCCCTTCGAGCGACGATCTGGACCTCGACCTCGAGCTCCAAACCACAAGTAAACACCTCCATCTCCGATTGATCTTCGTTTTGATTTTTCTTCACTTTTCTCGCTTTTTATTCGAATTCCACATCCATCCTCTCACCTCGCTTCCACTTCACCAAGCTCCGCGACGGAGCTCTCATCCTCGTGATACCATTCACGTCCTCAGACGCTTCATTTCACCTTCCATCGAATCCAGCTCCGCCACTTGGCCGGAGCACCATCGCTAGGTCACCTCCGATCCGCTTTAGGCCTCGTCGTCCTCCTCCACCTTTCCACGCAGCACATCCGAGCTTCGTCTACTCCTCTAACCCCTGCAGGTACCTGCTGTTCACTGATCGGAAGACCGCTGGAGCACCTTTTGAGCTTCGCCGCCACGGAGCTCCGACGCCTCTCTCCAGCTCCTGAAGCCACCTGGACCTCGCCGCAGCGCCACATTTCTTCTGAGATAGCTCCGGACCGCCGGAGAGCATCACCGACACGAGGAGGGATGGGCGGAGCCAAGGCCTCATCGTCGGAGCCCCGCCATCTCCTCCGCAGGTGGCGGAGGTCTGAAGAAGAAGAAGACCCAGCTACCGTTCGATCATCTGATCGAACGGTCCTTAGCTCGCCACGTCATCGTCATCCGGAGCAGCAGACGACCGTAGGATTATCCTTGATCCTACGCTCAAGAGTCTGCCACGTCTTCCGCATCAGCCAACCGTTGGATCGATCATCTGGATCCAGCGGTCGACACCCAGCCACGTCACCATCTTCCTCGGCCCTCAGACGCCATTGGATCTATCCACATCCGACGGCCTACCAGCGCGCCACGCATATCCTTCCAGCAGCCGTTGGATCACTCTTGATCCAACGGTGTTCAGCACGCCACGCAGAGGAGCCCGAGCCTCTTCTCCGAACCTAGGCTCGGACTACCCGAGGCTACACCGAGCCTCACTCCAGACCTCCAGGAGCATCCGAGCCAAGCCCCGAGACTCATACGCCGCCCGAGCCTAGGCCGACCACGTGAGGAGCACGTGCGGCCTAGGTATTTTGCACAAAGGCCCTCGGGACTTTTTGAAATTACAAAAAGTCCCTATGAAGCAGACTCCACGTGAGGAACACGTGCTAGTGGAGAAATTGCATTGATACCCCCAACATTATAGGTAATTGCATTTAAGTCCCTATCAGTATGTTTACTTTTATGTAATTTTATTTTTCTGTATTGCAAATACACCCCTGTCTTTGCACGCATCCCTATGTATCATTTTGCATCATATTTAAGTTCTAAAAATTGCATGTTGTTGGTTAACTTGTCCTCTATCTATCGTGCCACTTGTCCCATTTTTGTAATTACAGTAGAATTTTTAATGAATTAATTGGTTGATTTCTGAGTTATTTTGCCCAGTTGGACCTTTTAATTGATAATTAATTTTCTGTGATTCCAAAAATTCTCAAAAATTCACAGTAGCTCTAAGATAGTTATCTGAACTTTGCATAAAAATTTCATGTCATTTGCATACATATCGAGGCCTGAATAAATTGTTTAGTGATTTTCTTATTTTAATTTTAATAGGTTCATTTCACATTGAAATTAAAGTTTGTCAATTTTTCTAGATTCCTTATCATTAGAACTATCTAGGATAATTTTTGTTCCTGAAAAAGATGTGATTTGTTTTTTATTAAAAATAAATTAGTGAAAATTACTCTGCATGCATCTTTAATTCACTGTAAATTCAGTTAGTGTCTAAAAATTCCAAAAAAATTAGGGTAGCTTAATTTCATCATAATCCATCATCCGGCAAATTTTCATAATTTTTGGACTTTATTTGATATCTTAAATTGATTTAACTTTAAATCAGCCTGATATTGCATGTGTCTGCATAGAAAATAAAAAAGAACAAAAAAATACTCCTCGAAAATCTAACACTTGTATATTTGCTCATAATTCACCTAAGGAGACAGATGCCTCCCTGAGTTCGATCTTGGACACTACCAAGTAAAAAAATTACTGCTTGAAATTGACTCAAATCTAATTTAAGTGGTTTTTTATTAGCCCTCTCGTATCCGACTGCAACGAACACTTCTAATTAATTTGGACATTAATCTGACCGGATTAACATAGGGTGCGGGGCGGTTATCACGCTGCGCTTGGAGGATTTGAGGGGAGTGCCACCTACGCCGCCTTGTTCTTTCTACTGTTGCAAGGTTGCACAAGGATTCTTCTCGCCAAAGGTTGCGCAATTGGGCGGATTGGGCGCAGATCGGAGAGGGGATCTGCGAGAGGGGTCGTGATGCCTGCGTACCTGGGAGGTGCTTAAATTACGAGGAGCGTCGAGCTAGGGTTTAGAAAACCCTAGATGCCTTCGGATTCAGATAAATCTTCACGAGAACTGGTCGAGACAAATCTCGAACGCGAAGTATAGTCTTTGATCAACGACCGTACATACTCAAAACTTGAACAGAATATAAAATAAATCATTGAAAACAAATCCTCGAGAATCGAATCCTCTCCGACACCATGTTAGAGAATAGAAATGCGGAAGCGAAAATGCTAAACAGAGCATGAAGAATAGCAAAATAAACATGAACACCAAAATTTTTACGTGGAACCCTACTCCCTTAGGAGCGGGATGAAACCACGGTCCATGGGAGAACACCTCAAAGGGCCGATAGTCTATAGCTTTTCTCAATGGATACATGGGGTGAGGGGCTTCTTATATAGCCCTCACGAAGTCTCCACATCCCACAACTGGTAGATGTGGGACTAAACAACTAGATGTGGTAAATGGATCGAAGAGGGATCCATTTATCCATCTCCCACATAAGTGACGTATATAACAAATACTCCAATACTTTCGCGATAAGCAATAATGTGCTTCCAAGGTAATTGAGTACGCATCAATTTTTACCGAACATGCCAAGCAAAATCTGGGTAAGAGGAAACAATGATGACGATATTTTGTTCCTTATGGTAGGAAAGAAATCCATTTATCTTTGCAGTTGAGGGTTAGCCATTTTTTATAGGAAAAACATCAGAGTTAATGTTCCAACACCTTACACCATTATTCTGGATGGATCAAGAAAATGCATATGGTTTTATTTGAGATAATAATAAGGTGAACGTGCTATAAAATTTGATGAAATTATATTTCTTCCACGTGGCAGAGTCGCAAAAACTTGCTAATATTGCTGCTTCTGAAGCATTGGTTCACTATGATGGCATTCAAGAGTCTCCTATTCTGTCTGTCGACGAAGCTTTCATTAGGTCTAGCTTTTATGGTGTGCCTGATTTCCTTCAGCCAAGAAAGGTTGGTGATTTCTCCGAAGGAATGGAGGCAGAATTGTGTCAGCAGAGGTAATAAATGTTCTACTTTACACACCACAAACACACACCCCTCTACTTTACATACGCATGCACAGACACATACACGCGCATGCGCGCGCGCGCACAGTCACACAGGCGCACGCACGTACACGCACCTTCCCCCCCCCCCCCCCCCCCCACACACACATATGAATTTACTCCTTTTTTTTTCTTTTGAGCTCCTCTCCAAGTTGGAAGTAGCCATCTCTAGTGGTGCCTAAGCTGAGGTTCAACCAGTTCTGCATCTTGTTTTTCAGCTAAAACTTGGTTCCCAATCCCAGTACTACTTCTATCTGGAGTCACAGACTGCACTCGCTGTACCAGATGAAGACAATTGCCTAGTAGTTTACAGTGCAACACAGTAGCCGGAGATGGCTGGCCGAGTCATTGCAAAATGTCTTGGCGTCCCTACGTGTGCTTACGAGAAGGCTTGGAGAAGGTATTGGTGGGAAAGCTCTACGGTTGCTCCAGGTGAGAGCTGTCTTTTCTTTTGACTATAGAAGATGAGCTTTGAACTTCAATCTAAAAGAAGCAGCTATTAAACAACAAAAGTAGCAGTCTAGTTCTTCAACAGTGAAAAATGTACAAGTGTGAGAATCATTCTAAATTACTTGAGGAAAATCATGAATTTTTCATAATTGAGCATTGCTATATAGATTTCTGTGACTATCTTTTGAGTTGATGTACACATCGGAGACCCTTGGTTGCAATTCTCATTTTTCAATCCATCAGTCCCTGATTGCATCAATAGTTATACTTACATGATTTACACAACATGTCATGTACATTTTTCTACTGGTGGAAAGTTAAATGTGCCTAAGAATTTGCTTCAAATATTAATCTGTTAAATCGCCATATTGGAATATTCTTATTCACCGAATTCGAAGTAGATGTCTCAGTTTTATACCAGTGTCCCTCTTTTTCATCTTAACCAACCCTATTAAAAGTTTACAGTAAGAGGAAAAACATTTAACCAACCCTATTGAAAGTTTACCAGTAAGAGGAAAAACAAGTAACATCTGATCAATGTCGTAAGCTACATTGTAAGATCCTGCCCACAAACCATTCTACATAAGTATCCTGGGACATTAATCTAACTGAATTCTTAGCATGACTTTAGAGTTCAAACTCGCACTTGGAACTTTTTTTCTGTTCGTATATCAGTATATTATTCTCGACTGGCCTTTGGTGTTTTTTATTGCAAGCACTGTAGTTGTCTTAATATTTTTTATTTTTTTGATATAGTTACAATGCAAGTTTGAAAACTTCGATCTTAAAATATTTTCTTGTATTATGGCTCAACTATATGTTATTTGTTGTATTAAGAATTGTAAATAGACTTTTAATTGGAAAGTCTATGTAATAATAGTTGAAGTTAATTTGGTTCCAATTGGGAAATCAAATGGCTTGGAGTGAAAGTTGGGAATTCCCAAATTTGAAACATGGAAAAGTTGGGTGGAAGTTTAGTATCATACCTTGGTGCTCTAAACTTTTGGTGGGCTTATATATGAGTTCACACCTCAAGCTCTTGTAGCAATAGTAGAGAGGAGGAATGGAGGATCACACTCGCGCGTGCGCTCCGCCTCCGCCTCAGGAGAGTCAATTCTTATCTCGGGCTCGGGGAGTCAATAAGGATCTCGGATCTCAGGCTCGGGCTCGGGAGAGTCAATTCGGATGTTGATATTTTTGCCGCGGGTTTCATTTGATAAGTCGATTAAATTTGTCACACGATTAATTTGGTAAGTCGACTAAAATCGGAATTCAACTCATCATTATGGATGCGATTCTGACCGCAATTTCGAGATCCGAAATGGCACGCCCGTTGAGGGGCGTTTTCAGAAATCGAAGGGCACCACGCTAGCAGGGGAGGAACCAGGAATTTCATCAAGGAGGGGCCGAGTATACAACTATTATGTATGCTCAAAAATAGAAAAATCTATGTATATTTGAACGCTATTTTTAAATAGAATTGATATTTTTAAAATGAACCTCTTTCAATCTTGTTAAATGTAGAATTTAAATCTATTATTAATGTTAGAATTTCAAATAGATTGGTATTTTCCGTGGCTATTTTTAAAATTGGATAAATATACTAATTTAAGCCTCTCTAAATCCATCATAAAAAGGTTAAATTATCAAGTGAAATTTTGAAACAAAAAGTTCATGGTTAAAAGGAAACAATAAAATTTATTTTATTTATAAAGAGTAATAAAAATAATGGAAGAGATAAATAAACTCGAATACAATTTTATATCAAATTATTTTAATACTTGAAAGTGCTTGGATAAACCACATAAAAGAAAGTAAAATTGATGAAGATAAGATTCGAACTCTGGTCTCCAAAATATTAGCCTTGCCACTCTATTACTTAACCATTTAAGAATTCTACAACATTTTTCTAACAATATTAATTATAACACAATTAAGGAGGGACCATATTAAAAACTTAATACATTTTATAAGTGACGTATAATAATCATGGGGGATTATAATGTATATTAGTTCCGCCCCTAACTCGATACAATTTTCTATCAAATTATGTTAATACTTTGGAAGTGATTGGATAATCCATATAAAAGAAAGTAAAATTAATGGAGTAAGATTCAAACCCTCGTCTCTAAAGTAAAAGCCTTGCCACTCTACCACTTGATCATTCAATGATTGTGCAACATTTCTCTAAGAACATTAATTATAACACAATTAAGGAGGGGTCGTATTAAAAATTTAATACATTATATAAGTGACTTATAATAATCATGAGGGGGCCATGGCCCCTCCATAATGTATACTAGTTCCGCCCCTGCACGCTAGGGCACGCGACCGTCTTTATATACCCCTTCCCCACGTTTTCTTCGCTCGTAAGAAAATCTCACACCATCTCTATTTGCGTTCTGGTTCTTCCTCTCGCAGACGAACCACCCTCTCTTTCTCTCGGCTACAGTTCTCTGAGGTACATTCGAGCAAGATCTCGTCGGTGTGCGCAGACGAAGATCGTGTGCCGTCGTATCCTGGGAGCAGATCGCCAGTACCCTACGCACCGGTATTGTGGGGGTGATATCCTCTCTAAGGACAGTCTATTTCATGGACGTTTCGGTTATTTCTAATCTAATCTTTCTTATATTTTGTTTGCCGCAATTCGTTTATTGCTTTACCTTTTTTGGATCTCGCCCTAATTTATGTTTCCATTTGTTTAATCGGGTCCTGCTTGCATTCTGTAATCGGATAATGGATTGCAACTGTGACGAAACGCAAATTCGGCCCTTTAAACGTGCTAAATTGGCACTTAAAATCGTCGCAGTCGGGCTGGATTTAGGTCCATCAAAGACCATCTAAATGCTAAGTCAAATAGAATCGGATGGTCGTGAATTTATTTTTTTACTTGGTAAGAAACCAAGGTCAAACTCAGGGACACGAACCTCTCTCGTGATTATTCAGACTTTTATTTATTTATTAAGTGTTGAATCAGAGAACCAAAGGTCAAAGAATGCAAGAAGACAAGATAATGCATTAAACAAAGATAAAACAAGCATTTTTTGTTTTATTTGTAATCATGCAATTAGACACGATGAAATGCAATGAATATATGCCCTAAGTAAGAAATACTTGAGCCATTAAAATACAAGTCAAATCAAGGTCACATAATAAAGCACTCTCCATTCATGTAAAAATTAGGCACAAGAATCAAGACACTTAATCAATAAAATAATAAGTCAAATTTTGTAGTATCAATGGTGAAATAAAAGTATGCCAGAAAGAAGACAATGAAGAGAGCTTCAAAATGCCACTGAAATCATCTCAACCAGAGTTACGAAGCTCAAGATATGCATAAAAGAAGACAAGGGCATAACTGAAAGAAACATGAAATATAATTACAAATAGGTCCCTGAAAAGGACTAAAATGCAAATATGATAAAGTTTGGGACCTTCCCTGTAATTGACCCACACGCACAGGGGCATTTTTCCAATTATGAAAACTCGTAGGAGGTCGATTGCAAAATACCCACTGTGCATGTGCGCTACACATGATATCAGGACCTGTATGTAAATTTGAAGAAGTAGGTGGGCTTCTGTGCAAATTTCCCAGATAGCACATGTTGTGCACGTGCTCTCTAGGCTCGGAGAAAGTTCAGGCCCGGCTGAGGCTCGGGCAGCTTCGGCTAGGCTCGGATGGTACGAGCCTCCAGGCTTGGGCTCGGACTAGACTCGATTAGGCTCAAAGCTCCAGGAAGGTTCGATGTAGGCACGAAAGCTCCAAGCCTGAAGGTTCGGAGGCTGAGGCTCGGAGCAGCTCTAGAGATGCCACGTGGATGAGTGTAAATCATTCGATCGTGAAGATCGGATGGTCGATGTACGTTCCTGAAAGAGAGATGTGGCTACATCTGCGCCATTGGATGAACTCCGGGAGGGAGCATCCAACAGCGCCTGTGCTTTCTTCCTCTGCTGCAGGCGGCGACGTTGTTCAAGCTCCGGCGAAGGAGCCCAAGCTCCGCCACTCCTCGCTGGTGTCGGTGAAGGTCCCCAGCCGCGCTCAACCACCTGGAGATCATCCTTGAAGCTTGGTCGAGCAGCTGGGGTGTCTTGAGGTGGCTGGCAAAGCAAGGATGCAGGAGGCGAGCTTGGTGAAAAAGCTCCGGCGAACGTTGCGACTACTGAAGGCTTCGAGTACCTGCATTGTTAATTGAATAGCCGAAGCAAAGGACGTATGTGTGTGAGTGGGATGGGAGCTCTGTGAGCGAAGAAGGCGGGAGCTCAGATCCCCTCCGCCATGGAGGGTGGAGGAGATGAGTCGGAGGCGATCTGAGGATTGGAGGAAGAAGAGGGTGATCGGAATGTAGCGCGTGAAGGGGGGATCTGTGGGGAATCTTGGAGGATGATTAATGGAGGGCGGAAGTTACTAAGAATTCCTAATTAATTAAGCAAAGGAAGAAGAAAATACAGAAGAAAAGTCGAGATACTTACCCGGTCGGAGATGGAGGTGGTGGCTTGGGTTTGGGGATCGAGAAGAACCCCGGGTCTTCGCTGGACCCCTGCAGCCAGTTGGGGCAGCTCAAGCGGGCTCGAAGCTCCGCGACCCTGCCATGAAAGGTAGCGGGTCAACACCGGAGGAGAAGGCTATCTTCGTGCTCCATTCCACCCTCTCGCGGTCACCGAGGGGAGGAGGTGCGCTGGGCGATCCCTCGCATAAAGGTGGACAACCTCATCAGGTGGAGGAGATGGTGTATTTGAAGGTGGGGAGATGGCAGTTTCAGAGGTGGTGTATGTGGTTTGACCGAGGGATAGGGAGTGACCGGAGGGGCTTCATGGAGTGCGTGACATCTGGCGAGGGTCGTGGATGAGTGGGGAAGACCCTGGAGCGGTTGGTGTGTGGAGAAGGTGGCGAGGGTGGGCAAGAAAATGAGAAGGGCGAAGGGGTCCCTCGATGTGGAGAACATGGAATTAAGGGAGGCTGGGGGTAGATGAAGGTGTCTAAGCCGTTGGATCATGCGATCCAATGACCGGGAGCAAGGCGCTTATGAGCGGCTACGATTAGGTCTCGGGCGACAGGATCGAAGGGTGGCGGAGCGTGCCACGTGTCGTGTTGGAGGCGAAGCGCCAGCGGACGGGCGTGATTAAATCAGGAGTGCGATCGGATGGTCCATATCGAGGGCGTCAAAGAATGGTGGAGATGACGGGACGAGGGCGAGATCGAATGGCGCATAAAACGCCACGTGGCGGGCTATAGGCGAGGCGCTAGCGGACAATGCAGATGTGAGATGGGCATGATCAGACGGTGGGGGACAAAGGGTGTGCATGGAGATCATTGGACCAATGGATCAAGAAGAGATCCAACGGCCAGGGGCACGGGCGGATAGTGCAAAGGGGCCGGGCCACGTGGCTCAACCAAAAAGGGCCACGTGGCCCAATCAGATTATTCGAAAGAAGAAATTGAAATATGAAGGGTCAAATGGCCGAATTTGAGAAAATTCAAAACATGAAAGTTGTAGATCTCGATGAGATCTACAAGTTTCATGTTTACGAAAAATGGAGACGAGGTCATTTGAAGATAGAAGATATTTTTGAAGGTGTTCTAAGGCAAAAAACACCATGGATTTTGATTTTGACATTTTTTGTGATTTTTAATTTATTCAAGACTATGATAATTACAAGACTTTATCTGGGTTTTATTGATACGCATTTAAGCAAGGGGGTTAAAAAATATGAGTTAAGATGATGAAATCGAGTTTCATCAAACTGCATGATATTATTATTGATAATTTATGATGTTTTTCTTTCAATCCATTTGGATCCGTATAATTACTGTTTATTATATGTGTTAATGATCCTGTTATCAACAATCTTAGAGAGGATATCCGGAACCATTTTTAAAATCGTGTCAGAAACGATGTTTAAATCGAGGATAGATATGACGAGTATGCTTGAAAAATTCGGTGGTCAGAACTTTAAGCGTTGTCAACAACGCATGAAGATCTGGTTAACCACCATAGGATTAATCTCTATGCTTGAAACTGATTGTCCTACGGTGGAAACGGAAAACCCCACACCTGATATCCAGAAGGCGCAATCCGTGTGGAAGGAACGAGATCGTATATGTCATGGTTGCATCTTGTTGGCCCTGTCCAACATGTTGTTTGACGTATATTGTTCATCCACGCATACTGCAAAGGGAATGTAGGAAGATTTGGATTGGAAGTATAACACCGAAGACCTTGGTATTGAGAAATACTCCGTGGCCAAGTTTTTGAAGTTTTCCATGGCCGAAGGGAAGTCGGTTTCTGAACTGGCACACGAGTTTTTACTCCTGCTCCATGGTTTAGATGTCGAAATGAAACTTTCAGAGAAGTTTCAAGTTGTGTGCATCATAGAAAAATTCCCCAAGTGTTGAAAAGACTTCGATACATCCCTAAAACAGGAAGGGGGAACTTTCTATGGATGACTTGATGGTGGCAATCATCATAGAAGAGGAACACAGGAAACAAAAGCATGTGCTTCATGTCGATATTCAGGCTAAGGTCAATCTCATGACCTCGAAGGGCAAAGATAAAAAGGGAAAGGGTGCTAATAACAATAAAATAAAATCAAAGGGCAAGATCCAGAAAAAGACAAAGAATAAACCCTGCTGGATTTGTAATCAGGTTGACCATTGGAAGAAGGATTGTACGTCTTTAAAGGCTCAACCTAAGACTGCCGACGGGAGTCCACAAGTGAATATAATCACCATGAGACTTGGGGCTAGCGAGAGGTATGTCTCTGTAAAACTTGAACTATACCATATCCATGACCCAAATGAGTGGCTCGTGGATACGGGAGCCAATGTAAATATTTGTTCTGACAAAACGTTGTTTTCTTCTTATCAGACTTGCAGTGGTGGGACTGTGAAGATGGGGAACGATTCTGCAATAAGGGTGCTAGTGTCAGGACAAGTCAACTTGAGGTTCTCTTCTGGGCGTGTCTGGACGTTGCACGGGGTGCTGCATGTTCCTGACATCAAGAAGAATGTTTTATCTGGATCTATCTTAGTTAGAAATGGTTTTGAATTGAATTTTAAATGTAATAAAGTTGTCATTCTGAGACATGGCATTTTTTATGGAAAAGGCTATTTGGGATATTTTGATTTGTTATTTAGAACTAGATGTGATTCAGTAAACATTAATGTAATGAATGTTTTAAGTTCTGAATGTTCTAATTCTGTGTCTTATGTTGTGAATAATCTAAAATCTTGTGATCTGTGGTATGGTAGATTTGGACATGTAAACTTAAATTCAATTAAAAGAATGATGAATTTAGAGTTGATCCCTAAACACACTATTGATAAAACTCAAAAATGTGAAATCTATGTGCAATCTAAGACACCTAGGAAGTCTTTTCAGTCTGTCTCTAGAGATAGTGAGATCTTGGATCTAGTACACACGGATATCTGTGAGTTTAATGGTGTGTTGACCCGAGACTAAGAAATACTTTATCACTTTTATAGATGATGACAGTAAATACTGCTATGTATATCTAATGAAAACCAAGGATGAAGCCTTAGAGAAATTTCTTATATTTAAAAATGAGGCTGAGACACAAACAGGAAAAGTGCTTAAACGCCTTAGGTCAGATAGAGGAGGTGAATATGCCTCTAACTTATTTGATGAACAATGCAAATCATTTGGCATAATTCATGAAGTTACTGCCCCATATTCACCACAATCAAATGGAGTAGCATAACGGAAAAATAGAACCTTAACTGACATGATCAATGCTCTCCTACAGAATTCTGGACTTCCAACCTATATGTGGGAAGAAGCCTTGAATACGGTCTGCCATATTCTGAATAGGGTTCCTCCAAGGCATATGTAAAAGTGTCCTTTTGAACTTTGGAGAAATAGGAAACTGAGCTTAAGATATCTCAAAGTGTGGGGCTGTCTCGCTAAGGTTTTAGTCCCAGAACACAAGAGAAAGAAGCTTGGTCCTAAAACTGTTGATGCGGTCTTCTTAGGTTACTTGGAAAATAGCTATGCATATAGGTTCTTGGTAGTTCGGTCTGAGATACCGGGCATAGATGTTAACACCATTGTTGAACTCCGTAATGCTACCTTCTTTGAGGATGTCTTCCCTATGAAGACTGGGATTCCTCAGAATCTGATCATTGAGAGCACCTCCACATCAGGATCTATTCCAGATCAAGTGGAAAGGATAACGGATGTAGGGGCTGAGACTCAACCTGAACCCAATGACCTTTAAGAAGAGATTGAGCCAAGGAGGAGTAAAAGACCTCGGATAGCCAAGGATCTGGGTAGCGACTTTGTTGTCTACCAGATCGAGGGTGATCCACCAAGTTACAAGGAAGCCATGGCTTCATCTGAAGCAAAATAATAGAAGAAAGCCATGAAATCTGAGATGGATTCTATTATGGCTAATGGAACTTGGGAGTTGGTTGATTTACTCAAAGGGTGCTCTATCACTGGGTGCAAGTGGGAGTTTAAGATAAAGCTTAGACCTGACGGATCAATTGAAAAAAACAAAGCCAGATTAGTTACCAAGGACTTTGGGCAAAAGGAAGGTATTGATTATTTTGATACATATTCCCCTGTGACAAGGATGACCACAATCCGGATGCTCATAACATTGGCATCTATATATGATCTCTTTATCCACCAGATGGATGTGAAGATCGCCTTCTTGCATGGCGATCTTGAGGAGGAGATCTATATGGATCAACCTGATGGACTTGTGAGTCCTAGGAATGAGGGAAAGGTTTGCAAGCTTGTTAAATCCCTTTATGGATTGAAACAAGCACCAAAGCAGTGGCATAAAAAATTTGACAAAACTATTTTGTCATGTGACTTTAAGGTTCATGAATCCGATAAGTGTGTCTATTCCAAGGTGAAAGGTGATGAGTGCATTGTCTTGTGCATGTATGTTGATGATATATTGTTGTTCGGATCACATATGCGGATTATTAATGAGACTAAAGCATTCTAAAGTAGCAAGTTTGAGATGAAAGACATGGGTGTTGCCGGTGTAATCTTGGGTCTCATACTAACAAGACCAGTTGATGGGATTGTAGTTTCTCAATCTCACTATGTTGAGAAGGTACTTGAGAAATTTGGATATCAAGATTGCAAAGCTGTAAGCATTCCTTTTGATTCATCCCAAACGTTATTTAAGAATAAAAGTGGAGTACCTGTAGCTCAGCTAAGGTATTCACAAGTGATAGGAAGTTTAATATATCTTGCAAATTGCACGAGACCTGATATTTCATTCTCGATTTCAAATCTGAGTAGATATACTAGTTGTCCTGACCGTACTCACTGGGAGTCTCTGGATCGAGTACTGAAGTACTTGAAGGGAACTATTTCCCTTAGTTTGCATTATGGTAGACATCCATATGTACTAGAAGGATATAGTGATGTAAGCTGGATAGGGAAAATAAAGGAGTCTGGGAGTAATGGTGTTACTGGGTATGTATTTACCCTTGGAGGCGATGCAGTCTCGTGGAGATCTATGAAGCAGATCATTCTAGCTCGATCCACCTTTGAGGCTGAGCTGTGTGCTTTGGACACCTCTGGAATTGAGGCTGAATGGCTAAGGGAACTTCTGTCCGAAATTTCTAAGGTAGGTCAGCCAGTTCCTGCGATCTCAGTACATTGTGATAATATGACCTCAATTGCCAAGATCAAGAGTTCAAAGTTCAATCAGAAAATAAGAAGACACATACAAATCAGACTTAAGATGTTAAGGGATTTGGTGTCTCAAGGAGTGTTGGCTATGGATTTTGTTGGATTCAAAGACAATACGATAGATCCATTGACTAAGGGACTTGATAGATCTTTAGTCCTAAAGTCTAGGCTTGGGATGGGACTAAGACCCATTGGGAGTTCCTCTACAGTAGCAACCCAACCTATCTGAATGGAGATCTCACTAAGTAGGTTCAATGTGGTAATAACAAGCTGTTTGGAGAACTGTTTGGCACTCTTATCTTAATGCGTATGCATGAGTGTCTTATCCCTGGAAGCATGAGTGCCATTAAAGCTGCAAGATTAGGAAGAGCATATGCTCTGAATGGGTCTAAGCCTTTGGGCGGGATGTTAGCAGTGCATCCTTGGAGAACGCCACCTATATGAGTGTTACCGTGGGTCGCAGTTAAAGGAAGAGGGTCTTTCCTGAACACACTCATGAAACAGGATAAGGGTGCATGGCCTTTAAGAGCACCAACCCTGAAGATTGTACCAAGAACAATACTTTGTTGTTTCTACCATATACTTTAACACCGAGGTCTGAAGTTCAAGACGTAGTTCACTTCGTTCATGTTAAAGTTAAAGTAGTAAACTCAGGTAGAGGTTCAAGCCAGAAGGTACCTTTATTGAAAGCAAAGTATGGCAGACGAAAGTTGTGTTTTAACTCTCTTTGAATCGCTTTTCAAATTGGTGAATTCGTGGAGGATTGTTGTATTAAGAATTGTAATTAGACTTTTAATTGGAAAGTCTATGTAATTACAATTGAAGTTAATTTGGTTCCAATTGGGAAACCAAATGACTTGGAAGGAAAGTTGGGAATTCTCAAATTTAAAACATGGAAAAGTTGGGTGGAACTTTAGTACCATACCTTGGAGCTCTAAACTTTTGGTGGGCTTATATATGAGTTCACAACTCAAGCTCTTGTAGCAATAGTAGAGAGGAGGAATGGAGGACCACACGTGTGTGCGCGCTCTGCTCCGTCTCCGGCTCCGGCACCGGCATCGGCTTGGGCTCGGGCTTGGGAGAGTCAATTCGAATCTTGATACTTTTGTTGCGGGTTTCATTTGGTAAGTCGATTAAATTAATTACTCGATTAATTTTATAAGTAAACTATAATGGGAATTCAACTCGTCGTTATGGATGCGATTCTGACCGCGATTTTGGGATCCGAAATGACGCGCCCATTGAGGGACGGAAATCGAAGGGTACCGCAATAGGGCACACGATCGTCTTTATATACCCTTCCCCCACGTTGTTTTCTTCACTCGCAAGAAAATCTCGCGCCGTCTCTGTTCGCATTCTGGTTCTTCCTCTCGCGGGCGAACCACCCTCTCTTTCTCTCAGCTGCAGTTCTTTGAGGTACATTCGAGGACGATCTCGTCGGTGTGCGCAGACGAAGATCGTATGTCGTCGTATCCTGGGAGCGGATCGCCAGTACCCTACGCACCAGTATTGTGGGGGCGATATCCTCTTTAAAGATAGTCTATTTCATGGACGCTTCGATTATTTCTATTATAATCTTTCTTATATTTTGT
Organism: Ottelia alismoides; assembly: GCA_037367405.1. NCBI lineage: Eukaryota > Viridiplantae > Streptophyta > Magnoliopsida > Alismatales > Hydrocharitaceae > Ottelia > Ottelia alismoides. The sequence continues at coordinate 450,967 of JAZKJV010008097.1, read as the reverse complement.
TTGCCACAATTCGTTTATTGCTTTACCTTTTTTGGATCTCGCTCTAATTTATGTTTCCGTTTGTTTAATCGGTTTCTGCTTGCATTCTGTAATCGGATAATGGATTGAAACTGCATGATATTATTATTGATAATATGTAATGCTTTTCTTTCAATCCATTTGGATCCGTGTAATTACTGTTTATTATATGCGGTAACGATCATGTTATCAACATTATTTTTATAATTCTGTGAGTGTTTAGATTTCCATAGCTTGGGCTCTAGCAGCATTCAAATTGCAAAGACTTGTTAGAATATACCTTGATCGCAAGACTAACATGATATTAGTTAGAGGGCGGCATCCAATCAAAATAACTTACACAGTGGGATTCAAATCCAATGGGAAAGTTACTGCCTTGCATATATATATTTTGGTCAATGCGGGAATGTCTGAAGATTTTAGCCCATTGATGCCTAGAAATATTGTGGAGACACTGAAAAAGTATAATTGGGGAGCGCTCTCTTTCGATATAAAATTGTGCAAGACAAATCTTCCAACAAAATCTGCAATGCGTGCTCCAGGAGAAGTCCAAGGTTCTTTCATTGCAGAAGTCGTAATTGACCATGTAGCATCAACCCGATCATTGACTTCTGATTCTGTTAGAAAAATTTGTAAGAAATATTATATATGCAACTAGCAAATATGGTATTTGCCAACTTTATTTAATTTCTTATTTTGTGGTTCATGATTAATTGTGAAAGGATGCATCTTTGAGAAGTTGCTTTGGTGGTTACCTTAATGGATATGTAACCATCATGTATTATAAATATAAGGATTGGGGTCCCCTCTCCCTCAACTAATGAATGCAAGAGGATCCATTACTCAAGCATGTTAGGCAATTGTTGAGAAGGAGAAGGAAATCCCATCATCATCCATTCATTTCCGCTGCAATGGCTTTCGGTGACTGTTTAGTATCTTAAGTCTATTATTGATCAAGTTTATAGATCTATCGGATTATCGGATCTATCAATTGGTATCAGAGCTATGGATTTCTTTTATCAACAAGATTTGTGTTTCGAAATCGATAGTCTTTTGTATTGGTTTTTTATCGAAGGCATTGGTTATTTATTTATGTGCTATTCATTCTTTAAAATTACCAAACAGGGATAAAGAATAAGAAAAGTATGTCTTTTTCTTATGGCCTCTGGAGTTTTAAGAGTTTTTTTTATTGGTTCAAATGCAACTGGATGTATTGGAAAAGCCTTTCTAAATAGATTTTTGATCAAATATTTCCAATCCATTTTTTTTTTTGAGAAACTTCGGATGGTGCGTTTTAATTAAAAAAAATTGTTGCAGCCCCGGTTTGAACTGGTGACCTTCAGTTATTAAGATTGCGTAATAACCGACTACACCACAACACCCATGCATTTTTAATTCATACGCATATGTTTTTTATTAAAAAAAAATAAAAAAAATGGTGCTGCCAAGTTTCAAACTAGGGACCTCTTGTGCATAAGATTGACATAGTAACCAACTACTCCACAGCACCTGTGTGATTTAATTCATACGCATATTGTTTTTATTATCAAACTCTGGAAATTTTTTTTCAAATACAGCAACAAATATGTGTTTCAAAGGTTAAAAATGGACATTGATGGTGAAAGACCAAGCATCCTTGTTTAGTATTGCTATTGAGATGTTTTATATCATGTTTTCTTTGGGATCTTGACACTTTGATTTGTTTTTATAATGTGACGTTATTTGTTAGGGACTTGTACGGAGTGTATACAATTTGGTTACTGTATACACGTTGTTAGTACACAAAATGTATGAAGTGTATGTGGTTTATACCATTATTATACCAGTCACTTGTTTGGACTTGTTGATAACACCTTGTGTACTAATCATACATTTACTATCATTCTTCATTACTTTATTAATTTGTTTGATGTCATTTTGGCATGATTTGTATAACTGAATCGGTAGGAATAGCCACAGCATCCGATCGATTCATTTTATACATATTTATTCTTGACACTGAGTAGTTATTGGTTAATTATCCAAGAGTAGCCAAAGCATCTTGGATAACAATCTCAATAATTGCATTAAGTGCTAAAGTTCAAATATTTGAACTAATGGCATCATATCACATCTACATGATGGTAATAACTTGATTAACTCCCTTTAAAGTCATTCAAATAAGTGTGTATAATTGAATCGGGAGGAGTAGCCACAGCATCTGATCGGTTCATATTATACATATTATTTCTTGTAATGAGTAATTATTGGTTAGTTATCCAAGAGTAGCCACAACATCTAGGATAACAATGCCAATACTTGCATTAAGTGACGGAGTTAATTGGACATTTTTTTTTGGAATGAGAAAAATAAATTATTTTGTTAGTTATTCTAATGCCCACATGTACGGAATTTCTAATGAATATTTGAAATTTATTTGTTTCATTTATTAAGAAAAATCAATTGTATATTACAATTCTTTAGCCACAGCGAGTATTGTAATGATAGTACATTGATTTCTCAAAATATTAAATAAGTTAATATTTTGGATTAGATTTTATGCTTGAGTTATTGCTTATTGTGGTTGTCTTGTTATGAATTTATTGCAGATAGTTCAGCTTTCATGTCTACTCAGTTCAATATACTAAATTCTGTTTCGATTCTTGAATGTCATGTATGTCATGAATCTAATTTCATTGATGTTCCTATTAATACTTGGTGGATTGATTCTGGTACTTCAATCCATATTTCCAACTCCATGAAAGACTTTTTGTGCACAAGGAGACCAATGGAAAATGAGAGAAGCGTGTTTATGGGAAATCGCATGTCTTCAAATGTAGAAGCGATTGGAACGCAAAGACTCGTTTTACCATCTGGAAATGTTCTTGATTTGGAAAATGTTTTTTATGTACCCAAGTTCTCTAGAAATTTGGATTCCATATCTAGACTTTGTAAACTTGGATACAGATTTTTATTTGATAAATTACTTTTTCAAATGTTCAAGAATGATAAGTTAATTGGCACAGGTGAATTGGTTGATAATTTGTACAAAATGCATTTAGATTCGCATTTTGAAAACAATCTCCTTGTTTGCAATGTAGTTGGTAAAAAGCGAAAACGTAATAATGATCGGTCATCAATGCTTTGGCATAAAAGATTAGGTCACATCTCCATTAAAAGGATCAAGAAATTAGTAAATGATGGAGTAATTGATACTCTAGATTTTACTGATTCTAGTGTTTGTGTGGAATGTATTAAGGGAAAACATACCAACAAACATGCTAAAGGATCAAGGAGAAGTTTTAGTCTTTTAGAAATTATACATACTGACATATGTGGTCCATTTCCTGTGGAATGTTTTAGTGGTCAAAAATACTTCATCTCATTCATAGATGATTTCTCACGTTACATGTATCTTTATCTTTTATTTGAAAAATCAGAAGCTATAAATGCTTTTAAGGATTATCAAATAAAAGTAGAGAGACAATTAGAAAAGAAAATTAAAATTGTGAGATCAGATAGAGGTGGTGAGTATTATGGTAGGTATGTTGGAGGAGAACAAAAAACTTGGATCATTTGCACGATTTCTTAAGGATGAAGGCATTGAACATCAATTTTCAATGCCTGGTGAACCGGATCAAAACGGTGTTTTGCCGAAAGACGGAATCGTACGTTAATAGATATGGTTCGAAGTATGATGAGTAACTCCTTATTACCTTTATCCTTTTGGAGTGAAGCTCTAAAGACAGCTGTGTATATATTAAATAGAGTTCCATCAAAAGCGGTTCCATCCACTCCATTTGAGATTTGGAGGGGATGGAAACCAAGATTGGAACACATACACATTTTGGGTTGTCAAGCTGAGATTAGAATCTATAACCCACATGAGAAAAATTGGATATGAAGACTACAAGTGGATACTTCATTGGTTATCCAGAAGGCTCTAAAGGTTATAGATTTTATTGTCCAAATAGGGAATCAAGTATTGTAGAATCGAGGAATGCTATATTTTTGGAAAATAGCGAGAAAAGTGGGAGCAGGATGGTAATTAAAGACATCATACTTGATGAATTACCGGATCTTGTTATACCAGTAGAAAGGGAGGAGCAAAATATTCAACATGATATCATGGATGAGTCACAACATCAAGACATTGTTGTCTCTCAAGTCCAAGATATTCCTTTAGTTGAACCAATGGTGAATCCTCCACTACCTGAGAATCAAGTTGAAATAGCACCAAGTGTTCAACAAGGTGTTGTTACAACTAGATCTGGTCGAGTTGTCAAATCTACAATCTCATCAGATTTTATAACATATCTACAAGAATGTGACTACGACATGGGAATATTAGAGGATCCAACATCGTTTATGGACCTTGGGCTGGGGAGCCATCTGAGTATAATCTTCCATATATTTTCAAAAAGTTGGCCTCAGACGCTGACTTTCTGCTGCATATTGAAAGGATTGGACAATTTAACTGTTGAAGGGAACGAATGAGATACGTTACCATTAACCCTAGAGCTCTCTTATATAGGAGAAAAGCTCTAGGGTAATGTACATAACAGGGACAAATAAACACTACAAAATAAATGTTACTCTAATACTCCCCCTCAAGCTGGAGCATATATATCCAACATGCTCAGCTTGGAACAACAAAGATGAAATGGACCCCTAGCAAGGGCCTTGGTAAACATGTCTGCAACCTGATCTCCAGATGATACATGAGAAGTTGAAATAAGTCCTTTTTTGATTAAGTCTCGTGTAAAATGACAATCCACTTCAATGTGCTTCGTCCTCTCATGGAAGGCTGGATTATTTGCTATGAACAGGGCTGCTTGATTGTCACATTTTAGATGCATGGGAAGAGGAACATCAATGGTTAAATCGGTCAAAACGGATTTAACCCACATCATCTCAGCACTACCTTGGGCCATTGCCCTATATTCTGACTCCGCACTTGATCGAGCCACCACATTTTGCTTCTTACTCTTCCAAGCTACTGGTGAGGTGCCAATAAATACAATAAATCCTGAAGTTGACTTTCTATCATTAGGACACCCAGCATAGTCTGCATCAGCATAACCTGTGATGGATATGGAGGTATCTCTTCTATACAGAAGACCAGTACCTGGTGAGGACTTCAGATATCTCAAGATCATAAAAACAGCATTCATGTGAGCCTGCCTGGGCTGCTCCATGAATTGACTTACCCTATTAACCGCAAAGGCTATATCCGGTCGGGTAATCGTGACATACAAGAGCTTTCCTACAAGCTCTCTATATCGTCTCTTGTCTACCTCCTCAGAGTCATCATCATAAAGTTTGACATTAGAATCCATAGGTGTAGCAGCTGGTCTACACCCTGCCATACCTGTCTCAGATAAGAGATCCGTAACATACTTCTTTTGTGTCATTACCATTCCTTGCTTGTTCCGTGCAAACTCCAGCCCCAAAAAATAACGAAGTGTACCCAAATCCTTCATAACAAACTGCTCGCCAAGAAACTTCTTGGCTGCTTGAATGCCCTGCTCATTACTGCCTGTAATAACAATATCATCAACATATACTAAGATGATCACAGTACCTCGCTGATCTCTCTTTACAAAGAGAGTATGATCCGCTGTGGATCTGACGAAGCCCTTCTGTTCAATCAACTCCGAGAGCTTCTGAAACCAAGCCCGTGGGCTCTGCTTCAGGCCATATATGGCCTTATGGAGACGACACACCATACTAGACTCCCCCTCAGCCGCGAAACCCTGGCGGCTGCTGCATATAGACCTCTCCTGCAAGTCACCATACAAGAAGGCGTTCGTGACATCAAGCTGAAATAGGGGCCAGTCTCGGACAACAGCAACTGCAATGAGAATCCGTAAGGTAGTATGACGGGCTACTGGAGAGAACGTCTCCTGATAGTCCACCCCATATGTTTGGGTGAACCCACGAGCAACCAATCTGGCTTTGTATCTATCAACCGTACCATCTGCCCGATGCTTAACAGTAAAAACCCATTTGCTTCCAACAATAGATGCACCTGGTGGAGGATGCACAACACTCCACGTACCACGTGACTGCAACGCCGCCATTTCCTCTTCCATAGCTAAACGCCACGGGCTGCTCTGTAGGGCCTCCTGATAAGACCGTGGAATATGTACTGCCGATAACCCAACAACAAAGTTGCGAAAGTCCGGGGACAACCGCTCCAATGACGCATGAGAGCAAAACTCCACCCCATATTTGGGATTCACCGTCCGAGCACGCTTCGGCCGTCTATGAGCAATGGGTATATGTAGGTCATCGACAGAAGGAATAACAGTATCATCAATAGCCTGTACATCAGTACCCTGTACATCCATCTGCACATTCAAATCACCTGTGCCATCAGTAGAACTCAAATGATCAGTACATACCTCGGGCGTGCTGGATGATGGAGGAGGCACATGAGCAGAGGGTCGTCGCTGATAGACCTTAGGATAATGAATAGTAGATGGTGGTGGTGGTGTAGGCTGCGGTGGTGGTGTAGTAGGTTGTGGCGGTAGATGAGAACAAGGAACAGATGGAGGTGGAGGCGGCACATAGATGTCGTCTCCCTGCTCTGAGGGAGTGAGTCTGTCACCAGTAGGAGAGAAATACATAATGGACTCAAAGAAGGTGACATCTGCACTAACGTAATACCTTCGTTTAACCGGATCAAAACACCGATATCCCTTCTGGGTTTTGGAATAACCCACAAACACACATTTGACAGCTCTGGGAGAGAGCTTGTCAAGACCAGGAGAAAAACAATGAACAAAAGCAACAGACCCAAAAACACGTGGTGTTAGGGAAAAAAGATCCTTCTCGGGAAACGCAGTCAAGAACGGAATCTTTTCCCCTAACACTGTTGAAGGCATACGGTTAAGAAGATAACAAGCACTTAGAACCGCATCCCCCCAATAGGAGTGAGGAGCACGGCTCTGAATCAAAAGGGTTCTGGTCATATCTAACAAATGACGATGCTTCCGTTCAGCCACCCCATTCTGTTGGGAGGTATAGGCACATGATGTCTGATGCACAATCCCATGAGACATAAGAAAGTTGGAAAGTTGGGTACTGCACAATTCTAGAGCATTGTCAGACCGTATGTACTTCACTTTAGCAGAAAAAATATTTTTTATTTCAATAATAAACGTTTGAATAATATGACCAGCATCAGATTTATTTTTAAGAAGAAAGACCCAAGATAGTCTAGAGAAATCATCGACTACAACAAGATAGAACCTGTGCCCTTGAAGATCAGGGACACGACTGGGACCCCAAATATCAAAATGAAGTAACTCAAACAGACTACGATGACTCGGACCTGGACGACTCTGAAACGACGACCGGTGATGTTTCCCAAGCTGGCACGCCTCGCATTGAAAAGTAGACCTGGGAGAAATCTGGGGAAGGATATGGATCATCTTTTGTAACGGAAGATGACCAAAGCGTAGATGCCATGTGTAAGGTGAGACAGATCCAGCACGAACAGACGAGGCACCAACATAAGGAGACTGTATCAGTCTATAGAGACCCCCTTGCTCACGGCCAGTTCCAATCACTCTGCCCGTTAGGATGTCCTGAAACACAAGAGCAGATGGGTCAAATATGGCACGACAATGTAAGTCTTTAGTGATTTGACTAATTGATAATAGATTCATGGAAAAATTAGGAGCATAAAGAACATTCTGAAGCCGTATCCCAGGGGTCAATTGCACCTCCCCCTGTCCAGTAATGGGAGAATGTGTCCCATCAGCTATCACCACGGAGCGACCTGTCTGAGTAGTAATAAAACCATCCAACTGCTTCTTGTTACCACATAAATGGTGAGAAGCTCCTGAGTCCATGATCCATTCTGATAGATCTGCACTGTAGCTACTAGTAAATGCATACATTGTACCTGAGTAGGATGCTGAGCCGGCTATCTCTGATGATCCTGAAGTACTAGCTGATCCCTGGCCAGGCAAGATCTCTCGAAGTCTCGCCACTAACTCCTCAAATCTCTGATCCGGGACAAGGGAAGAGCCTCCTTCCTGCTGAGCCTGCTCCGCCATACGTGCCGTAGTAGTAGGAAACCCATGCTTGGAGTAGCATGTTTCCTCAGTGTGCCCAGTTCGGCGACAGTATGTGCACGGCTGCTTAGGAGGTCGACTACCTCCTCCTCCTCGACCGCGACCGCCTCTACCTCGAAAATGTGAATAGCCTCCTCTGCCACCAAAAGACGCCATGGCTGAAGGTGTCGAACCTCCACCATGGGATATGGAGAGTCTACTCAGCCTGCGATATGCCTCCTCCATAGGTGGGATGGTGGCATCTGTAAGAATCTGTGCTCGAGCGGCATCATACTCCGGATCAAGAGCTGCTAGAAACACTCCAGTCATCACCGAGTCCCTGTATGCTTTGAGTTGCTCTGGTGTTGCCGTCAATGGAATATACCCGTGTAGCTTCTCAAACATACCCAGATGACTTGCACACAAATGGGAAGAAAATGGGAAGAAAATGGGAATTTCTCGATTGCCAATTATCCATTCGATGAATGTGAGGCCAAGTCCTGCGAAGGTGGGCATCCTTAGTGATGGATCTATTGTTGTAGAGGTTGGGGGAGTTAAGATAGGATAAGGTCTCTGGACAAAAGTTAAACAAATGACAACATTTGCACTTAGAAAACTCTTGATCAATGGAAGCGACGATCTATTTCTAAGAGTTAGAGTTGTTCAGGCAGATACCTTGAGTTTGTTACAGGGAGGGCTGACTGGAGGAAGCACAACATCAGAGTCAAGCTGTGAAGCTGTAAGACTTGCTTGCAACATGTTGGTGGAGAGACTTGTACCCATAATGAATAGCATTCAGGAGCAAAACAGAGTTCCTTCGTGGGATGTTTTGATCTCTCAGGTACTTTTGAGGTCACAACTACCCATTTGGCTTATTATCTCAATGTACTATGACTTCCATAGAATCATTTTCAATGCTACAAATGTTGCGTTTGGTTCTAATTTAATATATTAATGATATTAATAATATAATTTGATGCTGAGTAGATTACCTTCCATTATTTCTAAGTTGTATTGTCTGAAAGGTGCTTTTGTTAGTTAAATCACATTGAAAAAAGGTCTACGGTATCTAATCAGTGACACCTAGTTGCCAGTTTAAATTCAGTCTTTAGAAGTCATCATCCTTCTAATTCATTCGGCTTGTTATTCCTTTTTCATTCCGTTTTGTTTTCTTTCAGGCCACAGCCAAGTCTGTGAATTTGTCAGCAAATGTGTTCTTTGTACCTGACAGTACCACAAAGAGCTATCTAAACTATGGTGCTGCCGTAAGTGAGGTACCCTCGTCCATATGGGATTGCTCCCCCTGTTTCATGTTTGCAACAATAAGTTATGTAGATATATTATGAGAACAATCATATTCTACGGCTTTATGCTGTTATAGGTGGAGATAGATCTACTAACAGGTGATACTTTTGTTCTGCGATCTGATCTTATCTACGATAGTGGGCAGAGTGTTAGAAAAGAAAAGAGCCCACCCATGTGTTTAGTACCATATTTGTTTGTAGCGCTTCTGGATTGATCATAAAACAAACCATTGTTATATAAAATGATCAACAAACTTGAATGTAGTTTTGCTGACAGTGCCAAATGCCAAAAGAAAATAGTTTCAAGCTTTCTTGCATCAACTGAAAACATATGAAAAAAGATTTTTATCTCATGAAAAGTTCAATCCCTTCAGATTGAAGGTGCTTTAGGACTGGGTTTCTTCATGCTTGAAGAGCACGTTTCAAATGAGGACGGGCTTGTGCTTTCAGATGAAACCTGGACGTACAAAATTCCCACAGCAAACACAATCCCAAAACAATTCAACGTGGATATAGTAAATAGCGGTTATCATCAAAAGCGTGTTCTTTCCTCTAAAGGTACTGCCTTCAGCTTAAGCTTTTTATGCTGAATGAGAAAGTGGATAGTTGAGCTTGGAAACGTAACTCAATGAACTTATTTTCCAATTTAGTATATTTAAAGTTGATTTGCAATGACATTCAACTGCAGCCTCTGGTGAGCCGCCTCTACTCCTAGCGGCATCTGTTCACTGTGCATAAGAGAAGCCATAAGGGCGGCTAGGAAAGACCTAAGTGCACTTGGAGGATGCAGTAGCACCTCTGCCATTTCATTCCAACTTCCTGTTCCTGCAACATGCCCATCGTGAAAGAATTATGTGGCTTTGACAATGTTGAATAATATCTACTATCAGTGGTTTCTGCAGGAGCCTAGGGAGTTCTGAGCTGATTATAAAGAGATTTTCAAGGAATTTTTGCCATGTCAAGGAGTTGAGATCAGCCCACTGAAATTTTCTTCCATAAATACATCCTTCGGAACTCTGAGAGTGGGAGGCGATATATCTGTAATTATTTTTGTGTATATAAATCTACAAGAGAGTGTACTGGAGTTAAAACTTGAGAATGATTATCCACACGAACAAGAAAACTTTTATGTTGATTTAAGTAATATAAAACTGGAGGTTTTCCTTATGTAAGAATTCTGAGAGGATGCCAGGCTTTAGGGTAGCCTTTTCAGCAATCTTAGAGATACTTATTGATAACTATTTTTCTGAGCATAAGAATCAGACAGTAATTCTGATGAAATTCAGTGTAACCGAACAGTTCTTTTGATGTTTTTACTTGATTTCTTGTTAGAAATCCGCTGACATATTGTTAAGGATAAAAAATAGATTCGAATATATATCTGAATATCCGCTTACTATATTCGAAAAATTAGCAAATATAGATATATGTATTCGAATATAAATCGATTATGTCTATTAGTTATACAAAACTTTCAGATGTGGATATGGTACCAACAAAAAAAGCTGGATTTAATCTCCAAATAAAATATTTATTAGATAAATATTATAATTTAGATTAATTACCTAGTAACTACTAAAACTTATTTTCCATCTATCCAAATTCATGAATTCCTTGACCTACAACGACCTATACGCATCTTTGCCTTGGTTTGTTAGGAATCGTAGCAATACATGCCTCATGTAGATTGCAGAACTTTTGCAATTACAATTTCTATTGGCTAAACATGTAGATCAAGGTGTGTATATATGTGCTAGCATGATCTTTTTAAAATCACTTTGTAATAGATAATATTATATCTAAATTCATAATTTATTGCATTCGACCTTATTCTAATCATATTTTAATTTGATCCATATTCATATTCGCTCCTTATAAGATCCAGATTTGTACATGATGAATATTCGATCTAAATTTGTGCCAGATTATTTGAGGACATGGTTTTGTAAAATCCATATCTGATTTACAATTGTATTCGATATAGATGGCGCGAACATGGATATGAAAATGCTCATATACAATCTGTTTTCATCTCTACATATGGTTGGTTATTATATCATTATAAATCAAAGAACATCAAGAAAGAAAACCAAAAGAACCACCACAAATGCCAGAACAAAAACTTCAATATAAGAGGAAAAGGTTGAGAGCGATTGGTTCATCCAATGTGTCCAGAGGCATGAACTAAGGCACTCAATCAAGGATGAAAACGAATATGGATATATCTGAATACCTGCATACTATATTCCAAAAATAGACGAATAAGGATATCTGTATTTGAATATTAATCGAATGTCGATATCAATTGATACGATCCACTGATATTACTAGCAACAAATGACCCAGAATGAGTGATAGTTATTTGTACTCATGTGAGGTTTTGTGTTTTACTTTTGATGTGGATATTGTGGATTATATAGATCAAATATCCTTTGGTGAAGCAATGGCTTCGTCCGAGTCGGAATCATGGACGATCGCCATGAAGGACGAACTAGACTTGATTGAGAAGAATGGTGTCTGAGAACTATGTGACTTACGAGAAGATAGAAAGTCCATAGGATGTAAATGGATGTTTAATAAAAAAAATACTGAGTTGAAGGTACCATTGAGAAGTTCAAAGCAAGATTAGTTGCTAAGGGTTATACATGGAAGGCTAGAATTGATTTCCAGGAAACATATTCTCTGGTAGCTAAATTTGTATCAATAAGGATGATTTTGAAACTAGTCGCATGTATGGATTTGGCATTATCTCAAATGGATGTGAAGACACATTTTCTTAATGGAGAATTGAGTGAAATTATATACATGTGCCAACCTGATGGTTTTCAAGTAGAAGGACAAGAGAATAAAGTATATAAGTTAAAGAAGTCTGTGTCTGAAACAATCATCACGACAATGGTATCTCAAATTTAATAAGACAATTATCCAATTCAGTTTTATGACAAATAAATTAGATAATTGTGTATATGTCATGAATAGTGGGAGAAAGTTCATAATGTTGTTATTATATGTGGATAACATTCTGCTCACCGAAAATGACATAGATATGTTGAATGATGTAAAATGTAATTTAAGTGATGAGTTTGAGATGAAGGACATGGGGTGAGCATCCTATGTTCTTGGGATTCATATCACTAGAGACGGAAAGTCAAGAACATTGAGTTTGGATAAAGAAAAATATTTGCATATTGTATTAAAGAGATTTGGAATGGAGAATAGAACTCTTGCTCCTACACCGATAATTATGGGAAAATAATTAAATAAAAGTCAATGTTCGGGCAAAGGCCAAAAATCATTTAATGTCCCATATGTTCAAGCGGTAGGAAGTATGGTGTATGCAATGCACCAGACCTGACTTATCTTTTCTAGTCAGTTTAGTGAGTAGATACCAAAGTAATCATGGACAAGAACATTGGAAAGTCATAAAAAGAATATTAAGGTATTTAAAATATACCATTTGTCACAAACTTGTCAATCAAGCAGAATCACTTGAAGTGGTTGGATACTTCAGTGCAGATTTCGTAGGGGATGTGGATGATGGAAATCCATATCAAGTTATATATTCATGCTTGGCAGTGTCGTTGTTTCCTTGGGATGCAAGGAACAAGGTTGTGTGTCGAGACTCATACAATAAGTTGAATATATTACATGTAGCATGGCTTATGTACATGCAACATGGATCGTACGTTTCTTGGAGAACTTAAACCCCGGACTGGAAAAAGAACCAATCAAAATTTCTGTGACAATCAAACCACAATAAGCTTGATTAGCAGCGAGGCAAATAGTTCTAAGGGAAAAATATTGAGATCCAATATCACTATATAAGAGATATAGTGAAAAGCAAGAAATTAAGGTAACATATATACCTATAGAAGATATGTGTGTAGATTCTATGACAAAAGGATTACAAGCAGGAATTTATATTAAATATGTTGGTTTGATAGGACTCAGGAATATTTGAGTCAAGTGAAGTATTCATGAAACATGAACCTTGGATTATTTCTCCATGAAGACCGACACTTCTCATAAATAGTGGGATTGTAGAAGTAACTTGACCATGATGATCAAAGTGGGAGATGTATGAAATATTGACCTTAATGGTCAAGATTGTCAGTTACATATCTCCATAATAATGGAGAAATAAATCGGAGGAAATGAAAATCAAATCCGATAAATAAAGATGTGAATTGTGCAAAATAAATCCTCAAGAAAAAAACCAAATCAGAATAGACTTTACAATTTGAGGTGAACGGGATAGAGGAATTCCTTGTATATCTCCATGGATATGGAGAAGAGAAAGTCATTTACAGAAGCTCCCAATTATCGATCTCCTCTCTTCCTCTCTATCTTTCCCTTTAGATAATTCCAACATTAGCAAAAAGAAAAAGGAAAAAATAGGAGATTCGAGTGTTCCTTTGAAGGATCCAATTGTTGTGAGACTAATAGGGAGGAGAAAAGGGAGGCACCAAAGAGAAGCACGAATCATTTGAAATCAATGAGTGAAGAGAACAATATCAAACATAGACAATGTAAGATCTACAACAAGGCGAATATGGGCATAACTCGAGAAATTATCCTTCAAAGGAGAGAAGAAAGGCAGATAATGGTACATATTTCATTTGAAAAGTTACTTTAATGTATCATATTGAAAAAGGAGCTTGACTTTAGTTTTATTTTTTTACATATTTTTAATGTAATGACTGCCAAATTATGTATGAATACTTCAGCTCATCTAATGTTGAAAACTTGAATGAAGATAATGAAAAGGTCGGGAAAGAGAGGTGAATTATGGAGACGAAAATTGTGATACTTATCAGTATGGCATGTTTACCAACAATGAAAGAATGGCTTGCGTTGTTGCAGCATCATATTGTAATTTTATTGTTACTACTGCTAATAAAATGGATTCTGATTTTAGAGCAGTTCCTTGGATGATTTTAAAATATAAGGAATAAGAGAAAAGAATTGTGGATGAAATTGGCTAATATAATGATGAAAAAAACTGACAGTGTAACGAAAGTTAATGTGTATTTTTAGTTGGTTACTTATCCATTGAATTATTAAGAGCTTTCTAAATAATGGGACAATTGAGTGATTTCTAACTAAAGGTATGACACTTAAGTAACGATGAATAATAGTAATGGGATAGTGAAAGTTACCAACGCATATATTTGACAAAAGAAATTGATTTTGCAATTAAATCCAAAAAACTTACAACTAAGCTGATAATAAATAATGATAATGAATGATGAATTGTTGATTAACATATGTAAATAATAAACAAAATAAAATGAATTTTTAAGAAACCTTCTAACGGTATTGAATGAAATTACTAATGAGATAATATACACTACAAGTTGATTCATGAAACTTACTATGGATAATGTACTACTTATATACTTCTCAATAGGTTTTTTTGGTTACTAAATTTACAGAGGTTTACTAATTAAATTGCAGACGGAATGATTTAAATTACGAATATTAAAAGTAATCTTATGGCGAGTCTATATGGGTTACTAATACAACAAACTCGTTATTAATTTGAATTTAACAAATGGCATGTTTGCATTTCAACATTATTGATTTGAATTTAACAAACGATGCAGTTGTATTCCAATGTAGATTAACAATGAAACTTACGGTGTTGTTTAGCTGATTACTCATCAATTAACTTTGAGTTTGGTTTAAATTTGAGAAGGAAAAGTAATAAGTTACTGATACTGAGAATTGGTTTAAATTGAAAGCAAGAATAACTTTTTTAGACCAAGCATTTGTTTTTCTAGTACATCTTTATTTTAGGGTTTTGGAGCGCACTTGCAACGTCCTTCAACGTCCTCCTATCCTTTACCCTCTTAGTCATAAAGTTGGGTATGGTGTTGAAGAATGATTTTGGTGGGCTATATTTCGTACCACATCTTGGAGTGGTGACTTTTGATCACATTGGTGGGGCTATATAAAGATCACCACACCCATTGTAACCTTCGAGAAAGATTAATGCGAAATCATCCTTTTGAAGCAATTCTCCTGTGTTTTCATCCCGCTTCTCATGAAGTATGGTTTCACATAAAATCAAAGTCTTCATTTTATCTTATTATTGCTTTGATCGCTTATGTATTTTATATTTCAATATGGTATCAGAACGGGTTCGATTCTCGAGGATTTTGTCTTTTATTATTTATCGAGTTTCATTTTTTGAAGTTCTTGAAAATCATTCCAAAGAGAATTGATATTCATTGGTTATTCGAAGATCGCTCGATTTCAAGATCCATGAGAAGCATCTAGGGTTCCAATTCCTGTTCGTGCGATCACGCACACGGCATCGTCCTGGGAGAAGTTGGTTCTTGACTATCACCGCATCTCATCCCTCCGGTTCGAAGACTCCAGGAGTGCTCCTTCTCTCATCCCTGACATCGCTCCTCCTGTGGGACCCCTCTCCAGCGCGTCCCATTCCTAGCAAAACCAGGAGCCCCTTTGACTCTTCCAGGTCTTTGGTTCTCCCCTCTGGGGAACTCTATTATCGCATCGGCGACCGCTAGCCATGTTACGTGCGCAACACTTGCATAGCCCCAGGTCCTCCATCACGCAGGCGACCCTCCAAGATCAGGCGGAGCCCTAGCTGCATCGGGGTAAAACGCAAGGGGTGGTTGTTCCCCTCCTTTCTCCAGATCCACGGTGGCGCACCTCCTTCAAGCAGCTCCAGGCGGTGTCGCGAATCAACTCGCGCGTAAAGATGCTCCTCCTCCCGATGTCGTCCCTCCTCACAACGAGTTCCAGCCGATCGGCATCCTTCAGGTGGGCGGCACCTCCACGCCGCGTGTGCTCCAGGTGCGAGAATATACCAATCGGGGAGCCCCATCTCCATTCTCAGCGGCGAGATGCGGCGCGTGCTCTAGGTGCGACGTGGCCTCCAGGTCGAAGAGCCCAGAGGTGGCGGCGGTTTGTGTTTCCAGAGAGAGGGTTCCCCGTTGGGAACCCTAGTTGAATTATGGAAAGGGGCTGATGGCCCTCATTTAAAAAAATAGAATGAATGAAGGGAAAAGGGGAGCTGCCTGAGATTTGAAAAAAAAGGAGAGAGAAAGCCTTTGAAAAAATTGGAGGGAGTTGTCGATTACCAAGAGAAGGGGGAATGATGACTGGCGTGAAAAAAATCTAACGTGGGAAAATGATGAAAATGGTAAAAACGAGAGGAAGTATGATAATTTTCCTTCATGGGCCTAAGCACTTTTATTTCATTTGTTGGGCCAACGATGCTGAAGTAAGAAAATGTCTTGTCAAAAAAATGAGGATGTTCTGTTGCATTAAAAAAACTTGAGCAAAAATTGTGATGAGAAAAATTGAAAAAAAAAGAACAACTCAAAAAAATGTTGCTCGCAGTGAAGATTGATGGTTCAAAAAATGTAAAAAAATAGATTGAAAAAAAAGAGAGATGAATGTTTTTTGAAAAAATATAGTCCCAAAAAAATGTTTGGACTGCAAAAAAGGAAGAAGAATTTATTGTGATCCTTCATTGTTCTCCCAACTTGTCGTTTTTGACAAGCTTGGGAGAAAGGGGGAGTGATGGGTAAGTATTTCTTCCTCTACCATTGTTGGGTAGCGGTATCTTGCCCTACCATTGTTTGAAGAGATGGGTAGATGTTTCTAAGCCTTACCATTGTTTGAGGTGCTCTATTTGAGTACTTATGTTTTGTGGAGTTCTCTAGAGGGAGACTCATTGTTTGAGGTGTTCTATTTGAGTACCATATTTTGTGGAGTTCTCCAGAGGGAGACTCATTGTTTAAGGTGCTCTATTCGAGTACCTATATTTTGTGGAGTTCTCTAGAGGGAGATTGTTGGTACGATCGACCGACTAGGGTTAAGTCTCAAAAATAATCACGGGTCGTTGTGACCCCAATCAACCAATCAGACTCAATAAGAAAATAAGAGAACCACACAAATAAATCAATCAAAGCACTAAATCCAATGTTAGTGGTCTCCGTTATTTATTAAACATGGCATAGCGACCAGAGTCGAACACAAGGAGCACGGAAATGTACGAAGCAGTTGAAAATAAGATCACAAAATTTCCTATTTTTGTAATTTTTACTTTTGCAATTTTTTATGTTTTCATAATAAGAAAACAAGACAAAGCAATAAAGGGCGAACAAGCTTCAACATTTTTTTATTGAGAGTCAAAAATGCTCAAAACAGGAAATGAAAATATTTTTATGTTTTTCAAATATTCAAATATTTTTGATGATTTTATGGGATTTTTCTAATTTTTATATGATTTGATAAAAATGAAAGAAGAGAAGACAGGGAAAATAATGTACATCCTGGACTAAAAGGCAGGATTAAAATATTAAAAATACCCTAATATCCTGGATGTTATTTTTATGAAAAAGTAAATAAAAATAGCGAACTTCAGAAACTGAAATCCTTTTTTTTAATTTCTAGAATTTTCAATGTTTTTATAAGTTTTTGAGTCTTTTGTAATTTTTAGGATTTTTATAATGATTTTTAAAGAGAAAATGGTACTGGAATGAAAGCACACAAAAGAAAGCACATATTAATTTTTTTATAATTTTTGAGACACTTTTTATATTTTTTGGTATTTTAGAAAATAGATAGAATGGTTTTTAGGGGTTATGATTTTTAGAAAATATCAAATAAAAATAAATTAATTCACAAAAATTATCATAATATTACGTCTTAGCAGGAGTTAACTGTAATTTTTATGGACTTTTTGGAGTTGATTTGGTAATTATTTGATCAATCACAAAGCACACAGTACACAGGGACCTAGATGCAATTATTTAAAAGTTGTAGGCCAAATAATAACACAATTAAAAGCCCAAGGGCCTGATCTGCAAATTAGCCTGGCAAACACGCGCACTACACGTGACACAGGCTCAGATGGGCGTAAATGCAAATACTAAAAAATTCTCATTCAAAACGTATCATCCATGAAGTACAGGGAATATAATGCAAATTAACCACCGAGCACGTGGAACTACACGTGAGTTCAGATACATAGGACTAAAATGCAAATATTAAAAGTTCGAGGTACAAACCGTAAAATATCTTAACTACAAATTTATTTAATGGATTAGATAATAAAGAGTAAAGATGCAGGGCAAATAATGCAATATACCCCTAGGCACGTGGGCTGCACATGATGGCTCTGACGACACTGATCATTCCCTATGAAAGGATTTGATGGTTTGAGGAATGTCGGGGATGTGTGGTAGATCTGACCTGTCAGATCTGATCCAACGGGCTGAAAGGCTACAACAACGGTCGGCTCAGATCAGAACTGGGGCTCTACTCCCGATCCAACGCTGGATGAACTGGTGAATTGCGAACTTTGATCAAGGATGGGTGTGCATCCTTTGGGTTGATCAAGCCTCCAAATGGTTGAGCACCTCCGGAGGGGTGCTCCGCGTCGGATGCTGGAGGTGGATTGACTTAAGGACGGTCGGATGGTCGGGACACAGGAGCTTCACCTGGAGTTGCTCCGCCGAGCAGAGGGAGGTCCAGTAGGGGCTCCCTGCACGCTGGGGTGCCTGCAAAGCAAATCTAGGACTCGGGGTTGTGCTCTGATCTGGGTTATTGAAGCGAGAAGGGAAAGAATCG
This sequence comes from Ottelia alismoides, assembly GCA_037367405.1. Lineage (NCBI taxonomy): Eukaryota > Viridiplantae > Streptophyta > Magnoliopsida > Alismatales > Hydrocharitaceae > Ottelia > Ottelia alismoides. The sequence continues at coordinate 431,988 of JAZKJV010008097.1, read as the reverse complement.
TTGTTGAATGGGATTCGATCTCCAGCGAAGATGGTAGAGGGAGATCTTAGCCTTAGTCTCAGTCGGATGGTCGAGCCTAAGGATGATCAGGCTGTGGTGCAAGATGATGGGTGAGACGGTGGGTCGATCTGAATGGCTGGGTGTGGATATCGAGGCTCCGACCAGCTGGTCAGAGCGAGTGAACGCGCGACAATGCAAAGTGGAATATTTAATCGAATAGGGTAATGAAGGGGATATGATGGATACCTGAAGATCTGGGATGACTCCTGAGCTCCAAGCGATGATGGTTGTCGAGGTTATGGCCTCAACCGAGCTGTGGAAGGCCGGGAGGCTAGATGTGGCGACGCTCGCCGGCCACGTAGCTGCGCTGCACGATTACACGACCAAACTCTGATCCAAAGATGGCCTCTGGTAGCTTTCATCCAATCAAAGGTGTCTAGGCGTAGAAGAAAGGGTGAGGCACGAGCTATCGTGCTGTGGAGGCCGAAGATATACTATATAGGATACTCGAGGGTGTAGAAGGATCGGCGAAAAGCACGAAACCTTAGAGTGATCCGGATTAGCCAAGGGACCCGCAAAGATGTCGAATTTACGAGGTTTATCGGGTCCAAATCTTGATGCAAAAGGAGCTCGGAGTCGGGCTGGAGAAAGAGGAGAAGTAGGTCGACAAACACTATCCAAGTCTGACCCGGGTTGGGGGAGACGTTGACCGGAGGTCAACATCCTGAATGGACCAATCAGAAAAATTGAATATACAAAACCTTTACAAATTTGATAAAAAATATAAAGATGATTTTTAATCAAAAAGTTTTCAGAATAAAAAATGTTTATTATTTTTAAACTAATTTTCTGTGATTTTAATTAATTTCATGAAAAATAAATTATTGTATATACAATATATGGTGTTATATATAGGTATATTATACCTATGTATTTTGCATAATTATTTTTTGTTATTTTTACATAAATACCCCATTTTTGTATTTTATTTATTTTCAACATGTTTTTAGGGGTACAAAATAATTTTTATTTTATTTTTATGATCTATTTACATGTATAGAATAAACAGGGAGTGAGACATATATACATGTATTTTGTACAAGTGAGAAAGGATTTTATTTTTACTTTTATTTCATTTCATTTTATTTTTATTTTATTTTAAGAAATATATACAAGGAGGTAATAATAATATTTTAATTTTATTTTTATCAAAATAATGATTATTTACATATCTAGGTAATATATACAATATGGAGTAGGCCCTATCTCTCTCTACTTATTTTATTTGGAGATCAGGTCAAGGCTTGACCTTCTCTTGGGGTTCGGATCACTCTGTATTTATTCTAAATACCTCCTTCCTTTTTCTTTCCCTTTATTCTTTTATTTTTGCACAAATACATGTTAATTATACAATGTTAACACATGCATGTTGAATGCTAACTTATTGTATTTACACCTATTTACATGATGCTTTGCCAAGATAAATAGCTAAAATAAAAGAATAAAGAGTGAGAATCAGGGATTCATCAGAGACTCATTGTTTAAGGTGCTATATTCGAGTACCTATGTTTTGTGGAGTTCTCTAGAGGGAGACTTATTGTTGGCTCCATCCTTCAATGATCGGGAACTCCACTATGTGTGGATATTCCCACGACATGTTTTCATAACCATGAACTCCACTATGTATGGATATTCCCATGACGTTCTTGTTATCCCTTTGGAGTGATGGAGCAATCTTCGGAGAAGACACGTTGCGGGACGGAGTACTCCATGATGAAAACTCAATTGCTAATCAGATATCTCTGTAGATTCCTATTCGCACTCTAGTCTCTAGTTCATCCTCACCAGCATGACATGAGAAGCAACGTCTTCGGTAGCAATCGATAGCATACGTTGAGTTGACATTGTATGTTGTTTCATGTTCTTCGTGTGTGGGTAGGTTCATTCTTTTTGTTTATCCAAGCTTGTCATTTCATGCTTAGCTTGAGGGGGAGTGTTGAAGAATGGTATTGGTGGGCTATGTTTAGTACCACATCTTGGAGTGATGAGTTTTGGTCACATTAGTGGGGCTATATAAAGAGCCCCACACCCATTGTAACCTTTGAGAAAGATTAATGCAAAATCAGCCTTTTGAGGCGGTTCTCTTGTGGTTTCGCCCCGCTTCTCACGGAGTAGAGTTCCACGTAAAATCGAAGTCTTTATTTTAACTTATTATTGCTTTGATCTCTTCCGCATTTGATATTTCAACAGTGCAGTTCTTGCTCCTAGCTTTTTTGAAATAATAACAACTTTATCTTTAGGCGAAGGAGGATGTTGTGAAAGACCAAGACTGAATTAAGGTGGAGCTACTTCTTTTGAACACGGGTCTTCTTTAGGGGTGAGTAGGCAAAGAGGCAGATTTACCAAACCATTTTCTCAACATTGAAATCTTTTGTTGTAGTCTTGTTAGAGACAGATGATTTAAATTGCAGATGGAATTCTCCTAAGGATTTCATCCTACTTCTTAGGGAGTTGAGGTCCATGTAAAACCCATGTATTCTTCACTGTTATTGTTGTTGTTATCTCTTATTGCGTTACATTTTTATGTGGTATTAGAGCGGATTTGATTTTGATTTGTTCTTCAAGTTAGATTTCAATTATTTTCTATGTTCTTTGATCTTCAAGATCTATTCAAGTTATTTTTGGTTCCACACCATCATCAATGCCATATTCTTGTTATTCAAAAGTTTTGAAAATTTCAATCATCGTGCAAGTGACAAAGGGTTCCATCAAAACCCTAGATCCTAATGCATATGCTTGGTCTCTGGCCTCGCTTCCACCGGGAGTTGCATTTCTAGGCGCAAGGTGCATCCCTAGATTTCTCTCCCAGGCATGCTCCATCACCCTAGAGATCTCATGCATAGTTCATTCATACTAGTAACCGCCCATCTCCTCACATGGTATCTCATCCAAGCGTGCAAGCACCTTTAGATCGACATCTCTCTCCAATTCTAGCACCTCCTTGCTTCCACGCGCGCATCCTTACTCCATAAGAACTTCCCCGACGATGGCACTACATCCCTCTACTTTCCTGCAACCCTTCGCATGAGAGGGCACCTCCTCCTCCAAGTGCAGCTCGATGCAGCACCGCCTTCATGCTTCATGAGCAAAGAAGAAACACGCCACCATCTTACATTCCCTTGATGCACCTCCTCTAACAGTGTTGCCTACAACTTCTCCCAATGGTGGTAATTTAAGGGAGCCCCACTAGGGCGATATGAGTTGGGTACCTTAAAGGGAACTCTATATAGCTTTAAAAAGAAATCTCCATTAATAGGGGCTCTATTTTGTTATATTTTTTCCCAATGGACCTAGTTTGAGAGATAAAAAAGGAGAGAGAAAGAGAGGGCAGACACAAAAAAGGAGGGTGAGAGAAGGAAAAGGGCACATACAAAAATAAGGACACCGAAAAAAATGATTTTAAAAATGGAAAAAAATCGAGAAAAATAAGGAGATGACTTATTTAAAATCAAGAAAAAGCTGAGAGAGAGAAAGGGATAGCTTATAGAAAAAGAGATTATGTTTTTAAGTTTCCCCTCTTCATATGTTCTCCTAACTTGACCGAGCATGGTCATTTCCGACAAGTATGGGAGAAAGGTGGAGTATTGTAAAGAGTTTTTTATTTCAGTTTTAGACTCTACCATTCATATGCAGACTCTACCATTGTTCAAGGCACTCTACTTTCGAGTGGCCCCACTTTCTTTAAATTCTCTAGAGAGAGACTCAGTGCAGCATACATTCTCCAGTGATTGTTAACTCCAGTAAGGATATTCACATGGCTTTCTCCAGTGACCCTGAACTCAAGTATGAATAAAACCACGACTTCCTTTGATGATCCTAAACTCCAGCACGAGATCCTTCAGAAGTCTCAATTAGTAAGGATGAGCATGGATCGGATTGGATCGACACTACAAGAAAATTATGTTTTTACTACAACACATTTGCGACTACATATGGTGTCAATGTAGTTGCATTGATAAATGCAACTACAGTGGCACTACATATATTTGCAATGTGGTAGCAAAATAGAAGGGGGCATTGGAACCACAATGTCACTACAAATATAGTCACATTTCTTGCAAGCGTGCATTCGATTCCTACTTCCACCAGGAAAATCCCTAATTTCCCCCATGCCTAACCCTCATCCTCTATTGCTCCTAAGTTCCTAACCCTCCTTCTCCACTCCACCCTAGGATGTTCATGAGGTGGGTACTTGACCCGTTCAATCATAACCAACTCCGACCCATCATTACCGGGTCAACTGGTTAACCGGACCCATTCCAATGGGTACCCGATTTCAACATGTACCTGAATTATTTGAATGGGTAATGGGTACCCGTATGTACCCACAGATCACTGCAACAAACATTGAAAATGAAAAAAAGTTATTAGAAGTGGAACTATTAAAAAGGAAAAACCTTTGACATTGTCTACATCGGAAGGAAAACTAAGACCGGTAAAAAAGACACACTCGTAAAAATAGAACACACATACTAGATGTCAACTATATGAAATTCATTGCCACCAACAAATTTATCTCGTTAAAGGATCCTTTCACCATGTTATATTCACGTAACATTATCTGCGATAACTCTGTCGTTGTCTTTTTTTTATAGTAACCTCTGCCTACCAAGAGCCGCCACCTGCTCACTGCAAAACCAATGCTGAAATGTGCGGCAGATATCATGTTGATGCCTTTTGTTGTCTTCCAAAGGAGCATGCTTCATGGTATTCGGGAGATGCAAATATTGGCCAAGCTCTCTTGTAACACCACCACCAACAACAACAACGAAATGAACCGTTTAGCAACGACTATGCAGATCATTTCCACTTATTTGCAACAAATATAAACATCTTATGGGTAAAAAAGGAAAACTAGCAAAAGTTAGTACCTTCTTATACAGTTCTACTAACGAATCCTTGGAGCATGTTATAGCTTCTTTGATCTTGAACAAAGAAGATAAAAAAAGGGAACGCGTACTATATGTCAACAATTATTTTATCTATTGGGAACACATCTTGAATCAGAGCACATATAATAAATTAAACTCAAAGAACATCGGAGAAGAGAGTACAACCTTACTGTTCAATTCCCATCAGAATATGTACAAGGATTACCTTTTGCAATGATGCAAGTACTCATCGAATTGTGAGATTCTCATGTAAGCTGCACAGAAAGCTTCGAATACGCTGCATAGAAAGCTGTCTCAACTAAAGTTGCTAAGCATGAGAAGGCTTGTATTGACAATCAACATGTATTCATTCCTTTTGATTTTGATACATTCGGATTCTTGGCTACTGAAGCAGTAGGGCTCCTCAAAAGGGTCCAAAGAATTATGCATAGCAATGTTATGGCTCCCAGATCTATAGATGTTGTATTTCGAAAAATTGAATTTGTCATCCAAAAGAGATTGGCAACGCAGCTTGTTGCCCGTCTCCCATCAATCTCTATGTAGTAATTTTTATTTAAGATAATGATAGCCTAAATGTAACCCTAAAAATACAAAAGACATCGTCACTGAATCCAATCGATTTCTCCCAATCCCAAAACCGACAAAGAAAAAAAGCATCAAAATCGGAGAATAAGTGCGACGATTCTCTCGTACCCGAGCCTTATAATGATGAACTCAATCCCGTTGGGGGACTTCTATATGCAAAAACAGGGATACTGAAGGTGGAGAGGCTACAACAAGTGCTCGAGGATGGCAATGAAGATGGTGTAAGGAACTGTGTAAGCAAAATTCAAAAGATTGCGAGATGGAGGGAACTAGAAGCTTAGTTGCGCCGTAGATGTCTCCAAATTGGGTACCCTATTACCCATGTGTTTTCCCACTGGGCCACTAACAATGAGCGGGACGGCTACTCCTGGGTACCGGACTCCAAAATTTGTCTCGAATACCCATAACTTAGGATCAAAATAACCGGTGGGTTCAAGTGATCGTTTGACCTGGATTATTTGAACACCATTGCCGCCCCCATTCCTACCAGATCTCCAACATCTTCCACGACAATCTCTCCCCCCTGACTCCAACTTCTCCCTGGCTGCCATCTTTGACCTCTCCATTGATGGTGAGAGACCCCGTGAAGAAGAGGGAGAGGGGGAAGCAGAGGGCGTACCAGGTCTCCGCAGGGGGTCTGGACCGAGATACGGTGTAGAGGGACCTAGTGAAGGTGTTCTAGGAGGTGGGGACGTGGTGGAGGTACGCCTCATCCGGAGGTCCTTCTCGCCCACCAGCAAGGGCTTTGCCTTCGCGAGGTTCGTCATGGTCGACCATGCCAAGAGGGTGGCTGCCGAGCATAGGTATGCGCATGTATGTCAACGACGACAACATGTTTTTTCATAAGGTTATCGGTTGTTGTTGGACGTTGGTTTTGGGGAAACGTCGGTGTTTTTGTGGTCTTTGAGAGAAATGGTGGAGTAAATTATGCAGAAACTAAGGTCTTTCTTGGTGAAATTGAATGGAATGTTCTACCTGTATGCGTACTACTTGTAATGAAGTGCAATGTTAATTTATCGAAAAGGAAAAAAATCTTTTCGTCAAAAAAAGTATTTGGTTAGGATCTCTTCAATCCTGGGTAGGTTGAATGATGGGACTTCTTTGATTTTTTGCAGTACTATTTTGAGGGTAATCTGGATCTCATCAAATTCATCAAAGAGGTCCCGAATGTGGGATTACATGTGATCCTCTGAATCGGACCAACTCTTAAGGGCCTGTTTGGTTGTAGGGTTGGGAAGGGTTGGCTTGGCCCAACCCTTCCCAACCCTCCAACCAAACAGCCCAATCCTCCTCACAGTTTACTATTCACAGGGGTACCCCTACCCAACCCAACCCTGCCCAACCCTGCAACCAAACAGGCCCTTAGGGATGGGTCGAACCATCCCGGGTGGGTTGGGGCTGTTTGGAAGGTGGGTTGGGGCTGGATGGGTCGAACCCAACTCTTAGGGCCTGTTTGGAAGGTGGGTTGGGGCTGGATGGGTCGAACCATCCCGGGTTTGGAATGTGGGATGGATTGGGTTGGACAGTGTAAAGGGGTGGGTTGGGCGATTCTAACAAGGCCTTTACAGCTTGACGTGACCTCTCAAAATTGACTCCCACAGTCCCCTTTTGCAAAGGAAAGGGGCTCGAACTCTGCCAGAAAAGGGGGCATAGATTCTTCCTGGCGTCGTTTTCCCAACCACGCTGATGTTCCCATCAACACAGGCTTTCCGACCACTACCTCTGCTAGGTTTACAGACCATCGATCAATGACACCTTGCGAGAACAGTTTATTGCCTACCCCAACTTGTGATTGACAGGGCGATGGCAACGACAGAGGTCGAGGCGAGCCCGTGCTTGAGCAGTCAAGACCCTCCATGCTTCGCATCTCCAGTGGCATTAACTCACAACCATGCAGAGGTGCGCCTCCTCTTGTGAATCGACTGCTCCAGCGGTCTCCTTTGCCACTGAGAGGGGGAAGGAGGCATAGTAGGGTAGAAGAAGAGATCTACCCCTATAAATTGTGTGCGACGATCATTATCAAGTTACAAGCTCTTCTTGCTGCCGGCATCTCTATAGGAGCGAAGGAGTTGCGAGATTTATCGCGGTGCCTGTAGGCAGTGCTATGAAGGTATGCCGGACATCAACTCTCTTGTCCCCCACCCAGCTGTAGTCAATGACTTGTTGGTGTTTACAGATAGTATGCTACTGTGGCTTTAGTTATGTGGTGTACCATTGGAGGAATATGTTCACATGAAGTTGTATATGTTAGAATTGGAGATGCGTGGCTTACATGAATGTGGCAATACAGGGGAGAAGCGGTCGTTTGGCTATAATTTTGGCAGAAATGGGATTTCTGATAATGTTGTTTGGTTATAATTTTGATGGGGTGGGGTTTAAACATTACTGAAGGTCCATAATCATACCGCTTCTGTTAATCTATTAATTAGGATTTAAATCACCTACAATCCACCCAATTTTAGGCATCTCACAAACTTTAGTGACAGGGGATGACAAGGAACATTTTGAACTAAAATGGACTATACTGTATTACGCTTGTGTTATGATTTATTTTTCACATAATGTATTTGGTTGATTATGTCATTCTTATTTTATTATGTGTTATCCATTGATATCGAACCCCAAAAAATGCCAAAAATATTTGCCCATCGTCGGTACAACGTACATGGTTTACTAAGTAATTTTGATGGTGGGAGGGCGGGTAAGAAGATGACATGAGCTCCATAATCATACCACTATCACTAAGCCATTAATTAAGATTAAAAAAACCTACCATTTTGTGTTTTGAAGCCGTTTCAATCTGTTTAGTGAAATGGATAGAAATGGAACATATTGATCTATTATGGAGTCTATTGTATTTGGGTTGCGTCGAGAAGTGTTTTTCAGATATTGTATTGGATTGTTTATGTCATTCTTAAGTTATTGTGTGTTCTCCACTAACATCGAGTCCCAAAAATTCAGAAAATTATTTGCCCATGATCAAGAGATATGTCGGGCTGGATGGGAAATAATTATGGAGAGATGGGAGGAGCAACTGTAGTCCCCATAACAGAGTGGCACAAAATGCACATTGGAACTCCGCACTGGATAAGATTTTTATTGATGTTATGCTAGAGCACGAGAGTTCGTAGGCAGGAAGCACCTTCACAGTCCCCGGTTGACATTATATTGTGAGGAGGTTCAACGAAGTTAGTTGTCGAAGCTATACAAAGATACAACTGCAATATCGCTGGAAAAACCTGAAGCAAGACTACGCCTCATATTTATACCTCCGCAACAAGTCTGGATGGAGATGTGATAGCATCTACAATAAGCCTATTCCCCCATCAGATAGTGCTTGGTTCGAGGTAATCTTTCCTCTTGAACGTAGTCACTTTATGACACTTTTTGGTCTAATTCAAGTTTCCAAATTAGGTTACAGATAGATATCGCAAATTCCGCAACAAGCCTTTCCTGTACTTCGGTGAAATTCAGAGGTTCTTGATAAGGGACATCGCAACAGGAGTGCATGCTACCTCTTCGCGACCTGCACGGGACAAGCAACCAATAGGGGCAGGAAGTTCCCGCCAACCAGCGACCCAGAGGGAGTTGCATTTCGACGAAAATCTTGATGAGTGTATGCCAGAACCGGTCGAGGATACCTACGACAGTGATGCGATGACTCCCACACTGTTATCTCGGAAAAGAAACGGCGGTGGATGACGTATAGGAAGCAAAAAATCAAGGAGTGTAGGCTCCATGAGTGCAACGGGCTGGGAAATGTTGGAGAAGTTTCTGGGCAATCTGATAAAATCTTTTGCCGAAGCGAGGGATGACCCTGACAAATTGGCTAACGCAGCGTGTAGGGAAATAAGTGCCTTCATGCCGGACCTTGACATCGAGCAATTTGAACGAATTGCAGAAAAGTTAGTTACAACGAGCGGTAGGAATGTCTTTACCATGTCAAGGGGGGATCCAGAGAAGTTGAATGCATGGATCGAGAGGATTATTCGTCCTTAACGGATGTCATTCCGATACCTACTTTTCTTTGCATGGTTAGACAACCTTTCAATTAGCTTACCCGAGTTTTAGTAAAATAGGCTAATTTCATCGGATGTCTAAATTTGTTACATTTCGTAACTTTTTATTGTGTGCATTGCAGGTAAGATTTATTGGTTACATGCCTTCTTTTGTGAATTTATGCGTGTAGCTATAACATGCTTCATACAGTGAATCATGTTCCAATATGCTTTGCTACAGGCGTATCGTTTTGGTTTTCATGCAGGTGCAACTATGTCTTGCAATAAGCGGTAGGTTTACTCATCTTTTCAAGCGTAATGTTGCCTATAACATGAGTGGTGACTGCAATAAGCTACCGGCTTAGCTATGTTTCAATGTACCATTTTGGTTTTCATACGAGTTCAAATATGACTTGCAGGAAACTACTGCTTTGGCTATGTTTACTTGTCGACAAAGTAGGGAAATTTACTTTAGCTATGTTTGCTTGTCGTATGTTGCCATCTGTTGAGCTGTCCTTGCTGTTTATCTATGCAGCTATGACTTGTTTTTTAAACTGCATTCTATTTTTGTAAATTATTGATGCACAGAAATCATGGCAATTGTTTGATTGCTTTGGAGCATTTATATAATGACATAGGTCAGTGCTAGGGGATGGCATTGCGTAGCTACGATCCATTTGAGGATGTCGGGGATCAGTTCATCATAGCCTGTGTTGTAGAAGTTGGTTCTATTGCTATAGAAGAGTGGAACTCAGAAGCCAGACGTGTTCCACGTCCCTTACATACGTGCCCTCTCAGAGGATTAAGGAGATGTTGCCGCCTATGACGACAGAGCATTTCAGAATTTTCGAATGAGACCACCCATGCTGAGGAGATTTGTTCGTGTCCTATCCAAACATGGCTTAACACAAACAAGACATATGATGTGGATGAACAGGTGTGCCTCTTCCTCGATGCATTCACCAATGACCATTCAAACAGAGTCAACCAAGAATCATTCCAGCACAACGCAGAAACCATTTCACGCCACATTAAAAATGTTCTTGCGAAGATATCGACATTGGAGCAAGAATATATACGATTGGCTCCTCCTATCACTCCTGAGAAAATCACTGCAGACCCTCGATACTACACGTACTTCAAAATAAAATGTAGACTTTATTTTACTTCTAGTACCCTATTCTTTTTCTCATTTTCCCTCCATGGCACAGGGAGTGATAGGAGCAATAGATGGGACTTACATTCCAGTGCATGTAGATCCTGAGGTGCAAGGAGCATATCGATGCAGGAAACTATTCCCAGCTCAAAATGTCATGGCTGTTGTTGACTTCAAGCTATGCTTCACCTACATCGTTACCAGTTGGGAGGGTTCTTGTGCAGACATGACTATTCTTCATGATTCGATCGAGAGAGGCTCCTTTATTGTCTCTGAGGGTTGTAAATACTTAGTAGACTCTGGTTACGCGAATACAGATACATTTATCGCTCCGTATAGAGGTGCCATATATCATCTTCCTGCTTGGCGGGCACGTGGATGCCTATACGATAATCATAAGGACTTATTCAACCATCGCCATGATTGTTTGCGCAATGTAGTGGACTGCACGTTCGATTATGGAAGAACATGTTTCACTGCTTGAGACACATGCCATTATACTCCTTTGACATTCAAAGGGATGTAGTTAGAGCCACATGCATCATTCACAACTTCATACGACTTAACAGGGGAGATTCAATATCGGATGACGACGGGGAAGATATCTTGCCTGAGGGCGTCGATGAAGACCAACTTCGTGTAATAGGCATTCTTCGTGATGACATTCGACGGGGAGAGATCTTACGAGATTGAATTGCTTGTGCAATGTGAAATAATAGACAGAGGGGACAGTCGTAGTCCGCATTGATTACTTTCTGTTTCTATCATGCATCTGTACCGTAATTTACTTTTCCAAGATTAAAGTTGAACATGTGCATCTCTCATTAGACATCTTTCACTTGCGCAACAAGTTACCCTTACTATACGGATCTAATGAGTTGCATTTGTAATCTTTTATATTACAGAGGAAAACCTGGTCGGATGCACCAAATCTCGAGGATGATTAAAAATTAGCTCTTCAAGATTTCACCCAAAACCGAAAGTAGACTTAATATTGTAATAAGATTGAGAGTTCAAACATGACGATTGCCAGTTTCGATATGCTGGATGAGATGCAAATCTTCGTAACCTACATTATCAACTTGATGAAGAAGGAGTTGTTTGCACCACAAGGAGGTCCATAATCCAGTCTCAGGTAATTGACACAATTAGCGCTTAATCGCTATTTAAAGATAGGTAATGTAGCTAAATCACACCTTAATCTATTTGGATCTAACGTCAGATCGAGAACGGATATGGTGATGTAATGTGACCATACAGAGATCATTTTGCAAAGCTAGACCACTATGGACTAGGGCTGCTAATTGAATTGAATCATTCGAATTTGATTAGGATTCGTTCGAAAATAATTCATAAATAGTCCGATTCGAAGCTAAATGAATTGAATATGAATTTCATTCGTGAATTCGAAGCCCAAATGAATCGATCTGAATTGACTTGGATTCGTTCGATAACAATTCAATTCGATTTGAAACATACATACATACATATATATGATATAGTTTAAAGATCCATTATATACACATAAATATGCGTAGGGTAAAGTTTGCAAAGTTTCTAAAAAGAGGGCCTTGGGGATGTTTGCGACAGCTTTTGGAATAATAAAACCCTACAGCCCTCCCTCCCTCAAAATCAAAATCCAACCCTACGTACCCCTCACCCCTTCGCACGCCCTTTCCCTTTCCTTTCGTTCTTCAAACTGCAGGTCTTCACCGAAGCCCTAAATCACCCCCCTTGCGAGTTGGGGGCCTGCAGTTGTGCTCGATCGATCGCGGCTCAACCACAGTTGTGTCGTCCACCTGTCACGCTTCCGCGATTGCGAGCCACGCCCTCTGCCTCAGGTCTCCATCTCGCCCCCTCTCCCGCACATAACCTCACGGCGCAACCACATCCCCATCGACTGTAGTTCACATCCCACTTGCCTCCACTCCATAATCCAAACTAAACTTCCATTCACAGCGCGTGTCCACGTTGCAGAATCAGTAGAACCCAAGGTATAAGCATTGAGAGGCTATTTTTTCTATTTTACTATTTTATCACTTGGAAATTTACGAGGGTTTGGCTTCTGACATGTGCATTTTGATGCCTTTCTGTGGTCCAATTGTGAAATTGTTTGGGGTTTGTTGTTTCTACTTGTAAAGTTTCGTTGTTTGTTAGAATTGCCGAGATGGTGGGTGATCTTTGATGATTGTTGTTGCTTGTTGTCACTTTATTTTGCAATCTTAGCTTGATATTTGGGGTTGCCTTTTGTGTGTGGTCCATGTTGTTAAGTCACAGTGATTCACTGCTTGTGCTCTGGTGCTTTCTGCCTTTTTTTTGTTTTGTACCTTGAAGGATAGGTACTTTATGCCATAGCGTGCCACGCCAAAAAAAACAAGTCTTAATTCTTAGGTCCCGTTTGGTTGGGGGAAAATGAATGACAAATAAGTTGGAGGGATGTGGAATAAGGGGGTATTTGTTCCTGATTCTCATTTTGTTGGTGGAATTAGTGTTTGATGGGAAAGAAAAAAGCTTAGCTCGTACCCTGTATATAGTTGTCTTGAGGAATGAATGATAAGCGGTAGTTATCATGGGTAGTTAAGTGATGGTAAGGTGCAGTTATTGCTTGAGTGGGATGATAAATGAGAGATTAGTGGTCACACCTCCTTGATGGACAAGCGGTGGGGGTTGACATACATACATGGACGCATTTACTCAGGGTAAGTCCTTATTTTCGGGGCTTTCCTCTGAATTGTCCCAAGTAAATGGGGTTTTGATGAAAGGATATTTATAGATTTACATGTAGAAGAAAAAGATGATTATTGAAGGTTGTTGATCATCTAAGATTCTTCTAAATAGAAGCTATATAACCGCCAAACCTAAAAGCAAGTTTATGTTCTTACCCTACAGTCACACCAGCCAATTGACTGTAGGTTTGAGTTTATTTTATCACATGCACCAAAACTGTAGCATTGAGAGGCTATGTTCTTACCTCTGCAATGGCATGCGAAATCTATTTTATTTTACTAAATGAAAGTTGGAGATTTAAGTATCCAAGACGAAGAACCTGTAAAGAGAATGCCAGCTTGTCCAGTGAATTCAAACACTTATCGATGCAAATGATTTTAGTTTTACCGTTGAAAAGATTCAATTTATTTGTTTAAGTTTAAATATGTGGAAGCTAATAATTTTTTTCTTAGAAATCATGGAGATGGCTCATAATGAGAGGGAAGATATGGATATTTCTTCAGAGAAACATGGGACACAATCTTATTTTAAGATTAATTCTGCAATTATTTTAAGATGAATGTGTCTATTTCTTCTTTGTTCAGCTTTTAAAAATCTATGTCTGTGACAAGTCATATTTTTTGTAATCTGAAGTATTTTCAAGTGAGACTTAAATCTTTTAACCATTTACCATTAAATTACTTTATTTTTTCTTATATACTATGCATAAAGTGTGAAATTATTTGTTGCTAATATTTTTTCTTCAAATAACATGATTAATTTGTAGAATTTTCTATACAAGTCTGGTCACATCGTTAATCAACATGCAAAGGTAATTACAATATGTTCATTGTTTCATCAATAATATCCATCCTCTTTTATAAGCCTAATCTAATAATTTTTCTTTACTTATTTCATTCATAATAGGTAAAAGAGCACACGGGGATTGTATCAGACTTACACTAGCAGTAGAACAACAAAAGTTATGTAATTTTATGCATTTTGTATTATTTATTGAATTTTATGTTTTACCTTAAGGCTTATTTACATATCTGTGTTATTTTTTCACAAAATAGAATTAATGAACCTATTACATTTTTTGAAATTTAGAATATTCTTTAGACAAAATTATTTATATTCATTATATTAATAATTATCATCCCGGTTCGAAATAAAATGAATCGAATTTGAATATTCAAAACTTATAATGAATTGAATTTGAATCCAGATTAGTGAATTCGGTTGAAATTCGATTCGAGTTCGAATTCGAAAAAATTACAATGAATTGAATCCGAATCTAGGTAGATTCGGATATATTTGATTCGATTAGCACCCCTTCTATGGACATGACCATTACGGGCATCAATCATCCATGGTGTCTCCATAATCAGAAGATAGTAAAATATAAGATTTGCTGCCACGATAATAGAGCATGGTTTATAATCATGTGGGAAATAACTTCTCTTATGATCTGAATTGGTTTTATATAAACGATATAGGCATGAGGTCAACAAAATTTAAAAAGAAACTACAACAAGACACACCACATTCGGGCAATTATGGAGTTCCATATTAGAGCATGGCACTTGCTCTGTATCAGTAATTCAAGAATATGTGGCATACCTGAGAGTTGTTGCGAAACTAACATCTTGAAGTAATATGTATCACCAATAAGCTTGTCATTATTATAGGACAAATAAAAGTTCGACCAGACATGCCTCCTGCAACACAGATGATGTTATTAAGAGAAATGTACTTGTGTTTGCATACTACGAGTATACCTAGGGATGCACACTGGGTTGGCCCGGCCCAGCCCGACCGAAATGGAGGCCCGATTTTAGGCCTGAAAGGAGGCCCGACCCCCTTCAGCTTCGGAACTTAGATAGGGTCCACGGAGTGGCATCTCGACTCTCCTCCCCTTTCATTTCCCAAACACATACCCCCTTTCTTTTGTGCCTCATCTCCTGGGCGATAGCCTTAGCCGTCAAACCTCGAGCGGCCCGAGTTGCTATTCTGCCTCGACTGAGTCAACTCCTCCATAGCCCTCCCATTTCTTCTTTGCTTAGCCGCCATCGTTAGCCGGCCTCCACTGATCGCTGCTCCCCTTCCCCACTGTGCCACACGAGTCGCCGCCCAACGGCCAAGGCTAGCCCTGCTGCTAGACTTGGAGGCTAGAAGCCGCAGCCTTGCCGCCTTGGGGGCTTCCATAACTCCACTGATCCTCCTCCGTACTGTGCTAGTCGAGCCGCTGCCCAAGGTTAGCCCTGCTGCTACACATGTTTTTCTAGCAATAAACATATAGCTTCTCAACAAGAAATCGACATTGTCAATAAGATCGTAACATATAATAATTCATGTGATGTTGATGATACATATAGCATCGGTGGCTAACAAAAGTTTAATGGTCCATATCTTCCACTCTAGATGTTCAAAACAAGCTACTCATGCAGAGAGATAGCCATAAGACATCTTCTATGTTCATCCCTTTCCATTATCCTACAACATAAATGTCATTCTTTGTTTCATATTACAAAGACAAATGGTTGTTTTGATCATAGACGACAAGCATATCATATTCGCTCAGCAAGAATTCAATTTTCATACTTTAATTATGTTATTAGTTATTTTACAAGTGGAGATGGGCCAGGCCGGTCCAAAGAAATTAGGTCGGACCTGGGCTTGGGTCGAAGGACAAAAAAATGTGGACCAAGCCCAAATTTTTAAGATGAGCTTGGACCTGGCCCCTTCAGGGCCCGACTCAACCCGTACATGCCCATCCCTAAGGACCAGTTTGGTAACTGAGTTGGGTTGGGTTGGGTATCCCTGTGAATAGTAAACTGTTTGGAGGATTGGGAGTGTTGGAACGAAGGGTATACCGGTGTACACCAGCAACCAACATGGAATGAAATTTTGCGAAATTTCGGCGAAATTTCACCGAAATTTCGGTTTCGAGAGGTCATGGGTATCGAAACTCCTATATACATCGATTTTCCGGATTTCGACCGAAATTTCGGTGATATTTCGACATTTCGATCCATTTCGATTGAAATTCATGGATCTCAGTACAAAATGTCCTGGATTTCGACCGAAATTTCGGTGATATTTCGACATATCGTCCCATTTCGGTTGAAATTCATGGATACATGGTATGTTGAGACAAGATGGTACATACATCGATTATTCAACTTGGGGAGCTTCTTCCCCTTTGGGTTTAAGCAATGGAGATGAAAAAACTCTATAGCTTCTATATTTGATATAGCTTGTTCCTTTCATTTGTTTGTCATTTATCTTCGTAAATAGATGCATCTTTATTGTAAGTATGTAATTAATTCTGTAATTCATTCGAACTTTGTCTGTGATAGTTATTTTTATGAACAAAATATTGTTTAATTAATCATTATCTACATTTTTAAATAAAAAATTCTTTTCTATTTTTATGAACAAAAGATGTCTTCTAAGTGTTGTTAACTTAGTTTGATTTCCATTTACAATATCTATCAGACTGCTCAACAATATGTCTGATATGACCGATATGGTGTGATATAAGGCGCATGGATGAGAGATGTGTGTGATATAAGTGTGCATTTGTAAGATGTTGTTTTAAGATCTTGTATTGGATGATATTAATTTCCAGTACATATCAGTCAAGAATCAACATTAACATCGATTTGACCGATATGACCGATATGACCGATATGTGCGATCTAAGGGGCATATATAAGTAATATGTGTAATATAAGTGTGTATTTGTAAGCTATTTGTTGTTGTAATAACTCAGAAGATCTTAATTTCCAAAAAAATCATCGAAAAACGGTTTTTTGAGTCATTTTCGACATTTCCACCGAAATGGTCGAAATTTCCCGGTTTTGGAGGGGACCGAAACGAAATCGAAATAGGGATTTCGAACCTTGACAACCAAATTGACCTTAAGTATACCACAACACCAAAACATAATTTTTATTCCTCAACACATGAATGAGAAAAGAAACCAAAAGCGTGGCTTGGACTAAAGTGGAAGGGAAGCATGTATTAAATTAGATGGGCTATTACCTTCCATTTTTTATTTTTCTTCATCAAAACAACCAAAAGCTATAAAAGAAAAGGGCAAGTTATTATGTAGTTTCGGGACATAAAGAGTCTGTTTGATTATCGAATTACCTGGGGGAATCCCATTTACCACGCTCCATTTCTTGGTTGAAATTCCATCACATCAATGTAACATCACATCACATTTCTTATTCCAATCCATCCAAACAATTACTATTTACAGAAGTTATCCCAATCCACCGCATCCCATTAACCAAACAGATCCAAATTCTCTAGATGATTGTTGCTCGTCAATGGAGGGCGGAGAACAAAGGACCACGGTGGACAAAATGCGCGGGAAAGCGCACATCCATTGGTGCGCCACTATGGCCATCGCACACAACATCGGCATGCCGTGAGTTTCGTGCCAGCAAGGCGATGCTCCGCACCCAATGACAATCTAATTCCGTCCAATTAATTAATGTACTTCGTTTAGCGAACTCGATCGGTTTTTACTTTACTGAATGTTTGTTCTGTTTACATCAACGCTTGCAATGTAGTCTACTGCCACAACTTCCTGCCCAGCAATCCAAACAGCCCCAATGTCTGGACCGAGAACTGGACTGCCTTGTGAGCGTATGTCGATCAATGGATATGGATTCATTGATCTCTACTCAGGCTAATAGTTCGATTTTCGATTAGTTACTGATCTGCTTCTCATGGTGAGCAGGTTCAAGGCCTGGGACAAGTCGGACCCCCTCAGGCCGGCGGAGGACATGGTGTACTGCATCACACAATTCTACCAAAACTGAGGAACTTTGCAAAACTACTACCTGATCAGTTCTTGCCTAAACTGACCAACTTTTTTTGCTGACATAGAATCCATTCCAATTAAACATATACTAGTGGTGTGCCCGTGCTTTGCACGGCTATATAAATCATCTTATATTAAGGATTTTTGCCGGCACCTTCGGAAAAATTCATTTTTGGTGATCTTGTGGAGTTTTCCCCCTTTTTGTGTTTTCCTTTGGAAATCTCCTTTATTCCCTGTTCTTGTATAACTGTTTCTCTATAGTCAATACAAAGGAAAATCTTACCCAGGAAAAAAAACATATGTGCTATATGAGAAGTCGGAATCGGTGAATACAGAGGTAAAGCTTCATCGACAGCATGTCTCTTCGCAATTTATTACCTTCAACTATATAATCCATACTTTCATGTCGGATACCTTTTATTTAACATTTAAAAATTTTGATTATATGGCATTGTAATTGTATATTATATGCATGATAAGATGTTTACATCGACATCTATTTAATTTAAATTTTAAGAGATATTCTAAGGGGTATTTATTTTGAAAATCCCAATGGAGCAATATAATAGAAATACCATTTGTTAGACAAATCCTCGTGGAAACGATTAACACACTCGCATAGCATCATGTGTAAGCATATATTTGTGTAATATAATACCGAAGTATTATAAAAGGAATCCAGGAACCTTATAAATTTAAAAATTACCTTTGCGACCTTTGAGACATATATTCCTCCCTCGATTTTGTAAACTTACTCTGTCTTACCCCACAGACCCTGCTGTTAAGGAATATCGATGCTTCAAAGATCTGTGGAGGTGAGGGTCGAGGGAGGAATATCGATGTTTTAAAGGTCGAAAAATTAATTTACAAAGTTTATATGTTCATGAGGTAAAAATTCCTTATAAAAATTCTACCACATAGAAACATATTTAATTAGTAATGTGTATGGTGCCCATTAAGTAGATCCATGGAGAGATATTTTTTATCACAATACTATTGCAGTCATCTATACTTAAGTCATAAGTGTGACTACTTATTAGGGATGCAAACGGTTACAGATATATCCGTATCTGATCCTACACCGTATCCATTTTATACAGATTTGACATATGTATCTATATCCGTTTTAAAATGGACACAGATAAGATATCGTTTTGATATCCGCCAACATTCGTATTTGTATCCATATATCTGCTTTCGTATATAAATATAGTCATAGATTTATTTTTAATCCTATATAACTTAATTCTATACCTTCTTTTACCATATTTGTATAATTTTTATTATACAAACACATTTAACAAATTTATATCATGTGTTTTCCATCCAATTCGTATTTATTTAAGTTGATTCTATAGAGTATTTCTAGCAATACCCGTACATGTTTAGTATCCATTTTACATCCGTATCCGTTTTTTAAGAATATGGTAAGATGATTTTAATATCCGTCAATATCCGTAATCCGCATCCGTATTCGTATTAAAAAATGGATAAGAATACAGTTATACCTATATTCGTATCTGTGTCCGTCCATTTGCATCTCTAGTGCTTATGTAAAAGGTATCACATATAAGGATGTTTTCACGGTAGAAAATATGGCGTAAACTCTATTATATAGAGACAAATATTATATCGGAACAGATTAACAAAGTAAATTTTATAATTAAACACGAGTACTTTCGTAATATACAGAAGGGAAAATATATTATTCCCATACTCTCATTGACTTCAAATTTGTGAGAAGGGAAAATATATTATTCCCATAATCTCATTGACTTCAAATGTGACAAATTATTTCATTCTGTTGTCTCCTAAAAGAACGTGAAATTTATATTTAAGATATCATATAACCGGCACACGTTTGTAAGTAAATCAAATTATGTGTAATATTAACAATCATGACAAGAGAGGAGAATTGTAATTATCCTGAATTGAACAGTTGGTCATGTTTCGATCCTCTCTCAAACCCAACAGATGAATTATGTCCTACAAGTATAATAATCTGGGCCAATTAGATCAACATATTTTGTAGTTCAAAGAAGTTACAATTACTAACACCATATGATACATATATGACTTTGAGTATGCTCGATTTTATATAATTTTCATAAGAATTTTATGGTATATATGTCTGTTTTTAAATTTATCTATAGATATGTATTAGCATGTAATAATATATAAACGTAAGGTAATTATTTTAAAACCTTTTTATTGTATATTTGAAGTTTTATATGTTTCTTAAAGCAAATGATAGGGTATTTTTATACAATTTTCAATTTATTGTCAAGTTTTGCCTATACACATCAAGCACGATTTTATATGAATATTATAAGATTTTCGGTATTTTTATGATAAGAGACATATATTGTGTATTTTTAATATATTTTGGATGCACTCTATAATTGTACCAACAATAAAACTCCATCAACATAATCCAAATAGCTTTATTTAATATATCATTTGGCATCTATGAGTTGATAGCTTTATGTATAACTCACATTTTAACTCAAGATTTAAAAATTATCATTATTAACTTTAACCTTCAATTCAAGTTGAGATAAGTTATACACCGCACTTTTTCAAGTTAGATGTACATAATGAGTATTCATGTATATTTATGTTAAAACACGTGTTTTATTTTTTCATTTAATTTTTCTTAAACAAATGATAGGGTATTTTTATATAGTTTTTTCATTTATTGTCAATCTCTACATATACACATCAAGCACGGTTTATATGAATTTTATACGATTTTCAATGTTTTTATGATGATATGATATATATTGTGTATTTTTAATATATTTTTGGATCTGTATTATTATGTAATAATATATATTTATTTTTATATATTTAATGTAACTTTTTAGAGTTTTTCTGTATATTTGAAGTTATAATATTTTTTAAAGCATATGGATATGGTCATATTCTCTCAAAACTAAAATATACGTGATAGTGTATATTAATGTGAATCTTACAATTTTTTGGTTTTATGTATCTAATAGTATTTTGATTTTTATTGTATTTAATATATGGCATTGAATATAGAGCAGAGACTATTCATGATCTCGAGTGGGGCAATTAATGAAACTATTCTCGTGTATGGTATATGTTGGAATTAACTATGTTGTGATATTTGATACAATTTGATGGTCAATATCAAATTGTATTAATGTAACTAAATTCTTGGAATTCAATGTTTCAATCATGTGGGGTGCTGTTTAATCCCACACCGTGGAGTGTCCAAAATGGCACTTGATTTTTATATGGGAAGCCTTGAGACCAGTCTGGAAATAGAGTAGAGAGGGCTTTGGACCACCACACATGCGCGCACCCGCCGATCGGGCCGGGCTCGACCGCGCCGCGACTGCGGCCGCGGCGTGGCGTAAAGACCGGGTTAGTTTTGTAACCGCGTTTGAATTTCAATGGACATGTCCCTTAAACCCCTCAATTTGCGCAACTACCCCGACGTCTTTAAGAATCTCTTTAAAAGCCATGGTCTGGGGTTACGAATATTACACAACTCTCATTTCCACAACCTCTCTTCTCCCTCTCGCGATCTCGGGCTTCGTCTCCGGAGGCGACTTTCGAGGACGCTCAGGAACGATGCGCATCATCGACGAGCATGGAACCTTTAGACCCTGGGAGCAGCATGTCAAGGCCCTGTGCGTCGGTAAAGTGGGGGGCATTGTCTCTCTATGGGGAGTCCTACAACATGACGCTTCGGTTGTGATCTCTAACTTCCTCTTTTTCTTTGTCGCATTATTTGTCGTGATGTTTTTTTCCGGATTTTTCCCTTGCTTTAATATGCATATGTTTTTAAAATGAATATTTTTCTTGTCAATGATGATCTGGATGCATACATACATTGATTTTAACTGGAACCTGTTGAAAATTGGATTTATGTATGTATATTGATGACGCTTTTCGCATCAATCTCAGAGAGAAAGATCTATAACATCATAAGAAAAAGGTCGGATTTGAGGTTTCGGTCTCGTGTGGATTTTACGGGAATGTTAGAGAAATTCAGAGGTCAGAATTTTAAGCATTGACAATAATGCATGAAAATCTGGCTGATCACGATTGGCCTGATTTCGGTTCTGGAAACCGAATGCCCTAAGTTATCTGAACAGAATCCATATCCAGATGCGGTTAAGATGGGGGATGCGTGGAAAGAACATGACCGTCTATGTCATGGGTGCATTCTTACTGCACTATCGAACGTTCAGTTCGATGTCTATGGCGCATCCACCAAGATTGCTAAGAGTTTGTGGGAGGAACTGGATAAGAAATATAACACAGAGGATATGGGCATTGAAAAATACTCGGTATCCAAGTTCCTGAAGTTTCAGATGACTAAGGGCAAATCGATTTCTTAATAGGCTCATGAGTTTTTGTTATTGATCTACGATTTAACTGAGGCAGAAATGAAACTTCCTAAAAAGTTTCGGGTCATGTCAATCATTGAGAAACTTCCCAAGTCCTGAGAAGATTTCGGGATGTCCCTAAAGAATAGGAAAGGGAAAATTTCTTTGAATGATTTAATGGTCTCAATAGCTATTGAAGAGAAGCATAGGAAACAAAAACATGTGATGTCTGTTGATGTGAACCCTAAGGTCAATGTGATAACCTCAAAGAGAAATAATACTAAAGGGAAAAATAAGAAACTGAAAGCCAAGGAAAAATCCAGAAAAAACCAAAGAATAAATCTTGCTGGCATTGTGGACAGGTTGGTCATTGGAAGAAATATTACCCTTCTCTAAAGACCCAACAGAAGTCTACGGATGTCGTTACTCAGGCTCTTGTACTGATTGAGGGAGGCAGACTTGGTGAGGGGTATGTCTCAGTGAACCCTGAACTCTATTTAGTAAACGAGCCTAATGAGTGGTTGTTGATACTGGTGCAAATGTACACATTTGTACTGATAGGACTTTTTATGTGTCTTATCAGGCTTCAGCCGGTGGAACAGTAATGTTGGGGAACAAATCTGCAGCCAAGGTGTTTGGGTCTGGACGAGTCGAGTTGAGATTCTCAACTGGACGAGTTTGGACTTTACGCAGGGTGCTGCACGTTTCTAATATTAAGAAGAATGTCTTATCTGGTTCTTTATTAGTTAGAGAGGGTTTTCAATTAGACTTTAAATGTAATAAAGTAGTTTTCTGAGACATGATGTTTTCTTTGGCAAAGGATATTTGACTGATCATGATCTTTTATTTAGAATCAGACGTGACATTGATAGTTCAGTTAATAATATTTCTGCTTTTGATTCTTCTACTTATGTTGTTTCAAATATTGAATCTATTGATATATGGCATGCTAGGCTAGGACATGTGAATTTCAATTCTATGAAAAGAATGATGAAACTTGACATGATTCATGATCATACTACAGCTAAACTCATTAAGTGTGAAATATATGCTCAAGCTAAGTTGTCTGGAAAGCCTTTTCACTGTTTGAATAGGGAAAATTCTAGACTTAGTACATTCTGATATTTGTGAGTTTGGCGGCGTGATGATTAGAGATAACAAAAGATATTTTATCACCTTCATAGATGATAGTAGTAGATATTGTTATGTTTATCTGTTTAAAACTAAGGATGAAGCCTTAGAAAAGTTTCTTATCTTTAAGAACAAAGCAGAAACACAAGTCGGTAAAATAATTAAACGTTTAAGGTCAGATAGAGGTGGTGAATACACATCTAAGATATTTGATGAATAATGTAAATTATTTAGCATATTTCATGAGGTCACTACACCGTATTCATCACAGTCCAATGGAATAGCATAACGGAAGAATAGAAACCTAACTGATATGGTCAACACTCTTTTATAAAGTTCCTGGCTACCATCTTACATGTGGGGGGAAGCTTTGAATACTGCATGTCATATTCTGAATAGAGTTCCCCTAAGGCATAAAGATAAGAGTCCATTTGAACTTTGGAGAAATAGGAAGCCAAGCCTAAAATATCTCAAGGTGTGGGGATGCTTGACTAAGGTCTTAGTCCCAGAACACAAGATAAAGAAGCTTGGACCTAAAACAGTTGACGCGGTCTTCTTGGGATATCTAAAAATAGTTATGCCTATCAATTCTTAGTAATTTGGTCTGAGATCACGGGCATAGATACTAATACTATTATTGAACTTCATGATGCTACCTTTTTCGAGGGTATTTTCCAATGAAAAAAGGAATTCATGAAAATCTGACTAGCAATGTAGCCTCCACATCAAGTTCTATTCCACAACAAATAGAAAAGATGTCAAATGTGGGGGTTACGTCTTCTGAACCCAATGAACTTTTGGAGGATGTTGAACCTAGACGAAGTAAGAGGCCTAGGATTGTCAAGGATTTAAATAGCGACTTTATCTCCTACCAAATCAAAGGCGATCCTCCCAGATACAAGGATGACATGGCTTCTACTGAAGCAAGGCATTGGAAGGATGCCACTAAAGCTGAAATGGATTCGATCATTTCAAATGACACGTGGGAATTAGTCGATCTACCTCAAGGGTGTTCCACCATAGAAAGCAAATAGGTATTCAGAAGGAAACTTAGACCGAACGGATCCATTGAAAATATAAGGCAAGACTTTTAGCCAAAGGTTTCAAGCAGAAGGAGGGTATTGATTATTTTGAGAGATATTCTCATGTTATTATTCATTTTTACACATTGCATGCTTTTTGACAATTATTGATATTTACATCAATATACATGTGTTTTGCATGGGTTTTGTAGCTATAATAAAAGAATAAAGAGTGATGAATGGGTATTCATCACTTTTCCGATCTTCTCCCTCTGTTTTTGGATCAAATAGGACTCAAAGAAAATACCAAAAATGTTTAGGCGCTTGTATTGAATCTATCCAAAATAAGACTACCTTTTTATATGGCGATCTTGAGGATATCTTTATGGACCAACCTGAGGGATTCTTAGCATCTGGTAATGAAAGAAAGGTCTGCAAGCCTGTAAAATCTCTTTATGGACTAAAACAAGCTCCGAAACAGTGGCATGACAAGTTTGATAAGACAATCCAATCTTATGGCTTTATTGTTCGTGAATCCGATAAATGTGTGTACTCTATGATTAAAGGTGATATGTTTGTTGTCTTGTGCCTATATGTCAATGATATTTTGATATTTAGATCAAACATAAGGATAGTGGAAGAAACCAAGAGGTTCTTGAGCAGTAAGCTTGAGATGAAGGACTTAGGAGTAGCAAATGTGATTTTGGGGCTCAAATTGATTAGATCTACTGATGGAATAGCCGTGTCTCAACCACATTATACTGAGAAAGTTCTTGAAAAATTGGTCTATCAGAGCTGTAAATCTGTATGCACTCCTTATGATTCTTCTAAATCCCTCTGCAAGAATAAGAGTAGAGTACCTGTAGCACAGTTGTAGTATTCCCAGATTATAGGAAGCTTGATGTATCTTGCGAACTGTACTCGACCTGATATTTCATTCACGGTCGTAAAGTTGAGTAGATATTTGAGTTGTCCTGATCGTACTCATTGGGAGGCCTTGGATCGAGTGTTGAAGTACCTTAAGGGTACTGCACTTCTTGGACTGCATTATGGTAAATATCCTACTGTCTTAGAAGGATATAGTGATGCAAGTTGGATTGCTCAAATAGAGGACTCTAGGAGTAGCGGTGTGACTGGGTATGTATTGGAGGTCTATGAAATAGACCATCTTAGCTCGATCTACTTTTGAGGAAGAGTTGTGTGCTTTGGACACAACATGTATAGATGTTGAATGGCTTAGGGAGCTTCTCTCTGAGATGCCCATGGTGGGTAAGCTGATACCGATGATTTCTTTACATTGTGATAACATGACTACTATTGCAAAGGTAAAGAGTTCAAAGTACAATCAGAAAATAGAAGACATGTCCAAGTTAGACTTAAGTCTATTAGGGATTTGGTGTCTTCTGGAGTGATTGCTATGGAATTTGTCAGTACCAAAGATAACACTGCAGATCCACTTACAAAGGGACCTGATAGATCTTTAGCTCAAAAATCCAGACTTGGGATGGGGTTGAAATCCGCTGAGAGTTTACCCGCAGTAGCAACTCAACCTAAATGAGTGGAGATCCCACAAAATAGGTTCAATGGGAAAACAAGCTGTATGGAGAACTGATTGGCACTCATTATACAATACTTTGCATGTGAGTCCTATCCCTGAAAAGTCGAGTGCTTGAAAGCTGCAGGAAAGGTTGAGCATTATGCTCTTAATGGATTCAAGCTTTTATAAGAAAGATGTCAGCAGTGCATCCTTGGAGAATGCCACCTATATGAGTATTTCTGTGGGGCTGTAGATAAAGGATGATGATTTATCCTTAATATACTCATGAAACAAGGAAGGGTGCGTGACCATTAATAGCACCAAAACCAGAAGATTGTCACCATAGACTTCGCTCTATTGTTACCACTCGATAATATTATAAAAAAGGATTAAAGTTCAAGACTTAGTTCACTTTATTCATGTGATGGTTAAAGGGGTCAACTCAGGTAATGGTTCAAATCGGAAGGTACCTTTACTGCAAGCAGAGTGTGGAAACCCGAGACTTTAGCTATTCGTGTTTCAACAGTGAATTCATGGAGGATTATTGGAATTAACTTTGTTGGGATATTTGATATAATTTGATGATCAATATCAAGTTGTATTAATGTATCTAAACTCTTGAAATTCAATATTTCAACCTAGTGGGGTTTTGTTTAGTCCACATCGTGGATTGTCCAAAGTGGCACTTGGTTTTTGTATGGAAAGCCCTGAAACCAATCTGAAAACAGACTAGAGAGGCCTTTGGACTACCACACACGCGTGCACACGCCCGCCCGCCGCACCGCGTCGGACCGCGCCGGATCTGGCCGGGCTAGGCTCGGGCATGGGTGCGGTTGCGGCGTAAAGAACGGGTCAGTTTGTTAACCGCGTTTAAATTCGAAGGGACGACATTTGAATTCCAATGGGTGTGTCCCTTAATCCCCTCACTTTGCGTAACCGCCCCGACGGCTTTAAAAATCTCTCTAAAAGCTGTGGTCTGGGGTTACGAATATTACACAACTCTCATTCCCACCGTCTCTCTTCTTCCTCTCACAATCTCGGGCTTCGTCTATGGATGTGACTTTCGAGGACGCTCAGGAACGGTGCGCACTGTTAACGAGCATGGAACCGTCGGATCCTGGGAGCGGCACGTCAAGGCCCTGTGCGTCGGTAAAGTGGGGAGCGTTGTCTCTCTAAAGGGAGTCCTACAACAGGATGCTTCGATTGTGATCTCTAACTTTCTCTTTTTCTTTGTCGCATTGTTTTTCGTGATGTTTGTTTCCGGATTTTTCCCTTGCTTTAATATGCATATGTTTTTAAAACGGATATTTTTTTGTCAATGATGATCTGGATGCATACATACATTAATTTTAACTGGAAACCTGTTGAAAATCGGATTTAAGTATGTATGTTGATGATGCTTTTCACAACAGTATATAGTAGGTGTATATTAATATTCTCTAATCGAGGGAATAAATTACAATAATATAAAGTATTTACGTATGCGGTAATTAATTGAAAATGCAGGTGGGTATCACTGCAAAAATCATGAAGGGTTGTGACTAAACTACTCAAAACCGATCTCGGTCGTTGATCGCTATGTTCAGGTGACGATTTAACGACCCCAAACGGATCTGGCATCATCGTGTTCTTCCCCAACTCCAAGTCATTCTAGGTGGCAGATGGGTACCCAGTTGGATCTGCAAGCGAAACATGATATACCGTGGCTGCTCTTTTTCCATGAGGGTTTATACTCCTTATAGTTGAATCGATTAGGTCTCTTGACGGTGGTTCGAGAGTCGACAATGGTGCTCCAAAAATTGTTAAAGATCGTTGTTGCTCCTAATAATGGGTCGGGTTCCAAATGCTCAAATTTTGCTTCCGCCTCCTAAGATGGTGCTTGGCCTTGTAACTCATCACATTCGAAACAACGGCAATGACCAACATATCACCATTGAGGGTGAAGGAATGGTCACCTTCACCTGTTGGGGACTTCGCGCGGGATAGCCATGACCTTCGTGGCAGTAAAAGGTTAAAGTCGATCGAGAGTGAGAGAGAGAGAGAGAGCTAAAATTGGGAGGTGAGAGAAGGGGCATGATTTTTATAAGGTTCGTGAACATGGAGGCTGAGACCGCGAGGCAATCTTGGACGGCGCCGGCATATTATTGAGAAAGCAAAGGGCAATCACGGAAGGACACGAGGTGACGGAAGGGCAAAAGTAGAATATAACGGGTAAAAGATAATAAGTGGGGTACAAGATCCCCTGCTTAATATATAGTGAAGTAATAGAATCGTGAATCTATTGATCGGTAACATAGAGGGACAAACTTTGGTGGCAAGGCAGGAGACCCATACACGGCAACCTCGTGTGACAACGATGCACCCCTCGACGAATACGGTATCCGAAGCATAACAAAATGGAACAACTTTCCACTAGTAGCTATTCCTACAAAAACTTATAAATGAACACCACGCAAATCCAAATCTGATATTTTATCCTTGTTTTCGGATCCGTGTGCAGGTCGTGAGTCAAAGAAGGAACTGTTGCATTTCGAGTCTGATCGCTGCGAAGAAGATACTACTCATAATATCTTCACTGTTTAGAGGGTCTCAAAATCAACTATACCAGTATCGCAGCACAATGAGGGCTCAACGATCTAAATATACCTAGAACTTTAGTAAAGTTACCTTGTATAGACAATTATTTTCAAAACCTGATTTGGCTGGTCTTTGTTTACTGGTCTTCCAGGTTGAGAATATCAATTTCATTGTTAAGAGTGATAAAATTAGAAACTGATCCGAGTTTGTGGGTAACGGAATACATGATACCATTGCTCTGATCTTGGTTGTTGGTGTAGATCAAACCACTAAGGAGACCTGGATCTTCCTCTTGAACATATGCCTCTCGTACTCTCTCTTGTCGATGGAAAACAATAGAGAAAAGAACATGCCTCGTTTGGAGACCCTTGGACTTATTTTGTAGGTTAGACAATCAAAAAAGTTGCCAATGCACCTTCCTCTTTTGTCCATCATAAAGAGATTTTATTTTCTAATTAACAACAATAAAAGGTGCACTAATGGCAATTCCTAATGTCAATATCAATGAGATTTTCAAATCCCAACAATCTCCTATTGGACATTAATAATGACCATATAATATGCCTACTTTATGAGCTCAAAAATTATTGTCACCAATCGAGATATAACTGAACAATATGATCAATGAGTTACGATAACATGAGATCGAGGAGGCATTCATCGTATTAAGAAAGTTTAAACCCATCAATGGTCACCAATATTAACAGAATCGAATGACACAGATCAATGTCAAATAAATGAATAAATTTGGATCTATATCCAAAGTTGCATTTATAATGAACAGATCATATTCTTAATAGAGACTCTTTAGTGAGAGAACGTGGAAGCAACATCAAATACTTTATTCTGCGCAAAAATTATTAAACTTCAAATGTTTCAGAACTGTAAGGAACTGAGAAAAACTAATACAAACTCCCACTAGAAGTGTATATTCTTACTTGATACAAAATCCATACGAATCATATGTTAATGAGATATATTGGATGTCACTGCTTTGGTTAGCAGATCCACCACAGTAGAAGTCCCAATATGCTCTATGGAAATTTGTCAACTTTGTACTCTCTCTTTCACAATCAAAAACTTTATGTCAATATGCTTTGATTTGGTTGAGCTTCTCTTGCTGTTAGAATAAAGTATTGTTGAATTGTTGTCACAAAATAAATACAATGGTTTCTGGATGTTGCTTACAATACTCACCCCATTGAAAAAATTCTTCAATCATATTCCATGATTCGATGTATCATAACATGCTATGAATGCAATTGTCATAGTGGAGGATGCAACAATTGTTTGTTTAGCACTCCTCCATGATATGACTCATCCAGCCATTAAGAACATATAGTCCGAAGTGGATCTTCTACTATCTTGGCATCTAGCAAAATCAGAGTCAGAATACCCAATGATCTCCAGAATATCCGACCTTTGATTAAATCTGTAGTATTTTGTTCTCTGAGGATATCTCATGACACGTTTGGCGGCTCCAATAATCTATGTCTGGGTTCGCCATGTATCTGCCCAGCTTGTCCATAATAAATACTAGATCCAGACGTGTGCACACTTGTGTATACATAAGACTCCCAATTGCAAATGCATAAGGGATCTTGCCCATTTCCTGATCAATTTAAAGTTCATTCTTAGGGTATTGATTGAGACTGGATTTTTCTTCTTTAGCAATTGGGGTATCAATTGGTTTGCAAACTATATTCTTTGCATATCCTTGAAGAAAGTATTCTGGTTGAATCATATAGCTCGCCTCCTCAACGTCTCCATTGAGAAAGAAGGTCTTAACATCTATCTGATGAATCTCAAGATCAAAGTGCGCATCTAATGCCATGATAATTCTAAAAGAATCTTTAGAAACATGAGAAAATATTTCCTTGTAATCAATTTCATCTCTATGAGTAAATCCTTTAGCTACAAGACGTGCCTTAAACTTTTCAACATTATCATTTCAATCCCTTTTGGTTTTAAATATCCATTTACAACCAATTGATTTCACATCTTCTAGCAATGGTTAAGGTCCCAAACTTGAATGTCTTGCATCGATTTGTATTCCTCATTCATCGCTTCAATCCGTTTTGCAGAGTTAAAACCTTTCATGGCTTGATGGAAGCTGATTGGATCATTTCCCTAATTCCATATTATTATTGAAGAAATAATATATAGTCATCTGAAATAGCACTTCTTCGTTCTCTAATAGATCTCCTTACAATTTGAGGTTGTTTATTTTGATCTTGTATAACAAATCATGTATGAGGGGTTGCTGAATATTGCCAACTTGAAGTTCTTGACTTGTTTCTTGCCCAATGATTAGAATACATTCATGTGCATTTTCAATCACAACATTAGAAATCATGATTGATTCCTCCTCAAAGACAATCTCCCTAATATACATCTTACCTTCTAAATCAACGTCTCAAAAAACTTTGGTTCCCGTTTCGAAAATTTTCTTAAGAGTGGGATCATAAAATTTGTAACCCCTTGATCCATCTGAATAACTAATAAAGTAGCTGCTTGCTGTTTTGGAATCTATTTTTTCTCATATGGCCTATATGGCATTGCCTCAACTGGACATTCCATATATGTAAATGATTTACACTATGTCTTTTATCAGTCTAATCTCGTGTGGTATTTTTGCAACTGCTTTTGTTGGTACTCTATCAAACTATAAGCTGATGTTTTTAATGCTTCTCCCTAGAGGGATTCTGGTAAGGTAGAATGATTTATCATACTCCTCACCATATCTTTAAGAGTCATGTTACGTCTCCCAGCCATACCATTCATGTTGGTGAATCTGACATTGTATACCGAGGGATAATTCCACATTTTTCTAGAAATAAAGAAAAATCACCTGGACGTTGTTCACATGAACCATC
Source organism: Ottelia alismoides (assembly GCA_037367405.1). NCBI lineage: Eukaryota > Viridiplantae > Streptophyta > Magnoliopsida > Alismatales > Hydrocharitaceae > Ottelia > Ottelia alismoides. The sequence goes on along the minus strand of JAZKJV010008097.1, from coordinate 400,244 downwards.
ATATCTGCCATAGTATTCACGTCATGATCTGATCGGATGCACTTTATGCTTTTGTTGAGTTGGATCTCAACGTCAGCCTTAATTGATTTGAACATTTCTAGAGCTTGTGACTTTTCATGAATGTGATATAGGTAACTGTATCTTGAGTAGTCATCTATGAATGATATAAAATATTGTTGACCATTCCAGTATGCCATATGGAATTGACCATATATCAATATGTATCAATTCTAAGACACTAGAAGCTCTATTGGCACATGATCTCCTTGATTTGGTTTGTTTTCCCGTAATGCAGTTTATACATACACCTAAATTTGTAAAATCTAATGAATTCAGGATGTTAACAGATACAAGTCATTCCATTCTTGATTTGGATGTGACCCAAACACTTGTATCAAATTGATGCTGAATTTTATGAGGTAGTTTTTTGCTCAGTGCATCTTGATTCATCTACCATAGATTCATTATACGAGGCAATGGTATCAAGCAAATAAAGCTTATCACTGGAAACTAAGAAGAATGTACCAATCACAGCAGAGTTAAAAGAAAGACTAAATTTTCCATCTCAAAAATTTAGAAAATAACCTAATTATCCAATGCAGAAATAGAAACCAGATTTTGTCTAAAAGATGGAACAATGAAAGTACTTTTCAACTCTAGATAATGACAAGTTCCTAGTAAAAGCTTAAAAAATCAAACTACATCGACTTCTGTCTTCTTTTTGTCACATACGTAGATGTATCTTTCAATATCTGTTGGCATTCGGTAGTTCAAGCATCCCTACATAGAAACACTTATTTGAGTAGATGCACCCGTATCTACCATCAAGTGTTTCTTGAAACTGAAGCTAAATTAACTTCAGAACAAACTAAAGTATGTATTGTACCTTTCTTCACGCACCATGCATCATATTCGGGACAATCTTTCTTTACGTGTCCAAATTTCTTACAGAAGAAGGAACTAACTACATCCTTAATCTTAGTCATTGGACCTATCACAACAGCATTACTCCTTTCTTTTCTTTTTTTTTCTTACCCTTATCCTTAGAGGTCATAGCTAGATAAGCACTTTCTGATTTATCTTCCTTCAAGTTGTTTTCCTATAGCAATGACATTGTGGTAATTTTTTAATCATTGTCGGTGACATGTTATTGCAATTAATAAAGTCACCTTATTATCAAAATAAAGGAAGACAATTGATAAAGGTATCGTACTAATGTTGTTGACACAATAGATCCAAGGATAAAAACATGTTATTAATGTCGTTATTAAAGACAAAGGGATTAGTGCCGTTAAAAAACAATGCTCTTAAAGGAATGTAATGGTTAACAAGAAATTAAGCAATAGTTTATCTTTAAAAAAATGACAGGTAATCCAAAAAATGTTAGAATCTTAATGAGATCTTAATCAACTAGTATAGAAATGGATCAATTTAGGAGCATTAGTTAATTAATTAATTGCTAAATTTTAACAATTCCCACTCCAAAAGCCAAACATGAACCATATGTTTGATTGGTTCTTTCGGCATCCCTATGAGCACCAAATATGTTTATACTATGTAGCCCCTTTTTTGCATATGTATATTGGTTATGTGCGGATCCCATCATTCGAAATCCCCACTTCAACAAGTATACGCGTATGTTTAAGAAATCTCGCAAGTGTACAAGTGCATATATGTTAATCTGTATTCAAACATATGGAATACAATTTATCGTTGATATAAAGATTTCCGTAAATTGTAGACAAAAGTTGCTTCAAAAAAATGGAACCACCTATGAACAAAAATTGGAGAATATTTCCAACCCGTACTCCTCTTTATGGGATGATACACTGTCTTTTTTTTTTTCAAAAATAAATAAACCATATACACTAAACCCTATAAATCGGAATCGAGATGGCTCTGATACCACTTGATAAAACTAGAAATCGATCCGAGTTCATGGGTAACGGAATACTTAATGTCATTGCTCTGACCTTAGTTGTTGGCGTAGATCAAACCATTAAGGAGCCATGGATATTCCTCTCAAACGTATGCCTCTCTTGCTCTCTCTTGCCGATGGAAAACAATAGAGAAAAGAAAATACCTCGTTTGAGGACCATTGAACTTATTTTATTTGGCCAGACAATCACAACAGTTGTCAATTCACCTTCCTCTTTTGTCCATCATAAAGAGATTTTATTATCTAATTAACGATAAAAAAAGTGCATTAATGGCAATTCTTAATGTCGATATCAATGGGATTTTCAAATACCAACAAAGAGGTGTTTGCCATTACGTATCTCCTCGAAGTCTTCACCTAAATGCGTACAGATTATCGTACGAAGGTCGTCGAAGAGATCATAGTGCGGAGCTTCAACCATGATCAATGTGTTCCGGGTGAATCAAATTGGGGAAGGCCAACTGAGCGTATCCATGATTTGGTTTTCAAATATGGATGAGGTTGTTCAGACATGAGGAACTATTCGAGTTGGGTGGATCGTAAGGGCCCGTTCGGTTCGGGAATAAGCAGGAATAAGGATGGAGAATAAGGAGAATAAGGGTCTATTCTTTGTTCGGCTGGAGGATAGGAATAAGGAGAATAAGGTGAAATAAAGGTAGGTAAGATGAGATAAAGATAGAATAAGAGTGAAATAAGATGGAATAATGGAGAATAGTTGTACCACTGGGAACCGTGTCGGGAGGAGAATTGACTCCTTATTCCATAGCTTATTCTCCAACCAAACATGGCTTAAGTAGAATTGAGCATTAAATATTTATGGTCTCTTATGGATTATCTAATGGAAACTTAGTTGACAGTTTTTTAGTATATCATCTCTATCAATTTGATCAGATGATAGCTGAGGATTGTTTCCGTTCCACAGCAGGTGAGGCCTGACAGGTATAACGATCACAAGAAAAGGATGGTCATTGCTTACAGTGTAAGTTAGAAGTTCAAATGTATGTTTATATTTGCTCTATTTCTTCTACATTGTTTTTTTACATGGACGCCCTCCAACCACTTTGTAAAATGTCAATATTTTGAGTAATTAAAGTGATTACATAAGCATGTGCATGTCAGATTTTTTCCGTTATGTAATAAGTGGCTTATTGTGTAATTTTCAATTTTTAATCATGATTTTTAGTTTGATATGCATTATTACTACCCCTTTATTTTAAACTATTTGTCGTTTTCTCCTATAATCAGAATAACTCGGATGGTGTCTGGATTGCCGACGACGACGCTTTTATTGTGATAGTGGTGTTGATCCTACTGATTGCTATGGCAGTGAAAATGAAGATGGCAAATTTTCATATAATGCTCCTCAAGACTGCTTTTTTAAAATAATTCCCATTCTATCTGCATTTTCCATTTTCGTTCCAAATAATTGACCATTGTAACCATGTGACTATAGGTTTTGCCCGTTGAAAACTTAACTAGCACTATCATTTGATGGTCGAATATGATTTTTCTTTAGCTAATACATGCCAACTGCAGAGATTTCTTTAGTTGTAGAGCACCTAATGGCAGAGCTAGAAGTTACCGATGAAAAAGATGCTAAATTGAACTGTAATCTAAGCATGTGATTAATCATTGTTAGCTGATGTTTTATCAAAGTATGTATGTACACAATTAAAATCCACTGCCAATGGCATCTAAAAAATAGATTTGTTAGATTTTTTTAATAAATGTTATTGCAGGAAGAGTTTGCAACAAGAGTTTAAATGGTTTTAAGTCGTTTACCGAGTATTGTCTCGTATAGTTTAGGTTGTTTTACATGGTTACACTTGTAAGCATTGTAGGCATCTGTACACATGCCTCAATGACCTAATGATATAATTAGTTGAAATTCGAATGTTATCAAGTGAAATATCCATTAACATTTGGGTATTAGTTTCTAAAATTGCTCTCAAGTTGGAAATTAGCTCTTATAGCTTTGGTAATTAAATTTATTTCATAAAAAAAACACAGCTGAGAAGAAAAACCCTACTGCAAACAAACCAATTACAAGGTCAAATGAATGAACTTTTTGTAGTCTTAGACAATCTATACTTTTTACAACTGCAGATTTTTGACAAATTGTCTGTTCTAGGCAATTTGCTGCAATGTGGTATGTCATAAGTTACTAAGTGGGGTGTTTATGTAACTTAATTTGGCTCCTCAATCTTCAGATGGCGCAAAGTATTGCACTGCCATAGATATCAATGATGCCCAAAAGTTGCCATATGATGGCCTACAATGATCGAGGACGGCATGGTAAGCAAATTTATTCCCAGATTCATAAACTTGGAACTATGGTTGCATTCTTTTGAAGTCACGTCGTTGTTCTCGTGGCGTTTATTATGTTCGTGTTAATTGTGAGCTTAACTTAAGGAGGTTGAGATGCAAGACCTTTCGAAGGAGGAAAGATCGATGGTGAGAAGCCAGAACATTTGAAGTTGAGGACAAAAGGTTGGCAAGGAGGCGATGGTGATCTTGTGGGCGGGTGTCGGTGGTGAGTACTCATTAGCTATGATGAGGTTGAGGCCTTAATATAGGAGATCAAGGAGGGGCAAACCGTCTGCTGGATGTTCTGTATGCATGTGTATGATTGTGCATGTCCATGGTAGGGGTATGAGAATGTGTGTATGAATGGATGTATATGTATAAAAGTGTGAATATGTATGTATATATGTGGGAGCGAGAGAGAGAATATGCATGCGTATGTATGTTTGAATGTGTATGACTGTATGTGTATGTATGGCCAAAAATTTTTTTAATTTATTTTATTGTGCAAGTTTATATGTTTGTGATCATGCGAGTATGCATTCTTTGTGTGAGTGTTCATGTATGTATGTGAGAGTACGTGTTGGTGCCAAAATGGTCATTGAATGCTTGTTAATAGGTGCAATAGCAAGTTCTTATTGTTGTTATGTTTTTGCTCTGAAAAATCCAATTGGAACTACAAAGGGACCACTAGTGGTGGCTTTTGTGGTTGCAATTAGATAAAAATACGACCATACTAAGACTACATTGTGGTCGCGTTTGTATTTGCAAGAAATGATGTGCGACTATAGTAATTGCGACTACGTTTAGTTGCAAGTATAAATGTGACTACAAAGCCATTATTCTTGCACTACAATGTGACTATAATTGTAGTTGTAAATAACCAGCCTTCTTGTAGTTCGAGCCTACAAGGCCCATGCCCAAGCCCATTTAACAATTGTAGACTTGGGTCGGGCCCAAGCCTGCCTATATTTTGTTTACTCAGCCAAAGCCCAATCCTGACCCAAATTTTATGGCCCAAGCCAGATTCAACGTCAAATATGAAGGACGGTCTTAAGATGAGTGAGTAGCACATGGTAGTTCCAGGAACTGCCACATATTACTTCCAGAAAAATCAAACACCCAAAATAAATAAAAAGCAAAATATAACATAAGAAAACCTCAAAATAAAAAGTTGTGTTCATTATCTCGACGAGATCTACAACTTATATGTAGGGATCAAAATCAAAAGACCTCAATTGTAAAACTGAATTTTCAGGTGGTATTTTATATACATAAAATACCTTATTTTTAATTTTGCAATTATTATGTAATTTTATAATTAAATGAAAATTCAATATGAAATTAAATAAAATACTAAAATGATATGTACATATTAATCTAACTTTTTAAATTTTGTATAATTAAGGGATAATAAGGAAATAAAATACCAAGAGACCTATGGACATATTGTATATAAAGACTCAGAACGTTGTGTTTCTTTACTTTCTACATTTTTTGGATTTTATTTTTTATGGAATTTATTAAAACACATCTCAAATAAAATAAATTAAAAAGAAATAAATTAAAAAGAATTATTAATGTACATAAAATGATGAATCAAAGTTAGTAAATATTTACATTATACAACGAGGGTCCAAAACCCAACTTTCACATATGAAATCCGATTATTTTAAGTCAATTCTTGATTTATAGATAATGGAATCTACAGTGATTCAAATTGAGTATGCGCTCATAGGAGACTGTGACGTTTTGTCGCTCGATTAGGATTTTTCTTTACTTCACATATATAAAGTTATTATTTTTTCTACCGTTTTTCATTTGTTAATGTTAGTGATATGGATACAATGGAGTTGATTTTTATTTAATTTGGAGTTTGTATAAGGGATATTTACACCCATAACCCTAAGTAATTTCTTAGTTATGTACATAACCCTGGATAATCATAAATTACACCAATAACCCTGAAAATTCCTTAACTCTTACATGGCATAATCCTATATTAACTTCCATCCGTTTCTCTGTCAATTTTTGACGGAATCTGTCCATTTTTTTTATAATTTTGCCCCTTGAAAAACATATATTTTCAAATGATGCCCCCATCTTCCTCCCTTAACATTGAGAATCGGAGGACCGCCTCAGCTTCATCTTCACATCACACGCACGATGGAGCTTGTCGATAAAGGTGATGGCAGACGGTGGAGGGGGTGGTAGCTTTCACGACCATGGGTGGCATGCTCTACTTTAAATCGTGTTCCATCCCTGCTTGAGGCTATCACGTTACATGTTGCTTCGTATCATGCCCCTCGCTGCTTCAGGCTACCATGGAGCTAGAGGATGAAGGCGCTAGCATCGGGGAGGAGCGAAGGGTGACAGGAGGACATGGAATACTAGGGTGGGGAGGGTGAGGGAAAAATGACGAGTAGGGACTCAAGGGCAACGAGGGATGGGGAGGGTTTGGAGGAGGTGGGTGAGGGCATTAGATAGGGGGCAGAGGGCGACGAGAGGGCATGGAAGAGGAGGGCAAGGAGGAGGAGGAGGGAGACAAGGTAAATGAGGGAGGGTGAGGCCATAGGCGAGGGGTAGGGCATCGGGGAGGAAGCGGAGGCAGCGGGAGGGTCTGGAGGAGCAGGTCAAGGGTGTATGCGAGGGGGAGGGAAGCATGAGGTCCTGGAGGAGGACGGCAAGGGGAGGGCATTGTGGAGGAGGTTGAGTGCAGCGAGAGGGCCTAGAGTAGAAGGGTGATTGAGAGGGTATCTGGGAGGAGGCGGAGGATGGTGGGATGACCTATAGAAGGAGGGCGACATGGAGGGCATCGAGGAGGAGGCGGAGGGTGACTGGAGGGCTTAGAGGAGGGTGATGGGGAGGGAGTTGGGGAAGAGGCAGAGGGCAGAGGGAGGGCATGGAGGAGAAGGGCGATGGGTGATGAACTCGAAACTTCGCCTCTTTAGTTATAGAGAATTGTAGTATATGAGGCGAAAAATGGTCGATAAAAAACCACAATCGTTTGAATGATGTGGAGTATTTATACTTGGCAAGTCTACCAAGGTCGAACAGAGGGATACGAGCTACTCTATCTATTTATCGAATTTTGGTCAATTAAAAGCATGTGTGAATAATTTCTCAATTCTAAGGTCTTCGTGCAGATGCGGACTACAATGCAATTATATGATGCATGTAATTTTTACTTGATTTTCATGCAATTATAAGAAGATGCATGAGAAACAAGAATGCAAGGGTTATGCAAGAAAAATATACCCTAGAAAGATTACATAAATGAGAAACAGAATATGATTTGAAATCAGAGTCAATTTGAGCATAAAAATTATGAGCAAACATCTATTAAATGGAAGAGACTTTGAGTAAGGAACCTCGTCTAACATAAAAAATCATTTCATTAAAATGATGTCAGATGATAAAATTAAAAACCCCATGAAATAGATGATGAAACAAGGAACAAAACGACACAAAAATCATACAATTTGGACTTGCGATGCTCAAGTTATAAATAAAACATAAAACAATGCAGGGGTATAAATGTGAAAAAATGCGGTAAATAAAGTGATAAACAATTGCAAATGGATCTATGAAGGGACCTATTTGCAATTTTGCAAAACTGCTTGGGCCTATATGTAATTTCTCCACTGCATGCGGGAACCTTTTTGCAAATCTTGAAGTCTGTGAGGGCCACCATATAAAATACCCAAGCGCGCACGTGAGGCACGCGTTGGGACAAAACTTCAAATACCATAAAGTCAAGGGTCTTTCTTGCAATTTACCGAGGCCCCACGTGCGATGTACGTGCGGAGGCCAGGCTCGGGTCGCTCGTAGGCTCGGGGACAAGTGGCTGGTGTTGATGGTTCAGTGAAAGGCTTGGGAACTTTGAGCCTCTAGTTCTGTATAAGGCTCGAGATAGCCACAAGTCGTCATCTGGATCGTCCGATCGTGAGGATCGGATGGTATCTATGTCTCCTTCTTCCTTTGCACTTCACCGGAGAAGGCGGGGCTCCGACGAGCACTGTGAGGCTCCTCCATGCTCCGCGAGGTCCTCTGAAGGTCGGAAAAGAATGATGTGGTCCTCACGAAGGAGCTGGAGGTGCGGCGGTCCTCCAGGAGCGAATGGATCGGTTGATAGATGAAGTACCACCGATGGCGGAGCAGCAGATCCGAGCAACCAAGCAGGTGCGGGCTCCGGCCATTGATAAAATTTGCACCTGCAAGCATTATAAATAGACGAAGCATGCTCGTGATGAAGTGAGTGAGTGAGATGGAGAGACTTGGGTGACGGGAGGCGATGGCCCAGAAGCTTCTTCTCCAGCGAGATGAAGAAGAAGGGGGTTAGAGCAGAGTGGTTCTGGATAAGGGAAGGGGGGTCGGTGTGGATGACTGATGGGTGGCGAAGCTTAGGTGGTGGTCAGGCACGGGTGAAGATGAAGGTGGTCGGCAGAAAAATTCAGATAAATTGGAAGGCAAATAAATAAAAGGGTACCTGGATGGAGCCAGGCGATTGGCAGAGGAAGAGGCTTGTGCTGGGCTTCAATGAAAGCATGAGGTCATCGCTCTGACTTGGGTAGCCGCTCCGAGGAGCTCAGCTACCGTCGGAGAGGCGGAGCTAACATGGCGGAGATGCCATGGATCTCACCAGAGGCGGAGGTCGTAATCGCCTAGCCTCCATCCTCCGTTGTCACCAGAGGGATGGGACAAGCTGAGCCAATGCCCCTTGAAGTGGTGGATGATTGGAGAAGGAGACGGAGTGGGGGTATTTGTAGGTGGAGGTTTGGCGTTACTGGAGGTGGTCGGGGGTTTTGAACGAGGGTTTAATGGTGGAGGAGTAATGGAGGAGGGATACTGGTGGGTACGCAGGAATGGAGGAGGTAACGGCTACAAGGGGGAGGCGTTTTGACACAAAGGGAGTGGTTGTGCCACCTTCCAAAATAGGAAGGGGACGGAGGGATGGTGAGATGAAACATATGGAAGGGGGGTTGCAGAGGTAGGAGATGAAGTTAAGACCATTGGATCTTATGATCAGACGTCATATACGTAGGTGCGGTTGGAGGGTAGAGATCAGATCATAGGATCTGATCCTACGGTGCATGGATGGGCGCTGGAGAGCGGCCCGGATGGAGAGGTCACGTGATCGAATGGTTGGGAATAAAAGGTTGACGTGGAGCGCTGCTAGCCGTAGGATGAGAGTGGGATTGAGCGGCTGGGATTGGAGAGGAGGCGGGCGGCGGTGGTCTGACCAAGATCAGATCCAATGGCTGGAGATGAAGGCGAAGATCTACGGCTATGATGGAGGCAGAGTTCGATGGCTAGAAGGGATGACGGGTGGCGGAAAGAGGAGGCGGTCGCATGGCGGCTCTAGAGAGCGCCACGGGGCCGCACTAGAAAATTCAGAAATAGAAAATAAAAGGAAAAAATCAAAAGAATTAGTTAGAGACAGAATTAGGAAAAAGTCAAAACATGAAAGTTGTAGATATCGATGATATCTACAAGTTTCATGTTGGACAAAAAACCAAAAGAGGTCATTTGTACAAAAGTGAGTTTTTGGGTATTTTCAAAGGGTTAAAAACATCAATTTTTGGGCTTTTGATATTTTTGTAGTTTTTAGTCTTTTTAAAGGTTAGGAACTTATAGACAATTAATCACCTAATTTTTAGAGGTTTTTAATAATAAAATAATTTCAAGGTAATTAAATACAACAATTATATGTTAATTATATACAATATAATATAGGATACTAATGAGGAATTATTAGTGAATTTTATTGGATTATTTAAGCTAGGGGTTTAATTAGTGATTTTTAGCATGATGAATACGAGATACATCATACCCTTATACTTGAACCATGCTCGTCCTTGAGCATCTAAAGATTGAATGAGTCAGATTAATTCCTAATAGTGCATGTGAAGATTTTAAGGCTCAATTTTCAAAGACCTTCAATTTAATAAATTCTGAAATTCCAGGCTTAATCAAGCTCTAGTCAGAAGGAATCCTACTTCTCTAATTTTCGGACTCTTTTTTTGTACATATAATCTAGGGATATGAAGTTAGTGTACTGCATTCATGAGAGTCGAGTCGAGACATCACTCGAAGTTGCAGTCTAGGAGATTATCCTCTAGACTCCTTCTTCTCTAATTTTCGGACTCTTTTTTTGTACATATAATCTAGGGATATGAAGTTAGTGCACTGTATTCATGAGAGTTGAGTCGAGGCATCACTCGAAGTTCCAGTCTAGGAGATTATCCTCTAGACTTAATCGTCAACACTAGGAATAAGTCTATTCTTGTGTCAGTCAACCGTCTCATTAGTTTGTCAGCCTTGGAGTGTAGATGGATGGACAGATGATAGGATTGTGTCTATTTTTCTCTCCCTCACATTGGAACAAGGGGCCTCTCGAGTGCCTTTTTACTCAACACAAGTAGATTTTTAGATTATTGATCAATGTGTCCGTCAAGAGAATTCGGAGTTGTTTGCACTTGTTTTTCTGGGAGTACACCGGGGTGTGTCTCTTTTAAGTATCTAAGATACCTTCGACACCCAGACTTGTATCACTTACGATGCAGAGCCCTTTTTTGGTGCTATCCTGACTCCTTGGTCCTAATTAGCGCTTGGTCCAAGTAAACACTTTGAAAATGGTTGGGAGCGCTTGCCATTGGTGGAATCCCATATGAAATTTGACTTTTGGATGATAGAGCTTTTCGTTGAACATTTCTTTTCTTTTTCTTTTTGGCTAGCTCCATTGCTTTTAACAAAAGTTGGCGCACACTTATCAACAATTAAATTAAGTTTCATCACACCCTGTCACATAGGTAAATATCAAAGGGATAGTATACGAACTGGTTCACATACTGGTTAGGGTTTTGCTAACACTCAGGTTTCTTGAAGCCTTCATTAACTCTATCCCATCCTCGGATATCATTAGATCAGGTCCAGACTTAAATCTCTAGTCCTAGTTCCTTAAGAGATAACTCAACTCATCTCATCAATCATGCAGTTGTGAAAGTGATGTGTTGATCATATTCTTTAGAGTGTAGAGATGAAGAGTGCAATATAGCGCTCAAATCTTTCAAACTAGGGAAGTGTGGATAATTAAGTTTTAAAACCCTAATGACTAAGGCATGTTAACTCAGACTCTCAAGATCACAGAAATCAAGTGTCCTTAAAATACTCAAGCCTTGAGTGAATGTGAATGTGTCAGGAATTCACCAACTCCTTGGTTAGTGAATTTTTTTTGTGATTTTTGTCTTTTATATATTTTTATGGATTTTAATTTTCATTTTTTTATTCTTTTGAGAGACAATGACTGGCCCAGACTCATATGAATAGATGCATCTACTCTCAGCCAATATGGGTGCAAGTACATGCCGTTAGACGGACCCGTGTTACTTGAAGATGGAGCCATATACAGTGTCCTCTAAACTACACACAATGCTAAGGGAGACCGAGGTACCCTCACTGAAAGTAGTTACTCAACCTAGTAGTCAAAGTCTCATTCCAAGAAAGTTCTAAAAATTTTCAACTTTTTATGGAGTTTTTTTAAAAAAATGTTTATTTACAACAAGTTTAATCCCACAATTTAAAAAAAAACACTTTTACAGGATTTTTACAAAATTCAATTCATAGGTTTACTTAAACCAAGCCGAAAAAGATTTTTCAAACTGTTTAAAAATATATGAGCTATGGCTAAAGTAAATATAGAGTAATATACGGTATACCCCCCTATACTTAACCTTTGCTATGTCCTTATAGCACAAGTGATACGAAACCATAGTGATATAGCAGAACCGAGGAGGAGGATCCCCCTATACTTAGGTCAATAATTGTCCTAAATATAAGAAGACTTAGAGAGTGAGGGATGAATGATTCGGGTCCCCCCTATACTTAGGCTAAAATTAGCCTAAGTAAAGGATCTGACCTGGGGGTTTGTGTTGGAAGAAGCACTTACATTAAGATACAAGGGAGGGGGAGTAGTGTGTTTTTTTACAGAAGATTTTAAGGAGGATGAGAGGGGGGTTGTGTACAGATTTGGAGGTGAGAGGGGAGAGAGAGAGTACTTGTGTCAAATGTACATAGAGGAGAAAGAAATGGGGGATGAGTGGATATGTTCATATCTATGTGTAGGGGGGAGGGGTAGATCATCTAGTGTCCTTTTTTTTACAACAAGCGAGCCCTATAATGAGGATTGTTAAAAATGCGCATGCAATATTTTTTTTACAATATGCACATGCAAGCAGACTGATAAAAATATCTAAAATTTTTAGCTAATTCTTTTGTGGCCATCTCAAAGGGAGCTCCCAACTCCACGCCTCCATGGAGATCAAGCGTCCTTGATCTTCATGGGCCCTGCCAAAAAAGAGAGATGTTAAAAAATATAAAGAAAATTAATCAGCAGAAATGATGCAAAAATAATGCATGAAAAAAAGACCTGTGAATTTTGAAAAATATTCAACGCAAAAATATATCAAAATCCAACAAATAAATAAAGTTGAGATGTGTCCCCGACAACGGTGCCATTTAATGAGCTCAAAATTTCGCATCTTTAATTATAGAGAATTGTAGTATAGGAGGCAAAAAACGGTCGATCAAAAACCACAATCGTTTGAATATTGTGGAGTATTTATACTTGGCAAGTCTACCAAGGTCGAACACAGGGACACGAGCGACTCTATCTATTTATCAAATTTTGGTTAATTAAAAGCATGTGTGAATAATTTCTCAATTCTAAGGTCTTCATGCGATGCAGACTACAATGCAATTATATGATGTGTGTAGTTTTTACTTGATTTTCACGCAATTCTAAGATGATGCATGAGAAACATGAATGATTGAATGCAAGGGTTATGCAAGAAAAATATGCCCAAGAAAAATTACATAAATGAGAAACAAAATATGGTTCGAAATCAGAGTCAATTTGAGTATAAAAGTTACAAATAAACATCTATTAAATGGCATAGACATTTCAACAAGGAACCTCATCTAACATAAAAAATCATTTCATTTAAAAAGATGTCAGATGAGAAAATTAAACATGCCATGAAATAGATGATGAAATAAGGAATAAAACGACACCAAAATCCTATAATTTGGAATTACGATGCTCAAGTTATGAATAAAACAATATAGGGGTATAAATGTGAATAAAATACAAGAAATAAAGTAATAAATAATTACAAATAGGTCCCCAGAGGGGCCTATTTGCAATTTTGCAAAACCGCCTAGGCCCATATGTAATTTCTCCACTACGCGCGGGGGCCTTTTTGCAAATCTTGAAAGTTGTGAGGGCCAACATATAAAATACCAGGCACGACGTGAGGCACGCACTTGGGGACCAAACTGCAAATACCATAAAGTCCAGGGTCTTTCTCGTATTTTACCAGGCCCCACGTACAATGCACGTAAGGAGGCCAGGCTCGGGTCCCTCGCATTCGGGGACACGTGGTTGGTGTTGATGGTTCGGTGAAAGGCTTGGGAACTCTGAGCCTCTGGATCAGTGTAAGGCTCGGGATAGCCACGCATCGTCATCTGGACCATCCGATCGTGAGGATCGGACGTTATTGTCTCCTTCTTCCGTCGCACTTCACCAGAGAAGGCGGGGCTCCGACAAGCACTGTGAGGCTCCTCCATGCCATGCGAGGTCCTCTGAAGGTCGGAGAAGAATGTTGTGGTCCTTGCGAAGGAGCTGGAGGTGCGACAGTCCTCTGGGAGCGAATGGAACGGTTGTTTGATGAAGTACCACCGGTGGCGGAGCAGCAGATCGGAGCAACCGAGCGGGCGCGGGCTTCGGCCATTGATAAAATTTGCACCTGCAAGCGTTAGAAATAACCGAAGCGTGCTCGTGATGAAGTGAGTGAGTGAAATGGAGGGCCTTGGGCGACGGGAGGCGATGGCCCAGAAGCTTCTTCTCCGGCGAGATGAAGAAGAAGGGGGGTCAGAGCGGAGTGGTTCTAGAGAAGGGAAGGGGGGTCAGCGTGGATGACTGATGGGTGGCGAAGCTTAGGTGGTGCTCAGGCGCGGGTGAAGATGAAGGTGGTCTGCGAAAAAATTCAGAGAAATTGGAAGACAAATAAATAAAAGGGTACGTGGCCGGAGCCAGGAGATTGGCGGAGGAAGAGGCGTGTGCTGGGTTTTTACGGAATGCCTGGAGTCGTCGCTCTGACATGGGCAGCCGATCTAAGGAGCCCAGCTACCATCGGAGAGGCGGGGCTAACATGGCGGAGACGCCATGGATCTCACCAGAGGCGGAGGTCGTAATCGCCTGGCCCCCATCCTCTGATGTCGCCGGAGGGATGGGGCAAGCTAGGCCAACGCCCCTTGAAGTGGTGGGTGATCGGAGAAGGTGGTGTAGTGGGGGTATTTTTAGGTGGAGGTTTGGCGTTACCAGAGGTGGTCAGGGGTTTTGAATGAGGGTTTAATGGTGGAGGAGTAATGGAGGAGGGATATTGGTGGGTACGTGAAAATGGAGGAGGTAACGGCTACAAGGGGGAGGCGTTTTGACACGGAGGGAGTGGATGTGCCGCCTTCCAAAATAGGAAGGGGACGGAGGGGCGGCGAGGTGAAATGGCTGGAAGGGGAGTTGCGGAGGTAGGGGACGAAGTTCTGACTGTTGGATCTTACGATCCAACGGCGCATATGGAGGTGTGGTTGGAGCGTGTGAGATCAGCTCATAGGATCTGATCCTACTATGGATGGATGGGCGCTAGAGAGCGGCCCAGATGGAGAGGTAGCGTGATTGAATGGTTGGGAATAAAAGGTTGACATGGAGCGTTGCTAGCCGTAGGATGAGAGTGGGATTGAGCGGTTGGGATTGAAGAGGAGGCGGGCGGTGGTGATCTGACCAGGATAAGATCCAATGGTTGGAGATAAAGGCGGAGATCTACGGCTATGATGGAGGTAGAGATCAATGGCTAGGAGGGCTGACAAATGGCAGAAAGAGGAAGCGGCCGCGCGGCGGCTTCGGAGAGCGTCGCGTGGCCGCACCAGAAAATTCAGAAATAGAAAATAAAAGGAAAAAATCAAAAAGAATTAGTTAGAGGCGGAATTAGGAAAAAGTCAAAACATGAAAGTTGTAGTTGTTGGACAAAAAGCCAAAAGAGGTCATTTGTACAAAAGTGAGTTTTGGGTGTATTTTTAAAGGGTTAAAAACACTGATTTTTGGGCTTTTGCTATTTTTTGTAGTTTTTACTCTTTTTAAAGGTTAGGAACTTATAGATAATTAATCAACCTAGTTTTTTGAGGTTTTTAATAATAAAATAATTACAAGAAAATTAAAAACAATAATTACAGGTTAATTATATACAATATAGTATAGGATAATAATGAGGAATTATTTGTAAATTTTATTGGATAATTTAAGCTAAGGGTTTAATTAGTGATTTTTAGCATAATGAATACGAGATTCATCAATGGGGAGGGTGTCGGGGAGGAGGAGGAGGGGGACAAGGGTCTGGAGAAGGGGGAGAGAGGTTTAGAGTTGAGTTAAGTGAATAAAATTAATAAAATAAATAAATATTGACTGTTGGATTTGGTCTAGTTAGATTAACTCAAGTTAATGGTTAAGTTAGTGGATCGAACTAACAGAGGGTCATACAGATAAGAAGGAGCATCTATTCAGGGTTCTGGGTGTAATTCGTGATTATCCAAGGTTATGTATATAATTACAAAATTACTCAAGGTTATAGGTGTAAATATCCCTTGTATAAATTAATTAAAAATATGTGAAGTTAGGCCAATATATATATGTGAATAATGCAAAATCAAGATAAGATTTTTATTAGGAAATTAATATACATCAATACTCCTTAATTATGTGCAAACTACGAAGTATTTAGTTTATTATTTTAAGGGGATTATTGGTTGAATTGCTTAGGAATAGAACTAAGATCAGATATTAAGGTAAATGAATCATGGATTCATCACTATCATACTTTGTGATTAATAGATGTGGTACTATGTTTGGGGTATCACATCCCCCTCCCCACCCCACCCTCGGCTTTCCCCCGTCCGAAACAAAGGTTCCGAAGTGTTTTGTGCAAAATGTACACCCCCACGTCGAGTTCTTCACAATATCATCCTTAGTCTTAGATAGGTCGTTGGAATTTTCCCGAAGGTAGAGCTTCAATGAACTTAACCCAAGTGATTAGACTAGTCCCCTAATTATATGGCGATTCGAGTCTAATCGGATCTGGTTAGGATCCATATCTGATTTTTGAACCGCAAACTTCAAACGTGTGTAACTTTCTCATAAAAGCTTCGATTTCTATCTTTTGATTTCTTTGTGAAGATCTTGATGAATACTAAAAGATAGAATGATCATTTGCCAGATCTGGATATTATATCATATTGGAAAACCTGAAACAGACTGCTACTTTAAGGTATATAATGTCAGGTGGCTTGGAAAACAAAGAAGGGCACGTCATAAAATTATAAAGATATGGGGTTGGTTTCAATATAGTCCTTGAACTTTGAAGTATCTTATATAAGAATAATATCGATTGCTACTTATTCTCTTTAAAGCAGGGAATTTTAGGTTTATAGCTTATGGATTCAAAACAAATTAGAAAAAGAATTAAAGTACGTGAGATGTTGATCCTCCTACTCTCCAGTCTATGCTAAAAATGTAGGACTAGAGATGGGAGTTGGATAGTATGATATCATCTACATTTGCTAAGGAAAATGAAAATTTCAAAATTATTTGAAATGTGATGGGAATATTTTTTCCTAAAATTGGCATACTATAAGAATGTGTCACTGCCATCATTATACTTATGACTTTGAATGTCGACTCTCGATGTTAGAGCATTACATGCCCTTATGGAATCTTCAATTTACAAAGGTGGCTTTTGCAAGTTTTCAAAGCCTATCCTTTTTAGAAATTCGTACATATTTTTTTTACAAAAATTCTTGTTTGTGAATGTTAATTATTGCACATTAAACCTATCTTAGGCAAAGCTATGGAGATATTAATGTTCCATATTTTAGTGTATGATAAAAAGATTTAATAAAAGAAGATAAAAAAATATTGGTGTAAATTACATAAATGGTCCTTAGATTGGAATACTATCGAGAAGAATCCTTACAAACAAAATCGTAATACCCGGATCTAAATCCACATTACTTTTCATCTATTTTATGCTTTTGGCATCGGTGAGATGAATCGTGCATCAAAATAGATCGTAGGGTTCAAGTCACATTCATTTGGCATTTCGTGGATGATTATTTAAATGCCAGGAAGAGTACAAATGAGCTAATTAGTGAAATACAAATATAGGAAAAACTTAGTTTTATAAAGAGTTTTTACAATCACGCCCCTTTGAGAATCTGCAATAAAAGTTATCATCCTCCCTCTTTTGCAATAGTAGTTATGATCCTCACTAATTGCAATGTTAGCTGTTGTGCCCTTCTATCAAAATGCCACCAATGAGAACAAGTATACAATGATTAAATGTAATTAAGGTGTAGTTAACCCTAAATATTGAAATAATTGAGTGGTGTGAGATTAAATCTCCCACCTACTACTTATGATAGGGAACTAGTGGCAAAAAGAAATTTTCCCTCCCAACTTCTCTCATCGCATGCCTCCTTCCCTTGTGGAAACCGCGCATGACATCACATTCATTCCTTCCTCATGATATTGTCGCATCCATCATTTGTCCAATACCAATCCTCCATTTCTCCTTTCCACAAGCACGAATCATTGCTCCCTTTGCGAAAAAGATCCCTGGTATCATTGCGAAGAAGGTATATGTTTACAATTTTGATGGGAATAGGGGATCACTGATTCCGTTGGATTTTAGGTTTTGTGAATTTGATGGGGTTTAGGGTTTTACCTTTTATAGAGGGTTTTAGGGTTACAATTTGGATGGGTTTTCGGCATCGCGATTCTCATGGGATTTTGAGTTTATCAACTTCTAATGGATATATGGTTCAACGATTTTTATTAGATTTAGTGCTTCCTAAATTTTAGGATATTAGGGTTTTATCTCGTTCCAACACACTGCTTACGATTCCTAAATGTAGGATAGGTTGGTTTAAAGGAGAGTAATGTGTACTCATTATTCGTGTGAGACACAATGGCTATTCCATGAAATATACAGCTTTCATGAAGGGATCGATCAAAAGGCATCATCTGTGCAAAATAAATTTTTTTGAGTGGTATTTTATGTACTTAAATTACCTAATTTTTAATTTTACAATTTTATGTGATTTTCTAATTTAAGAAAAAATAAACAAGAAATTAAATAAAATACTAAAAATATCTAAATAGTTATATACCTTCTGTCGAAAGGGAGAAGTGATGCGCCTCCTATCTGGCTGTGTAAGCGTCCCATTTACTTGAGTGCCTGCTGACTTTATTTTTCTCACTGACTGACCCTAGTCTACTATAGATGTCGAGTCGAAAGGGGTCCCTGACCTCCCTTTCTATCGTCTTATAGGGATCGAAGAAGCCTCCTTTCCTGCCGGTAGAAGTAGTGTGTTTGTTCGGGCAGGACTAGTCTTTGTCAGCCCCGACGGTGCCTTACTGCAATATCGAATATTGACTACTTCACCCTTCCCTCCAGCGAGCTTATAGTGACATCCCCCCCGGATATTGGATATATCTTTTTTGGAATTTTTAATAATTGAGAGCTAAGGAAATAAAACACAGAGAGGCGTGTACATATATAAAGACTCTAGACACTGTGTTTTCTTTGCTTCTTACATTTTTGGATTTTAATTTTTATGAAATTTATTAAAAAATATCTCAAATAAAATAAAAAATAAACAATTGAAAGAGAAGTGTTTATGTACATAAATCATAATCAAAGTTAGTAAATATTTACATTATACAATGGGGACTCAAAATCCAACTTTCATATATGAACTTAAATTCTTTTGAGTTTAGTCTTGATTTGTATATAGTGGAATCTACAATAATTCAAGAATGTTACGGGTTCATAAGAGATTGCATGTGAGAGATATTCACGTTTACAGCTTTTGTTTGTGAATTAGTATTTTTACTTCACATATATAAAAGTTATTATTATTCTAGCATTTTTCGTTTGTTAATGCTAGTGATATGAATATAATGGAGTTGATTTTTATTTAATTTATAGTTGTACATATTAATTAAAAATAAGTGAACTTAGGGCAATATACTGGTGAATATATACACATTCAAGATAGGGGTTTTATTAGGAAATTAGCAGACAACAATCATATCTAATTATATGCAAACTATGTGGTGTTTGTTTTATTATTTTAAGGGGTTTACTGGTTGAATTGCTTAGGGTATAGAAATAAGATCATATATTAAGGTAGATGAATCATGGATTCATCACCCCCTTATACTTAACCCTTGCTCGTCCCTGAGCAATTAATTTATTTAGAAGCATAACTTAGGTTGAATCTCCAATGATAGAACAAAATTCGTTGATCAGGTGACGAGTTTCGAATGACTCATCAACTCTAAGTCACTTCTGAATCTTATTCAAAAGGAACCCAACTTCTTGGATTTTCAGACTCTCCGCAACTACATATAATATAACATGTATGATTTCAAGTGTTGATCACATCTTCAAATGTGCATCCTTTGTCGCCCAAGGCGCTAGTCTAATAGGCTAGCTTAGGAACCCAATCCTTGAATCTAGTTTCACAATCGGGTTTTACCTCAATTCATCATCTCAATCTGCCATCTTTGATTTTCAGACTTAAAAGATGTAAATATGGAAGGCCAGTTATGGAGCGAGTAGGATTGTGTCTGATTCTTTTCTCCTCTCATTAGACAAGGAATTACGGGGGGAAGGGGACAAAACATACACTTGTATTTTTTTTGTGTGGATCAGTATGTCATCAAGAAATTTGAATCGTCTGCACTTGTATTTTAAGGATGCACCGGGATGCACCTTTTATGAGTATCTAACATACACTTCTACACCCAGGCTTGTAGCATTTACAATGCAAGACCATTTCTTCGTGCTCACGCGGCTCCTATTCCGTGGCCTAATAGCATTAGGAAGAGACAATATTGTGTCCTACTTCCATTTGATCCAAGTGGACTCTCAAAAGGTTGGGATCACTTACTAGGTATTATCAACCTCTTATTAGTGGAAATTTTCAAAGATTTTGAGCTTTTTCTCTTTGAATTTTGGAAGCATCATGCTGGGTCTGTATAGCTCTTCTGCTTTTACCAAGGCACAAACTGATCCACAAAATTTTAGATTTTTACACACATTAGCACCTAGGTAAAATCTAGGTAGCATAAGGATACTAGCTATGTGTTGACATTCAAGTTTGATGAAATGATTCCCGACTCCTTCTCATAATCTAATTTAACAAAATAAAGTTTCGATTCAAGTTCTCAAATCCTAGTGCCTCAGATGAAACAATGACTCATAATGAGAAGTGTGCAATAGTGCATGTATAGTGCAAGTCATATTGTTTTGAGATCAGAGATTATACACACGATATAGCATGTATATCTTCAAACCAGAGAATTGGAATGATTAAGTCCTAAGATCCTAATGAACAAGAAGGACAGGACTCAGAGTCAAGAGTCACTCCAAATCAAGTAGTTTGATACAAAGCCTTGCATGAAGTGCAGGTGTAGGGATAAAGCCTTAGTTCCAATTTTTTGTCAATTTCAATCCTTTTTTTGACATTTGAGGTTATGTATAATGAATGAAAAATCGTTATTTATATAATGATGGCAAGTGCCTTATAGTATGCTTAAGTGTGTGTATGTGTGTGTGTATGAATAACCCCAACATTATCATGTGGATGAACATAAGATTGAGGAACTCTCGATAGACTGATTATGATACAAATGCTTCTTAGTATATGGGTTGTAAGCGAATATACATTAAAGATCGTTGAGTTAGAAAATAGAAAATGAGAATGTATACAAGAACGTGAATATCTCACTGGTAATTCTTTGAGCTTGACTCAATGAGAACTGAGTTATGGCAAGATTCGAAAGTGACACTGTGCAATTGTGAACTCTTGCCAAAGAGCATCTGACTTGGGATGCTTGTAGTGACTCTCGTGTACATGAGTATCATGTACTGTTTCCATATATGTGGAGTTGAGTTCCAGAGTGGGTTAAATTGCACTTTCACAAAAGTGTTTTGCACTTGTGGGTAGGTTATCCGGGTGGTAGTTTCTTCTCCACACTTTACAACCACCTTTACTTTTGATTGTTGTATAGCCTTGCTGAGAAATGCTCATAACGTGCCTATTCGTGTGGATCCAACATGTATTTTCATTGTCGATGCGGAAGTGAGTAGCTTTGGAATTTGTCTTGAATATGTGTAGATGCACTAGTTTGGGTACATGTTTACTTGTAGAGTTGTATGGTATTGTACTGGTAACACTTTTTTTGTTCTAGAATATTCACTCACAAAATTCATGAAATTGTGGGTTGTATTTGTAGTTCATTTTATAAATAGCTAGGAGCCATGAATACATATGTTGTTGGAGCATTGTTATTCAATTTCTTTTCATGCTTTACATTCTGAATGTTAATCATGGTTTATGAATGTAGATTGCGTAATATTTGGATCCTAGGGATAGGGGCGTCATACCAACAATGGCTAAAATTGATGAATCAATCTTCTATTTATCTTCAGACATGGATCTTAAGGGATCAGATTAAAATCTATCATGCAAATCAGATTCTATCCCTA
The DNA here is from genome assembly GCA_037367405.1 of Ottelia alismoides. Classification (NCBI taxonomy): domain Eukaryota; kingdom Viridiplantae; phylum Streptophyta; class Magnoliopsida; order Alismatales; family Hydrocharitaceae; genus Ottelia; species Ottelia alismoides. The sequence continues at coordinate 378,338 of JAZKJV010008097.1, read as the reverse complement.
CTATCATTTTGTACCTTTGGGAATTTACACCGTCGTTGGGTCCACTTATGCCTCAACCTTTGTAATGTTTTTATGTAATTGTAATAACTCTTAAATCACAACCCTCGTAGAAGAGGACCTACATGTAAAGAAGAACTAGATTATAAATATAGAGGTTTATTTAGAAAATATTAAAACAACTCTAAAATATTTTTTTATGGAAATGATTTCCATACCTCGTATCAATCACTATGTAATAGTCGGAGGCAAATTGTAAACCTTCTTCTCACAACTTTCCTAATCCTTACATTATATTGCATCAAAGGATATTATTATAAGCATGCCATACATATTAGGATGTAAGCTCCATAATTTCTATTGAGTTGGAATTTGGAGCCCCGAGATTGGGCCTCCACCCACAATTAGGAGTCGAGTGATAGATGCACAGATGACAGCCTCCAGACAAAGTTAGTCGAGGCCCCTGCACTTCATCTATGGCACTCCAACAACAATTATTTATTTACAAGAATAAAAATGAGAGAAATACGGAAGGTCTACAATTGTGATATACAAGTACAAATTGTACAGCTCTACCAGAAGCACATACCCAGAACAGAGCAATAACCACAATGCTAAGTATAATCCCAAAGCCGCTTCCTGGCACAGCAGCACCAGCAATACCGGTTGGATCCACACAAAATTAGTATGTTAGCAAAGTTACCCGGTACAAAGATAAACAACTAAACATTGTAAAATAAAGGATGTAAAGTGTACAAAAAAATAACAAGGGTAAGCTACCACGACAGTGAAACGCTCTCGAAAAGTGTAACTCTAACCACACTGGAACACAACTTCCATGGATGGAGAAATAAGACATTACTCAAGTGTATAAGAGTCACTACCAAAACAATCCAAGCTTAAAAGACCATTGGTAAGAGCTCACAATGGTACAGAGTCCTAAAAAGATCTGGCTATCTATCTTTTCATAACTCATTTCTCATTGATTCAAACTCAAGGAAAGTACAATGGAGATGCTCTTGTTCTCATTTTACTTTCTCATAAATATTATTTTCTAGACCATCATTCTTTTATGAGTGCCCACTAGTACAACCTATATATAAGGGTTCATTGTTCTATACTTTAAAGTTTGTTACTCATATTGCATAAGTATCTGCTCATCACTAATCATAGTATTCATAGTCCATCATTCTTGTCCATGCCTTGGGGTTTAATCCTATAATATATATATATATATATATATATATATATATATATATATATGTCTATGGGATAGCACAATACAAAGCATCTACCTACCTGATTCGTTGAGTTCCAACTGCATAGACAAGATCCCTCAACAGTCACATATAGTGCACTTGAAAACTAACTCAAGCAATAAAAACCCAATTTTCAACTTCAACCCATTAACCCCAACTTACCCACCACAAGGGGATACCTGGGAATGAGTACATCGTGGATCAGATGGACTGCATCGAGTACACACATATGATAAAGTATGGATCTACTGTTGGACATGTGAGCCCACAACGATCCATTATGCAATAAATGTTATTGCAAATATCATTCCCTGATCTGAAATGAAGGATAAATTATTTGCATAATAGGTTCCTTGGTACAATTAGGGTTATGTACCATGGCCATCTTGATGATCACATGGTTGTTGATTCAATTATTGAATCATAGAGGCTGATGCTTAGAGGAATATCTAAAGAGTTAGATTGAGGACTCATCAAAAGCACCGTCAAATGATTATTAAGAGATGATATCTAGCATGAGAAGGAGATGATAATACTTTTCTAAAGGTTGATATCTAACCGACCTCTTGATGTAGGTCCTCTGCATAGGAATAGAGATTCGGAGGTGTTAGATAAGTTAGGTCAAAGTGTTGACTTAACGAGATCGAGATAATCAAAGTCCTATGTTGTATGTTGTCACAATATAGGCATGCTCCTATGACCAGAGACAGATGTGTTGCTATATGTCTGAGTATGTACATTTGGCAGACCAATAAGGTTGATGACCTAATCAATGTCTATACACCGGCACGCTGGTGTGCATGCAAGGGCATATGAGTAATACGATCTCTCAAAGGGATCATACCGGGTCATTACTGAACCGGAAGACATGAGCTCACTCATGAGATATCGGGAAGAATCAAATTTCGTGCACGGTCGTCTCCCTTTGGAAGCTTGACTGAATTTGTAGGTTTGATATATGCTTTTGGATAATATATGATCAACACCTGGGTATGATATGTACTTTTGGAAAGTATATGATCGATACCAACTCCCAATAGTCAAATGAGAAACTTAATGACAAATCCCTGAAGTAGACAATTTAAACTTGATCTAATACTTCGGGTTTATTCTAGATCTTCCAGTATGTAGGATGTGCAGGTATTAGAAATATCCGAGAGTGATGTGATCATAAACGATTGTATAACCATGACGTTTCCATTCCTAGGGAATGATGAAATGTGTCTGGATTTTAGTGACTCCTCTCAGTAGAGAAGTGATTTAATCTTGGTCCAAGTGTTAGACAGCGATCTGAATATGATTCAGATGCAATAAGAAGATTAGATCTACGATATTGATTTAATCAAGCATCTATGGGAGGTCCGCAAGATCTGGATTTGAGATGTGATCTCAATATCCAAGTCACTATACGTGGAACTATACAATCGTGTCCTTATCTCCAAGTACCCACGGTAAAAGTGCATTATCCCTGAAAGAGTTCAAGGAAAATTTCATTGTTGACATATGTATCCAAACATTGAGAAAATGTATAATGAATTGTGATTTGATTATCATGAAGAATATGAATTTGATTCATATTGTAAGGAGAGTTATCTAAGATATTAAATGTGATTTAATTATCAAAGATGTAAATAATGTGAATGTTATTCATATTAGTTGGGCACATGAGAATAGAGATCCAAGATGATTAAATGTGATTTGATTATCATAGATCTTCGTAGCTTAGCTGCTTCTTCATCTTCTGATATGCGACTACATACATACCTCTTGCTACTGATTATCCGCTCCGCAACTCCTCCCCTGGTATCCAATGCTGGACGATTAGGGTGATTGAGACCTCATAATAGCTGGTTGCTCTTCCTATAAAACCGTCCGATGATATGAATAATGTGGATAGCACTATCCATATTAATCATATATATTATAAATGTGATTATAATATATAAGAGAGAGTTATTTCTAACTTACATTTGTTAATGAAATATTGATGTGAATTGGATTCACATTGGAGAATTAATTGAAAATGTAATTTACACTTTATTTTGGGTAGTGAATGTGATTCACAATTTTCCAATGGCAAGACTGCAATATTCACAAATTAATTATGAATTATTTTGATGAATAATTTACAAAAAGTATTGTTATAAATCTTGGAGAGTTCCAAGGAATAATGCAATCTCATGAGATTACATGAGATTCCACCTTCCATGTTGGAAGGGTAGATGGCCGCCAAATCCTATAAGGGTGGTCGTCCACTCTATTACATTGGATGGTGTAATCTCCATTCCATTATCTCCATATGTGATTGATTTAATTTTAGGATTAACTTATATTAATTTATCAATATATATTTTAATCTAAATTAAATTAATGGTTGTTTTATTTTTACAACAAAATCTAGGCCATTGAAAGAAGCAGAAATCAATCTCATCCATTGATTTTATATAGTCCATGGATTGGGATCCATGGACTCCCAAAATATTATATAAGAAGAGGTATCCCTTGCTCTTCGAAGTTACAATAACACAACAAGAGAACAACACATGCTCTCTCTCTTTCTCATTCTCTACACACCATCTCTCTCTCTCTCTCTCTCTTTGTGATCGTCCATCATGGAGCCCTAGAGAGAGTCGCCATCATCGTAGCATCGTCGTTATGCTACCAGATCGTTTGCTGTGGATCTCTGTCTCCTTCAGTGTGCCTCGCTCGTGAAGAATACATCGGATCTCATGTGACAATATCAGGAGATTCGCCGCTTGGATCATCAACATGGATTGCGAGAAGCACGCGTCTCATCCACACGCTCACAAGCATCTCCTCCATTAGATCGGACTTGAGACAGGAGGTCTCTTCATTTAGAGACTCGATCGTAACCACGCTTAAAAATATAACCCTAATACTTATTTGTGGTTTAGATGAAACGATCCAAGAAGTTTTCTTGGATCATGTGGTTTCATCGCATTAAAAAATTTTAAAATTCTGTTGCTTAGAGCAATTAGTATGACTAGTCGCTCCCGATCGCATACGATGTGATCCTCACGTTTTCGTGATGTGCTTAAGGATCTTACCATATCCTTCAAGTGGTATCAGAGACATAGGTCGAAGGTTTCGGATGCGATCCATAAACCTAAGGCAACTTGGGTTCATTAGGGTTTGTGAAATTTTTATCGTATTTGATTCACACGGACCTATTTTGTGTATATTTTCGGCCCTATTTAAATTGTTTAAACATAGAATTATCACTTGTATTATTTTTCCCATTAAATAAGTAAACCATGGGATTTGAGTTTGCGTGATTTGGATATCTGTTTGCTCAAGTTATAATCATTTTAGTGAACATGTATCCACTGTTTCGGGGATTGCGAATCTTGGCTAACTAAGGAGATAATTAGAGATATGAAATGCCTAAAAATGTGTGCAAATCACTTAGGTTATATTGTAAATCAAATTACCAAACTATAGAAACTTATTTTGCATGACATGGATTTAAATTGATTGAGATGTGCTAATTTTAGTAAGTGAGGGTCACTGCTGGAAATTACATTCCTAATCAAGAACCTTGTGATTGTCATTTAATCAATTAGTGAAATTAATTGTTAATTTCCTGGAATAATTACGGATAAATATTATTGAATTATTTGATAATGACTATTTCCTTAAATTACATTGCCTTAACCAATAATTGATTAGATATGATCTAGATCACAATTGGTTACAAGAACCTTCCAACAACAAAGTTGCTTGAATAGGATTGGAGATTTGTTTAGCAAAACTCATTATTATGTTAATAAAAAATGTTTTGATTATTATTATATGGCATAACTTCGGTTGAAGAATTGATTCTCATCTCAAGTACATAATGATTAATTTGGTATTATCTTTTCTCGAGGTGGATATGGTGTTTAGTCGGGGAGCGTTGGGTAGCAGGTTGCATCGTATCGTTACTAGCCATGGCAACGGGTAGGGAAGGGATAATGCTGGAGAGATCATGATGTATTTTATAATTATTAAAATTCGAAATAATATATATTTGAGATAATACCATATTTCAAGTAACAATAAAGACTATTTTTGTTGGATATTAATTGGATCGTTGAATTAATGTGATTATATTGATTGGAATCCAATTAAAATTAAAACATTCTATTATTAATAGAGTTGTATTTACCTTGGAAGAATTAATCGTAATGAATATGATTCATAACTAGAATTTGAATATGATATGGAGGATCACATAAGTGACATCCATGGTCTCCCGTCAAGGCGAAGGGTTCCATCGTCAGGGATTGTATGTAGGAGACGAATGTCCAAAGTGTCAGCTCTTGCATACAAACGCATTTGAATTGGGCTCTTTGCTTCTCGAAAGAGTACGGACGTATGCGTAGTGATCCCAATATCAGGTCCTCATATTATTGGAGCGATATTGTATTGCACATAACGAGTTGTATTCTGTTGACGGTTGGTTCAATTAATGATGGGTCAACATCACCTTAGGGGTGGTGGGCCTGGGTTTTAAAGACCGAAATTGGATATGCAAGTTGGACTTGCAAGTCGGAATGAGTTCCCGCTTCTTTTTGTCCGAGTTACAGGTTCTCATATTATTGGGATGTGACAAAGATAAGGAAGGGGATCCCAGATCTTGCTTGAGATATAACGCTAAGTATATCTCTTACATTGAAAGTGTTTAAGGGAATGAACTTTCAGTGTTGACATGTGATGAACACGAAATTTGCCTCTTTAAGAATGGATAATTATCGTAGTATAGGAGACAAATTTAGTTTAGCAAAAACCACAATCCTTGAATGTTGTGGATTATTTTTACTTGGCAAGTCTACCAAGGTCGAACACAGGGACACGAGCTACTCTATCTATTTGTCGAATTTCGATCAGTTTAGAGCATGTGTGAATCATTTCTCAATTACAAGTCTCCACGAAGATGCGGGATGCATTATGCAGATTACAATGCAACAAAGTGATGCATGCATTTTTTAGTTGATTTTTATGCAATTATAAGATGATGCATGTAAATAATGCAAGGTTAAGTACATGCAAAATAAAGGATTACAAAAATACCCTAAAATGATCACTAAATTGAGTAACAAAATATGAATTAAAATTAGAGTCATTTGAGCACAATAATATGGACAGTCATTAATTCAGGACAAGGACAAGTAGAGCAAGTTTATCATTTAACATAAAAAATCACTTCATTTAAAATAGTGGCAGATGAGAAAATTAAACATGCCATGATATATATGAACAAAAAGGATCAAAACGACACTAAAATCATGCAATTTGGACCTATGATGCTCAAGTTATGAAGAAAACAATGCATGGCATAATTGTAAATAAAATGCAGGAAATAAAAAGATAAATATTGCAAATAGGTCCCTAGAGGGACCTAAATGCAATTTCCAAAAACTGCATGGGCCCTTATGCAATTTTTCCATGTGTGCAGGGGCCTTTTTTTAAATTCTAGAAGCTACAAGGGTCTCTTTATAAAATACCCAAGAGGCATGTGCCTGGGGACCAAAGTGCAAATATCAAAAGTATCAGGGTCTTCTCTATAATTTACCCAAGCCCTCACGTACAGTACACGTGAGGGGCCTAGGCTCAGGAGGCTCGCAAGCTCGGGCTGACGTGGCGTTCGATGGTGGCTCGGGTCTTGGCTCGGTAGACCCGAGTCTATATGTTCAGTATGAGGCTCGGGTCACCATGTGTCTACATCTGGTCCGTCTGATCCAGATGATCGGACGACACATGTACCGTCTTCTCTGTCGCAGGCCACCAGAGAAGGCTGTGCTCCGGCGGGCTCGATGGAGCTCCACTGTGCTCTAAAATGGTGCCAAAAGGTCGGAGAAGAACGTTGGAGTGCTGGAGGAGATCCTGGAGGTGCAGCGAAGCTCCAGTGATGGTGGAAGTGAAGGTCGACGAAGCTTCACCGGAGGTGAATTGCTCGAAGGGACTCCGGTGCAAATTCCGACCAATCAAGATCCTGCATGCGTTAGATAATACCCGAAGTGAAGTGTGAGTGATTGGTGAGTGAGTGGGGGTCGTAGGGCAATGGGAGGCAGTGGCCAAGGTGATCTTCTCTGGCGGAGCAGGGGAAGTAGTAGGTCGGAGCAGAGGAGGTTGTGAAGAAAAAGGAAGGGTGAGCGGAGGCGTTGGCGTGGATGGGGATGAGTTGGCGGATCTCGAGAGGTGGTAAGGTGAGGGTGAGGTTGATCGGAGATGGTGGGAAAATTAAGAGAAGTCAAAAAAAAAGAAAGGGGAAGGGGACCTCATCAAAGAGGGAACCCGGTGGAGGAGGAGGCATGTGGTAGAGCTCCATTGGAGCTCTGAGTCGTTTCCTGGCATGCCCGACCGATGCACGGAGTTCAGCGGGCCCGAAGGTGCCGTGACATGGCTGGGAAGCCACGGATCTCACCAGAGGGTGGCAACCATCGTCGCCTCGACAAGGCTGCCCTCTGCTATCACCGGAGGGCGTAGGAGGCTAGGATGAACCCTCGTGAAGTGGTGCATGTCTTGGAAGTTCGGTGGGGGAGGGGCTTAAATAGGCGTAGGTTACGGTTTCAGGCGAAGCTTGAACGGTATGAGTGAGGGTGTGGAGTGACGAGGGGGTATCGTGATGAGGTACGCAAAGATGGCGGGTGAACGGCCGACACAAGGGTGTCGTTGTGGAGCGAAGAGAAGGTTGGTAGGCGACACGAAAATGGAAAGGGGGCGGCGATCGTAATGCCTGGAGGGGGAAGGTAACGGAGGTAGGAGACGACTGACGAGCCGTTGGATCTTGTGATCCAACGGTTTGGATGATGGTGCGATTGGAGGGTAGCGATCAGATCATATGATCTGATTCGACGGTAGAGGAATGGGCGCTAAAGAGCGGCCCAGATGGAGAGGTAGGGGATATCCAACAGCTTGGTGAGGAGGGGTGACGTGGCGCAAGAAGGAGCATGGGATGGGATGACAATCGGGTGGTTGTGGATTAGGCGTAGATGAGCGGCGATGATATGATCTATGGAGTGATCTGACGGCTGGAGATGGAGCAGGATTGTGTGTCTACGATGGAAGGGTCTGCAGAAGGATCAGACGGCCCAGGAGGGGTCAGGTGGCGGAAGAAGTTGCGGCCGCATGGCGGCTCCAGAGAGCGCCACGTGGCTGCACCAGAAAATTCATAAATATAAAATCAAAGAAAAATTGAAAAGAATTAGTTAGAGGTAAATTAGAAAAAAATCAAAACATGAAAGTTGTTCGTCTTGATGAGATATACAAGTTTTATGTTGGACGAAAAGCCAAAAGAGGTCATTTATATAAAAAGTATTTTTGGGGGTATTTTTAAGGGGTTAAAAACACCTGCTTTTTGGTTTTGAGTTGTTTTGTATTTTTTAGTTCTTTAAGAGGTTAGGACATTATATTTATCTTGATTTTATGGGGTTTTGATGAGAAAATAATGACAAAATAAATAATAGTCAATTAATTAAGGGTTAATTATACATAATATGTACAATATAAAATGGATGAAGTATTGCTGAATTTTAGTGGTTTCCTTAAGTCAAGGGTTTAATTAATGAATTTTAGCATGATGAATGTGAGATTCATCTTACCCCTATACTTAAACCATGCTCATCCTCGAGCATCTAAAGAATGAAGGAGTCGGATTAATTCCTGATAGTGCAAGTGAGGATTTCAAGGCTCAATCTTTCGAAGACCCTTAATTTAAGTGATCCTAAAATTTTGGGCTTATCCAAGCTTTAGTCAGAAGGAATCCAACTTCTCTAATTATCAAACTCTCTTTTTGTACATATAATGTAAGGATATGAAATTAAGTGTATTGTATTTAATGAGAGTCGAGTCGAGGCATCACTCGAAGTTCCAATCCCAAAGACTCTCCTCTAGACCTCATCCTCAATACTAGGGAATAAGTCCATTCTTGCTTTCGACAACCGTCTCATTAGTTCGTCATACTTGAAATGTAGATGGACGGCAAGATGATGGAGGGTATAGGATTGTGTCTATTTTTCTCTCCCTCACATTGGAACAAGGGGCCTCTCAAGTGCCTTTTTACTCAACACATGTATTTTTATTTTGTTGATCAGTGTGTCCGTCAAAAGAATTCGGAGTCGTCTGCACTTGTTTTTCTGGGAGTACATCGGGGGGTGTCTTTTTTGAGTATCTAAGATACCTTCAACACCCAGACTTGTATCGCTTACGATGCAGAGCCCTTTTATGGCGTCAACCTGACTCTTTGGTCCTAATTAGCTTGGTCCAAGTGGACACTTTAAAAATGTTTGGGAGCTCGCCATTGTGAAGCTCTTTTTGTAATTTGACTTTGGATGATAGAGCTTTTCTTTGACATTTCTTTTCTTTTCTTTTATTGGCTAGCTCCACTGCTTTTTTCAAAAGTAGGCGCACACTGATCAATAATTTTCATTAAGTTTCATCACACCCTGGTATATACGTAGATATCAAAGATATGGCATATGAATCTTGTTCACATACTGGCTAGGGTTTTGCTGACACTCAGGTTTTCTGAAGCCTTCATTAACTTTATCCCATCCTTGAATATCATTAGATCGGGTCTAAATTCAAATCTCTAGTCCTAGTTCCTCAAGTGATATCTCAACTCATCTCATCAATCATGCAGTTGTGGAAGTGATTGTGCTAATCATATTCTTTTGAAGGTAGAGATGAAGAGTGCAATATAGCACTCAAATCTTTCAAACAGAGAAGTGTGGATAATTAAGTTTAAAAATCCTAATGACTAAGGCATGTTAACTCAGACTCTTTAGATCACAGAAGTCTAGTGTCCTCAAAATCCTTAAGCCTTGAGTGAATGTGAGTGTGCCAAGAATACACCAACTCCTTAGTTAGTGCTTTTTGTGTGATTTTTTTGTTTTTGCAGATTTTTATGGATTTTAATTTTCAATTTTTTTAAGTCTTTGGATAGACAATGACTGGTCTAAGCTCAAATGAATTTTTATCTACTCTCAGCCAGTATGGGTGTAAGTACGGGCCGTTAGACGGACCGTGTTACTTGAGGACGGAGCCATATACAGTGTCCTCTAAACCATCTACTCTGCTAAGGGAGATCGAAGTTCCCTCACTGAAAGTATCTACTAAGCCTAGTAGTCAGAGTCTAATTCAAAGAAAAGTTTTTAATTTTTTAAAATTTTATGGAGTTTTTTTTGAAAAGTTTTATTTACACAAAAAATAATCCCTCAATTTTTAAGAAAACATTTTACAAGGTTTTTACAAAACTCGGTTCACAGGATTATTGAAACCAAGCCTGAAAAAGAATTTAAAAAAAATTTAAAAATACGGGCTATGGCTAAAGTAAATGTATAGTAGTATACGGTATACCCCCTATACTTAATTTTTGCTATGTCCTCATAGCATAAGTGATATGAAGCCATGGCTCGGTTAAATATAGGGTGATATAACGGAACTGAGGAGGACGGTCCCCCTATACTTAGGTCAAAAATTGACCTAAGTACATGATGATAATGCGAGGGATGGATGAATAGGCAGGCCCCCCTATACTTAGGCTACAAATAGACTAAGTAAAGTATCTGAGTTAGGGGGTCCGTATTTGGAGGAGTAATTACACTAAGATACAAGGGAGGGGGAGAGTATGTTTTACATAAGAAGATGAGAGGGGGTTTAGTGCAATGTATAGTAAAGGTGTGAGAGGGGAGAGAGAGAGTGATTGTGAAACATATTGAGAGGAGGGAGATGGGGTAGTGATCTATTTCTTCTTCTTCTTCTTCTTCTTCTTCTTCTTTTTACAGAATGCAATCCCTCTAATGAGGATTGTTAAAAATGCACATGCAACACAATACATTTTTTTTACAAGATGCATATGCCAGCAGACTGATAAAAATTCCTAAATTTCTCCGCTAATTCCTTTGCGACCTCTTCAGGGGGAGCTCCCAACTCCATGCCTCTATGGAGATCAAGTGTCCTCGACCTTCATAGGCCATGTCACAAAAGAGAAATGTTAGAAAAATAGAGAGGAAAATAATCAGCAGAAATGATGCAAGAAAGAGAAGAAAAAATGCATGAAAATAAGACATATGAAAATAAAAAAATTCAACACAAAAATAAATCAAAATTCAATAAATAAAAAAAGTTGAGTCGTGTCCTTGAAATGGCTTCATTTGATGAACGCTGGAGTGCTGATGGAGATCCTAGAGATGCAGCGAAGCTCCGGGATGGTCAGAAGTGAAGGTCGACAAAGCTTCGCTAGAGGTGAATTGCTCGAAGGGACTCCGGTGCAAATTCCGACCAATCAAGATCATGCATGCGTTAGATAATAGCCGAAGCGAAGTGTGAGTGATTGCTGAGTGAGTGGGGGCCATGGGGTGACAGGGGGCAGTGGCCAAGGTTATCTTCTCTGGCGGAGCAGGGGAAGTAGTGGGTCGGAGCGGATGAGGTTGTGGAGAAAATGGAAGGGTGAGCGGAGGCATTGGCGTGGATGGGGATGAGTTGGCGGAGCTCAAGAGGTGGTAAGGCGAGGGTGAGGTTGATTGGAGATGGTGGGAAAATTAAGAGAAGTCAAAAAAAAGGGGAAGGGGACCTCATCATAGAGGGGAACCCGATGGAGGAGGTGGCATGTGGTAGAGCTCCATTGGAGCTCTGAGTCATCGCCCGACGTGCCCGGCCGATGCACGGAGCTCAACGGGCACGGAGGCGCCGTGGCGTGGCTGGGAAGCCATGGATCTCACCAGAGGGTGGCGACCATCGTCGCCTCGATAAGGCTACCCTTCGTTGTCACCGGAGGGCAGAGGAGGCTAGGAAGAACCCTCGTGAAGTGGTGGATGGCTTGGAAGTTCGGCGGGGGAGGGGCTTAAATAGGCGTAGGTGACGGTTTCAGGTGAAGTTTGAACGGCATGGGTGAGGGCGTAGAGTGATGAGGGGGTGTCGTGATGAGGTACGCGAAGATGGCGGGTGAATGGCCGACACGAGGGTGTTGTTATGGAGCAAAGAGAAGGTTGGTAGGCATCACAAAAATGGAAAGGGGCGGAGATCGTAATGCCTGGAGGGGGAAGGTAACGGAGGTAGGAGACGACTGGTGAGTCGTTGGATCTTGCGATCCAACGGTTTGGATGATGGTACGATTGGAGGGTAGCGATCAGATCATATGATATGATCCGACGGTGGAGGAATGGGTGCTAAAGAGCAGCCCAGATGGAGAGGTAGGGGATATCCAACGTCTTGGTTATAGAGATATGAATATCATTCCTATCTCACTCCTCCTAATACACCTAAACTCAATAGAGTTGTAGGGAGATACAATTGGATCATGTGTGATATGATTTGATCAATAATGAATATTAGCATAATTACCTCTTAGTTTCCAAAGAATATATATGTAGTAGAGACTACAGTATATATCCTTAATAAGGTTCCATGTAAGTAAGCTGGAATCTAGCACCAAAAGAGTGCTACTTCATTAGGAAAATAAAGGATGGTATCGGATACCTACTTTCTGATCTTGAGATTCTTGAAAGATCCCATCTCTAAGGATATGATTCTTAGAGGATGACTCTCTTAAGAATCAAGATGAAAATGAAGTGAATGAACTCATTTAATCTTGAGAAGATAATGAGACTCCTGAAATAGGAAACTAAAAGGACAATTAAAGATGAAACAATAATACCTCTTCAAATGAGTTTGAGGATGGATTCCATGTGTCAGAGAAATCTGATAATGATCGAACTTCATGTGATGAAGCTTATAAAGATCATGTCATGGAAGATGGATGTTAGCAATAAAAGTCTAAGGTAGACTTCATATATAAGTGTTGTGTATGGACCCTCAAGGATCCACCTATAAAGGTTGGACCCGTTAGGTGTAAATGGATCTTCAAGAGAAAGAGGGAACTAATGAGAAGGACCTTCAAAGCACTGTTTGTATCCTCAAGATACACACTGAACAGAATACATCGCTTGCGATGAGAATTGCTCTTCAGTGGCCATGCTTAAATCATTAGAACATTGCTAACTATAGTTGGACAACTTGACTTTGACATCTACAAGATTGAAGTCAATATTGCATTCCTCTATGAATACCTCTCTAAGGATATTTACATGAAGTAGCCTCCAGGATTCATGGTTAACAAAAGCAAGGTGTGCAAGCTGAAGTACTCTATCTATGGACTCAAATAAGCTTCTTGTAGTTGGAACATTGGATTTGATGAAATTATAAATGTTATGATTCCATATAGAATTTTGATGAACCCTGTGAAGCTTAGTGGGAGTGCCATTGTATTCATCGTGCTAAATGTAGATGATATCTTAATCATTTGGAATGATATAAGGATAATAATAAGTGTTTTATAGTCTGGCTATTCCATACCTTGAGATATGATCTCAAGGATAACTCTTAGATCTTAGTTCTGAAGTTGTTCGAAAGCAAAGAGAAAAGAATATTGGGACCATTACATTAGTGGTACACCTTGGGCATTCCATTTTCTGGAACATTCTAAGAAATGTTTCTTTTCCTTAAGATATGCTATTGACCTATCTAAAGGCATAGCACCTCAAGGATTTGAGGAAGTGAATGCTAAAACTGCTTGTCCATGTGCATCAGTTACAAGAAACTGGGTATATGCTATATATGTACAAAAGCCAGATGTCTGCCATGCAGTGGGAGTATAAATTGTTACTAATCCTACTATGGAAATAAAACACTTGATTGCAATAATAACAATATCTTTTGAGATAGTGATCTCAGAGTCTTATCTTCAAGAACTTAAGACTTTACAGATATTGATATAAAAGATCTTAACTGTGGATATCTTAGGGTATTCGGATAAGGATAATAGAAACTACATACTGATTATAATAACTATTGAGTTGTAGTGTCAAGGACACTATAACTGACAATATTGAGTATTGGTTGCATAAGATGCAACATTAGCATTGGGAGTGAGCACTGTTACTAGGAGATATGCAATTGTTGTAAAAGGACTTGACATAGTATCTTGCGAACAGAGTGATTGATTAGCTTACCTAGCGATTTTTCTAAATATCCCATGATTGGCACATGAGTGCATGTTTAAAGATTAGCCCATTAATGGCTCTTTGGGTTAGTGGGATATTGTTGGACATGCGAGCCCACGGTGAGCCATTATGCAATAAATGTTATTGCAAATATCATTCCCTAATATGAAATAAATGATAAATTATTTGCATAATAGGTCCCTTAGTACAATTAGGGTTATATACCATGGCCATCTTGATGATCATACAGTTATTGACTCAATTATTAAATCATAGAGGCTAGTGCTTGAATGAATATCTAAAGAGTTAGATTGAGGACTCCTTAGGCACCGTCAAATGATTATAAAGAGATGATCTCCAGCCTGAGAAGGAGATGGCAATCCTTTCTCCTAAAAGTTGATATCTAACCGACCTCTTGATGCAGGTCCTCTGCATAGAAATATAGATTCAGAGATGTTAGATAAGTTAGGTCAAAGTGCTGACTTAACAAGATCAATATAACCAAAGTCCTATGTTGTATGTTGTCACGCTATAGGCACATATCCTCTGACCATACATAGATGTGTTGTTATATGTCTGAGTATGTACATTTGGCAGACCAATAGGTTGATGACCTAATCAAGGTCTATACACCGTCGTGCTGGTGTGCATGCAAGCGCATATGAGTAATACGATCTCTCAAAGGGATCATACAGGTTCATTGCTGAATCGGAAGACATGAGCGCACTCATGAGATATTGGGAAGAATCAAATTCCGTGCATGTTCATCTCGCTTTCGAAGCTTGACCGAATTTGTAGGTTTGATATATGCTTTTGGAAAATATATGATCAACACCTGGGTATGATATATGCTTTTGGAAAGTATATGATCGATACCAACTCCCAATAGTCAAATGAGAAACATAATGATAAATCCCTAAAGTAGACAGTGTAAAATTGATCTAATACTTCGGGTATATCACGGGTCTTCCAGTATGCAGGATGTACATGCATTAGGAATAAATGAGGGTGATGTGATCATAAACAATTATATAACCATGATGCTTCCATTCCTAGGGAATGATGAAATGGGTCTGGATTTTAGTGACTCCTCTCAGTAGAGAAGTGATCTAATCTTGGTCCAAGTGTTGGACAATGACCTGAATATGATTCAGATGCAATAAGAAGATTGGATCTACGGCCTTGAATTAATCAAGCATCTATGGGAGGTCCGCAAGATTTGGATTTGATATGTGATCTCAATATCCAAGTCACTATACATGGAACAATACAATAGCCATGTCCTTATCTCCAAGTATCCGCGGTGAAAGAGTATTATCCCTGAAAGAGTTCAAGGAAAATGTCATTGTTGATATATGTACCCAAGCATTGAGAAAATGTATAATGAATTGTGATTTCATTATCATGAAGAATATGAATTTGATTCATATTGTAAGGAGAGTTATCTAAGATAACTAAATGTGATTTAATTATCAAAGATGTAAATAATGTGAATGTGATTCATATTATTTGGGCACATGAGAATAGAGATCCAAGATGATTAAATGTGATTTAATTATCATGGATATGATAATGTGCATAGCATTATCCATATTAATCATATATATTATAAATGTGATTTATAATATATAAGAGAGAGTTATTTGTAATTTACATTTGTTAATAAAAAGTTGATGTGAATTCGATTCACTTTGGACAATTAATTGAAAATGTAATTTACATTTTATTTTGGATTGTGAATGTGATTCACAATTTTCCAATGGCAAGATTACAATATTCACAAAATAATTATGAATTATTTTTGTTGAATATTTTACAATAAGTTTTGTTGTAAATCTTGGAGATTTTTAAGGAATAATGCAATCTCATGGGATTGCATGAGATTCCATGTTCCATGTTGGAAGGGTGGACGACCGCCAAATCCTATAAGGAAAGTATGGTCGTCTACTCTATTACATGGGATGGTGTAATCTCCATGCCATTATCTCCATATGTGATTGATTTAATTTTAGGATTAATTTATATTGATTTATCAATATATATTCTGATCTAAATTAAATTAATTATTGTCGTATTTTTACAACAAAATCTTGACCATTGAAAGAAGCACAAATCAATCTCATCCATTGATTTTGTGTAGTCCATGGATTGGGATCCATGGACTCCTAAAATACTATATAAGAAGAGGTACCCCTTGCTCTTCAAAGTTACAACAACACAACAAGAGAACAAAACATGCTCTCTCTCTCATTCTCTACACAGCATCTCTCTCTCATTGTGGTCGTCCACCATGGATCCCTAGAGAGAGTCGCCATCGCCGCAGCATCGTCGTTATGCTACCATATCGTTTGCTCGTGGATCTCTGTCTCCTTCGATGCACCTCGCTTGTGAAGAAGATATCGGATCTCGTTTGACGAGATAAGGATATTCGTCGCTTGGATCATCAACATGGATTGCGAGAAGCACGCGTCTCATCCATACACTCGCAAGCATCTCCTTCGTCGAATTGGACTTGAAATAGGAGGTCTCTTCGTTTAGACACTCGATCGCAACCATGCTTCAAGAGGTAACCCTAATACTTATTTGTGGTTTAGATGAAACAATCCGAGAAGTGTTATTGGATCATGTGGTTTCATTACATTGAAATTTTTTTAAATTCCACTACCTCGAGCAACTAGTACGACTAGTCACTCCCGATCGCATACGATACGATCCTCACGCTTCCGTGATGCGCTTAAGGATCTTATCATATCCTTCATCTACGACTGAGTGTGCCACCCATTGGGTACATGGACAATCAAGTTGGCAGATGCTTGTACATGTATTCCCTTGTTGTTTAATCCCATAATATATATATATACACACACATACATATATATATATATCCATGGGAGAGTATAATACAAAGCATCTGCCAACCTGATTTGGTGAGTTACAACTGCACAAACAAAATCACTCGACGGTCACATATAGTGCAGTAGAGAACCGTTCAAGCAATCAAAACCCAAATTTCAACATCAATCCATCAAACCCAGCTTACCAGTCACAAGGAGAAACCTTGGAATGAGTACACCAAGGATCAGATGGGACCACACCAGGTACGTACTTATGATAAAGTATGGATCTTCGGTTGAGTGTGCCACTCACCGTAAAGCTATAAACTGGAAAACTGTGGGTACAGACCAGGTCATGTATGCCATCCCACCATTCTTGTAATGGGGAAAATCATAGGAGCCATCAGACCAAGACAACACTCATCTTGGATCCATCGGGACCACAAAAGTTGCGCCCCACTATCGAGTATGCTACTCCTCTAAGTATAACACAAGAAACTAAACATTCATAATTCATTTAATGATTATTCTTGTCTCACTCGTACTGACTTTATAGGTGGAATATTTCTATGAGTCATGCATTAAACTGATAACTTTCTTATTCTCTCACTGGGCTAACATCAACGGGTGAAGCAACAACACATGTGATCACCATCGTGGAACCACCCAAATCCACTACCCCTCAGAAAAACCCTCAATGGCATAAGGCACCAGTCAAGACATAAGATCATGCGCATTGCCCATATTCTTCAGTCAATCCCAAGTGGTCTAGAGATCTTATGTTTGTCACTATCTTTTTGGAATAATGGGAACTTATACAAATCATGTATGATCATCATACATCTCATATATAATCATACATCTCATATCACCATACCTTTCAATCCATATTTAGTTCTTTAAGTCAAACCAGCCCTTCTCAGGGTTTTGCACAATCTAGATTTGATCCTTTGGGACACTAATACCTACCCTCTCATGGCAGTCCATTTAGTTATCACTCTTTAACTTCATGGGTAGTCTACGATCTTGACCTGTTTTCGGATCTCACACTATGACTCCAAGGTACTTGATACCTTAGGGTTGGGGGCCTCTGTAGGCATGCATTGAGGTATGTGCATCCTAACTAAGTTCCCAACACTTCATGCATTTCATTAGTCATTCTATATCGTGTTAAGTATGCGTCTTGACCCATTAGAGTCTCATGCTATGACTCAAAGTACTTAGTACTTTAGGATTGGGTTGCCTTTGTAGGCATGCATTTTAAGTACATACATCCTCTAAGTTCCCAATACTCTCATTTCCATCCACAAACCGTATGAGTAATTATATGTATATACATAATTTAGTACTTATACTACTGTGCTACTTAATTACTTAATGTGTATATTCACAAACTCATGAAATCATCACACTCAACTAGGTTATACTCCTAATAGTTAGATTAACTATCCCCTCTCAATCCTGAGTACTAGGATAACTCATGAAGCCATCATAACGTAGATTGTCAAATTGATATCTTATTGTACAAGCGTCTCCCTACTATACATATTACGTCTAAGGAAGGTCTTAGGCTGATCTGGTCGAATATTGGATTTGTCATCCACTAATCCTAAGAAGTTATTATAATGACCAATCTAAGAAGAATCTACTCTAGAAATACACACATCACGGGAAAGCTATATCCGTGAATAAGGTGAAAACTCTATCGAAAGCTATGTCTATGTAGACACATATTTATTGTGGAATCTACATTCATAGTATAACATCAAGATATAGTTCAGATTCATCTATGTACTCAAATATGGATATTTATAAATCATAAGGGATATTTGTTCTACTCAACAGACTTGCATTGATTCCTACATGGTATTCTTTAGTAATTTCCAATGGGATCAAGATTCATCATATAATTGTTTGATTAAAGTGTTTTTCATTAATTAATCATGTCTCATGATATCATACATATCATGGTTACATATCATTTTCTACTTTTAAAACATCATTGGGTCCAACCAGACCAGTATAGATCATCATGCATTCTAGTTGATCCGTTAGTACTGATCGGTCATGCCAAAACATTGATCGATCATTATGTAGACAATGAACTGGTCCTAAAATTCATGTCCAAATTTTTGTCTCAGATTTGAAAACAAATCGTATGCGGATGTTCAAATTAATGGAACAAGGGAATATTATTCATATTAGCATTAATAAATATGTTATACAAATTTACATGATGTCTAATATATATGAGAATCTATTTTCATTGTTCCCAATATAAATATGAAAATTACATTACCAATATTTCCAATTGTATTATGAGAATATTATTCTTAGTATATGTGAATCATATTCACATTATTCTTCAAAGTAAATGTAAATCATACTTACATTAATTCTTACTAATGTGAATCATATTCACATTATTTCTCTACATTAAACGGGAATCATATACACAAGAATTCCAATAAAGTAATTCATATTCATATAATTTTATGTTCGCATGCATGAATCTAATTCACATATTAATATCCCAACTCCTTGAAATTACGAATCCTAATCCAATTAAGGAATTGTGCTTCGTTTCCAAATAGTTGGAGGTAATCTTAGGGAGATAGTATAGACCGCAGAAAATGACTTGATATTTAGATTAAATCTAATGTTAGGGTTCAAACTACATTGATCTATCCGAATGAATCATATAGAGAAGCAATTCTTCAATTGATTCTGAACAAGATCAATTTCCATCTCTTTGGATATTGAGTTTGTTTCTATGAATTGAGAGTTAATCCAATTAATTCTCATTCATTTAAACTCAAAATGGAGTCACTAAAATCCATCGGTTTCATCATTATTGTGCAATAGAAGTATCATAATATACAATCTATTACAATCGCATGGACATCTGGCATTCCCAATACACATGTATCCTACAAACTAGAAGACTTTGAGTAACCCAAAGTTCTACCCATGATTTTTTTTGTCTCCTTCAAGGGCCTCGCAATAGATTTCTCGGTCCATTATCAAATGACAATATTAATCATATGCTTTCCGAATGCATATATTAACACTATCGAATTCATATCCTATAACCTAAATATATAGTGTGACATCAGTGGAATTCGTCCTGACTCTAATATCTCATAAGTGAGATTATGTCTACTAGTTCTGTAAGTATGAACCTATATGATATCTTTGAGAGACCATGCATCTTATATTCCTTGAATAAACACCAGCTTGACGATATATAGACCTTATCACGTCACCAACCTATTAGTCTATCAAATGTACATACTCAGATAAATATATGTATGTATGTATGTATGTATGTATGTATATGTATATGCATATGTATGTATATGTATAGTTGTCTTCAAAAAAGGATGTGTAATAGTATATGATATAGATCTTTAGTATCTCTATCTCTTCATAGTACATACTCAGATAAATAATTAACTAGCCTTGTCTAACTCCTCTGAATCTTTATTCTTATGCAGAGGACCTACATCAAGAGTATTAATCAGAGTTTGATCTTTAGTGAAGATTGATATTTCTTCTCATACTAGAGATCTGATGAATCACCTATTCATCATCTTTATTCTTTCATTTTAGCTTAAAATCTTTAGAAAAACACATGTAAATAATAATAGTAAATTTTTATTAATTAACAATATAACATCATTTGTTAATATTGTATAATTATCACTTATTTTAACCCAAATAAAAGAATAAAGGAGAAAATAAAAAGAAAGAAAGAAAGAAGAAGGATGTATATATGTAATAGATACAAACTGATTCGAAACTCTAAGACTAGGTTAAGCATTGATATGGTTGATAAGGAATAAAGTACGAGGGATAGGGTCATAAATTTATACAAATATCAGAAAACCAAGTTCACAATGTACATAGTCATTTCATTTATTATGCACAAATCTTCACTTATTTTAATTATTATTAATTCAATCTCAAGTAAAAATATTTTTTCTTGAAACTAAAAGATATGAGAAGAACCTTAAGTGCATAGCGTGAGAATCGCATCATATATGGTCGGGAGCGACGAGTCGTACTAGTAGCTCGAGGCAGCGGAATTTAAAAAATTTCAAATGATGAAGCCACATGATCCAAGAATACTTCTCGTATCATTTCATCTAAACCACAAAAAAGCGTTAGGTTTTCCTCTTGAAGCGTGATTGTGATCGAGTCTCTAAATGAAGAGACCTCCTGTCTCAAGTCCTATCCGACGGAGGAGACGCTTGCGAGTGCGTTGATGAAACATGTGCTCCTAGCAATCCATGTTGGTGATCCAAGTGGAGAATCTCCTGATCCCATCACATGAGATCTGACGTCTTCTTCATGAGAGAGGCACACCGAAGGAGACAGAGATCCTCGAGCAAACAATCCGGCAGTATAGAAACGATGTTACGACGATGGCGACTCTCTAGGGCCCCATGGTGGACGACCACAATGAGAGGGAGAGAGAGGGACATGGCATGTAGAGAGAGAGAGAGTGAGAGAGAGTCTTAGTTGTTCTTGTAACTTAAAGAACAAGGGACGCCTCTTCTTATATAGGGTTTTGGGAGTCCATGAATCTCAATCCGTGGACAATACAAAATCAACGGATGAGATTGATTTGTGTTTCTTTCAATGACCATGATTTTGTTGTAAAAACACAACAACAATTAATTTAATTTAATTTAAATATATATTGATAAATCAGTATAAATTAATTCCAAATTAAATCAACTAATCTTAGAGATAATGAGGAAGGAGATTGCCCTCATCCCTAAAAAGGGAGAGGGACGACCACCCAATCCCTTTAGGACCTGGTGGCCATCCACCTCCTTGAATTGGAAAGAGGCAATCTTCTTCCAATTCATAAGATTACACTATCTCATGAAATCTCCACGATTTACAACAAGACTTGTTGTAGATTATCTCACAAAAATAATTTATAATTATCTTATGAACATTGCAATCATTCCATTGGAAATATGTGCATCACATTAACAACTCAAAATAAAATATAAATTATATATTCAATAAATTATCCAATGTGAATCCAATTCACATCAATAATTAATCAACAAATATAAAACACAATAAGCTCTTTCTAATACATTATATATCACATTTATAATATATATGATTAATATAGATAATGCTATCCACATTATCCATCTTCATGATAGTTAAATCACATTTAATCATCTTGAATCTCTGTTCTCGTGTGCCTAAATAATATGAATCACATTCACCATTCACATCTTTGATAATTTAAATACATTTAATTATCTCATATAACTCTCCTTATAATATGAATAAATTCATATTATTCAAGATAATTAAACCACATTTAATTATCAATTTTCTCAATGCTCGGATACATATATCAATGGTGAAATTATCTTTGAACTCTTTCAAGGATAACGTGCTTTCTCAGTGGATACATGGAAATAAGGACAGGACGATTGTATTGTTCCACGTATAGTGATTTGGATATTGAGATGACATCTCAAAATCAGATCTTGCAAACCTCTCATAGATGCTTGATTAAATCAAGACCGCAAATCTAATCTTCTCATTGCATCTGAATCACATTCAGATCAATGTTCAACATTTAAGACCAAGATCAGATCACTTTTTACTGAGAGGAGTCACTAAAATCCAGACCAGTTTCATCACTCCTTAGGAATGTAAGCGTCATGGTTATACAATCATTTACGATCACATCACCCTCAGGTATTCCTAATATACGTACATCATGCATACCTGAAGACATATAATAAACCCGACATTTTAGATCTCATTTAGACTATCTTCTACAGGGTTATGTCATTAAGTTTCTCGTTTGATCATTGGGAGTTGGTATCGATCATATACTTTCCAAAAGCATATATCATAAGTAGGTGTTGATCATATACTTTCCAAAAGCATGTATCAAACCTATAAATTCAGTCAAGCTTCCAAAGCGAGACGATCGTGCACGGAATTTGATTCTTCGCAGTATCTCATGAGTGAGCTCATGTCTCCCGTTTCAGTAAATGAACCTATATGATCCCTTTGAGAGATAATATTACTCATATGCCCTTGTATGCACACCAGCGCGTCGGTTTATAGACCTTGATTGGATCATCAACCTATTGGTCTGCCAAATATACATACTCAGGCATATAGTAACACATTTGTCTCCGGTCAGAGGATGTGTGCCTATATCACAACAACATACTATATAGGTCTTTGGTTATCTCGATCTCGTTAAGTAAACTCTTTGACCTAACTAATTTAACACCTCTGAATCTCTATTCCTATGTAGAGGACCTGCATCAAGTGGTCCGTCATATATCAGCCTTTCGAGAAAGGATTGTTATCTCCTTCTTACATTTGAGATCATCTCTTAATAATCATTTAACGGTGCCTGATAAGTCCTTAATCTAACTCTTTAGATATTCATCCAAGCATCAGCCTCTATGATTCAATAAATGAATCAACAGTTGTATGATCATTAGGATGGTCATGGTACATAACCCTAATTGTAATAAGGGGCCTATTATGCAAATTAATTATTTTTCATTTCAGGTCAGGGAATGATATTTGCAATAACACTTATTGCATAATGGCTCGTCGTAGGCTCGCATGTCCAACAATCTCCCACTAGCCCAAAGTACCATAAATGAGCTGACATTTAAACCCACACTCATGTGACAATCATAGGCTATTTAGAAAAATAGCCAGGTAAGCTGATCAGTGTAAAGCCTTGGACTTGGCATATCTCGGATCCTACATAATAAGATCCGGCTCATCAAGAGAAAATCAATGAAATTTGTTTCATGTGAATCGGACTCCGTTTCGATTTGTTATGAATTTCGGAAGAAGGAGAAGGAAGGCTAAGATGTCATTAACCCATAATGACTGTCATTAAGACTAATTAAACATGATTAAAGAAACTAATGATCGATTAAAAACCACTAATGATCATTAGTAAATACTAATCAATAGTTAGCAAAAGATAAGCGTAAGCCGCGAAAGTTAAATCGCGATTAGTGAAAGTCAATCACGATTAGTGTTAATTAAGCGTCATTAGCAAATCTAGAACCTCTAGAATGTTCTAACTTAAGCCCCAAGTTTGGGATAAGTTTTGGCTAAAATCATTGGCCAAAACCATGGGCCACTAAACCATGGTTAAGGACTAAACCATGGTTTTCTAACCATGGTTAGTGGTTTTCTGGGACCTATAAATAGACCCCCTACCCATTCATTCTCTACAACTTCCACTACCACCACCACCCTAAGGGCTAGGGTCGAGAGATCTGGAGGAGGAGTGGGAGGCGAGGGAGGAGCGCTAGCGAAGCGCTGCCAGGAGAACGAGGAGGAGAAAGGTATGATCCTCTCTTAGTGTGATTCGTAAGCTAGGCTTTCATTTCATCCTCTTGTTCTTCCAAGTTTTGTTCTTGATTCATGTTTCTTTCCGATTCGTTTTCCTGTTGTGGTTCGAGGAGAAATCTGTGTAACACCCTACTTAGGTGCAGGCGGCTGTGCACGTCAGTGACCCTGTGATTCGTCACACATTCACTCATCTAAGATGTGTGGTGTCTACTGATTCTCCATCATTTATGTTTCTATTCTTCGTATTATGCTTTTATAGTTATTTTGATGGAGAAATCTGTGATATACCCTACTTAGGTGCGGCCGGTTATGCACGTCAGTGACCCTGTGATTCGTCACACGTTCACTCACCTAAGATGTGTGGTGTCTACTGGTTCTTCATCTCTTGTTGTTGAGTATATTCTTTCAGTTTCGTTGTTATTTTCCTCTCGATTGATTTTATAGAGGAAACTCTTTTCGTTTTTATTTTGAAATATGTCCCGATATAAGGGGAAACTCTGCCGAAATTTTCCGAGAAATATATCCCGATATAAGGGAAACTCTGCCGAAATTTTAAGAGAAAATATGTTCTTGACGTTCTTAGTTTTCTTCGCGTTCTTCGCGTTCTTCATTTGTTCTTCGCGTTCTTGACATGTTCTTAGCATTTTTGATACAAAAATGAAATTCGATCTTTTCAGGAGCCTTAAAATAGCCTTTCTAAAAATGAAACACGATAAAGCCTTGCATATACGAGAGAGAGCTCGATTAGGTAACAAAATCCTTCCTTTTGATGTTGGGTTTTTATACGAAATTATTGAAATTCTTGATTTTGTGTTCATTTCTACGAAGAACCCTAATTTTGGTTATTTTTGAAAAAGTCTAAAGAATTGCTTTGCGATTCCCACTAAAATAAGGTTTGAGCATCAAATTGATGTATTGGCTTTGAAAGTTAAGGTTTGGGAGTTAAAATAGGCATAAATACGAGTATATATGCTTATGAATAATATATATGTGAGTCTATACTAAGTGTTGTTGATTATGCAAATCAAAGACTTAACGAAAGAATTACATCATGGGAATTGATGTGGTTTGAGTTGGATCCTGAAAAGGATCGTGTGTTACGTTAAGAATGACTGGGAGTAGAACTACAGGTCGGGCATGCAACCTGTAGGTTTGTCGGATGGAACCCGTATTGGCATTTCCCTACCTAGGTGGTACATGGTTGCCCTGTTATGATAAGTGCGCATGAATTGAATGTTCTGCAACGCGTGGTACCGGGAGCCAATATATTCTGGTTGGAACGACGGAAGATGTGGTCGTGCCATGTGGAGGCACGGGTGGTTCAATAACGACTGGGTCACGATAATATGTATTTAAAGCTGCTAGGTTATATGATTAAATGTTGGCCAGAGGTTTTAAGCAACCGAGTCCTCGAGGATGGTGTGCTCATTTGTTTTTCAGGCTGAGGGTTTGAGACCCTGTTTAATAAAAGAAAAGGAAAATTGTCATGGTAGTATTGGAGGATTGGTTGAGGCGACGTGCGGCGGTATAAGCTTACCAAGATCAACACAATCTCCAATCCCGAAGTGTCCACAGCTTCGAAGTCCAAGAATGGTGGGGTTCCCCTGGACTAATCCCTGACGTGGAATAGAAAGGAATAGGACTTAAATTAATGAAAAGGAATGAAATTTTTGTGATAACAAGTTTTGAAAAATTACACAATTTATTTGCTTTTCTCTTCTTCATTACCTAGCATTCGCTAATTTTTATCCTATGATTTATGGAAAACCCAACAGGTATCGGTAAGCCGTCGCAAGGACTTTAAAATTTCATCCAGCATGCATACTAGACATCCAGCCAGCCACAGTAGCTTTACTCTTTAAGGTAGTTGGTAATCTTTTGTATATTTTTCCTTTCAAGCTGATGTACATGTAAATGGTTATAGTGGGACATTGTATCATCTGAACTTTATTTTGTGAATGGAAAAGTGTTGAAATACTTTCTTCTGAGTATTTTTATTTGCAGACTATTTCTGAATGTTAGTTGTGATTGCTGAATAAATTATTGCTGAGTAACCAGATCCGGATATGGGAGGATCCGACGGCCCGGGAAATGGGGTCGCGACAATCAGTTACTCTCTTCTCGAGAGACTACGTCAAGTCTTCTACGGAACTTGCATATCTCTCAGTAACAGTGCTCACATCCAATGCGAATGTTGCATCTTATGCAACCAATAGTCAATCTTGTTAAAGTAGTTACAGTGTCTTTGACACTACAACTCAATAATCGTTATAATCAGTATTTCCATTATCCATAGAAAAATACCCTTATTTCTAGAGATCTCTATCCTCTAAGGTAGTCGCAGTTAAGACCTTTTAGATCTCTATCTATAAAGTCTTAATTTCTTGAAGATAAGACTTTGAGATTACTATCTCTAATTCTTGTCATCTTTGAAGATATTGTTATTACTGCGATCAAGTGTTTTATCTCCTTAGTAGGTTTAATAGCAATTCACTACTCCCACTGCATGGTAGACATCTGGCTTTCGTGCACATCTAGCATACACCCAGCTTCTCATAACTGATGTACAAGGGCAAGCAGTTTTAGCATTCACTTCCTCAACTCCTTGAGGTGTTATCCCTTCAGATAGGTTAGTACCATATCTTAAGGGAAGGAAGCCTTCCTTGGTTTTTTTTTCAATAATGAAACATGTCCAAGATGTATCACTTAATATGACGGTCCCAATACCCTCTTTTCTTTGCTTCTAAACATAATCAGAATTAAGATCTAAGAGGTGTCCTTAATATCATATCTCAAGGTATGAAACAACCAGATTATAAAACACTTATTATCATCTGCATATCATTCCAAATGATTAGGATATCATCTACATTTAACATGATGAACATAGTGGTACTCCCATTAAGCTTCACACGGTTCATCAAAATTCTATCTGAAATCACAACATTTTTTTAATTTCATCAAATCTGGTGTTCCAACTACAAGAAGATTAATTGAGTCCATAAATAGAGTTCTTTAGCTTGCACACATTGCTTTCCTCAACCACGATACCCTGGGGCTACTTCATACGAATATCCTCAAAGAGGTATTCATGGAGGAATGCAATATTGAGTTCCATCTTGTAGATATCAAAGTCAAGTTGTGTAGCTAAAGTTAGCAATATTTTGATGGGTTTAAGCATGGTTACTGGAGATCAAGTCTCATCGCAAGCGATGTCTTCTCTCCAGTGTGTAGTTCATGGCTACGAGCTATGCTTTGAAGGTCTCTACCTTTTCATTAGATTCCCTCTTTATCTTGAAGATCCATTTACACCTAACGGGTAATACCCTTATAGGTGGATCCTTGAGGATCCATATACAACACTTGTATATGAAGCCTACTTTAGATTTTATTTTTAACATCCATCTTTCCATGTCATGCTCCTCAGAAGCTTCATCACATGAAGTTAGATCATTGTCAGATTTAACTGATACGTGGAATCCATCCTCAAACTAATTTAAAGAGGTACGAGTGTTTCATCTTTAATTGTGCATTTGGTTTCCAATTTCATGAGTCACATTATCTTCTCAAGATTCAATGAGTTCCTTTACTTCATTTTCATATTGATTCTCAAGAGTCTCATCCTCTAAGAATCATATCCTTAGAGATGAAATCTTTTAAGAATCTCAATGTCATAAAGTAGGTATCTGATACCGTCCTTTATTTTCTAAATGACGTAGCACTCTCTTGTGCTAGATTCCATCTTACTTGCATCAATGACAAAGTTATAGACGAAGCAACCCTAAATCCTCAAGTGTCCAACACTAGACTAGGTTCCAAACCATATCTTATGAGGATGTTTAGGTTTAGATTTACATGGAACCTTTTAAGGATATATATTGTAGTCTCTACTAAATATATATCTGGAAACTAAGAGATAATTATGCTAAGATTCATCATTGATTAAATCATGTCATACATGACCCAATTGTATCTCCCTACAACTCTATTGAGTTTAGGTGTATCAAGAGGAGTGAGATAGGAATGATATTCCTTTCTCCCTAAGGTATTCCTTTGATTCATCTAATGGGTACATGCTACCTAGGTTAGATCAAATTCATTTCATCTTCCTTCAAAATTTTGTTCTAAACTAAAATTGTGAAATCTTTGAACATTTCAAAGCTTTCTAAGATGATGGGAAGAAATCTCATATCACAATAATCACCGAATGATATAACATATCATCAATGTTTAGTATGGTATATATGATCCGCATACATCAATATGTATGAGATCTTGAATACCTTGACATCTTACATCATTCCCCAAAGAATGGTGTATTGGATAATTTTACTTTTTGAATACAATATTCAAAAGTATGTAAGATTTTGGATCCTCAAACAATCTAAAGTTTAGTATATTACTAGTCTATTAATCTTGTCAATAAACATATGTCCAAGGCTTGATGCCAGATCATTGTCAAATGATCTTCGTCCTCATCTCTGATCTTTAAAGGTTTAATTTTAAGTATTATAAATGTTAATTAACCATTAATTTTCTAATTTGGTAGAGTCCTTCATATGTTATATTACTGTCTGAAATATATCCATCCTAACTCTTTGTGATAGGTCTATTCTGAAATTCATGTTTGTTAACATTTAGAAATAAACAATGACTATATTCTAATTTCTAGGTCGTAGAGACATTCTATAAGGCTAGGGGCTCTTCCACTGAAAATATGAAATCTATCTATCCAACAGAGATTGTTGCAACCATTGCATCAATATCCATGGATGACTATTAAACCTTAAGATCAAATTTCTAGACTTCTAATACATATGCAACCAGTAAGTGTTATTAAAAGATTGAGATACAATCATTAAACTTCAATCTTATCTAATAAGAAAGTCAATTTCAATGATTATAAGTAGATTATATAATATTCCAATGCACTATCCGAGTCCTTCTCTAAGGATTCTAGATAGTCGAGGCAGTCATACTATCAATACATCAGCTTGTTGCATTATCGGCATTCATCGAACTCTTTGGATGTCATGTGGAAATTACAGAAGTACAGTCAACTCCTTGACTTTCCTTTTTGCTTGGGTCAGACCCATGCTTCCACTGTGCTCCCTTCATCTATAAACAACCATTTCTTAAGACAAAGGATTGAACTCAAAAGATTTCGATATAAGAGCATTTCAACATTCATACGTGCTTCATTTAATTCATACAATATGGATATTATAAAGCTTTATGAATGACTAGGTTATATATAGTAGAATGATGACACTCATCGTATCTATATCCATCTAAACTCTAAAAGACTTTGGTTCAGATAGGTGCTCAAACATTTTGAATACACCATCTCTTATAGAGCCATCATTCTGC
This sequence comes from Ottelia alismoides, assembly GCA_037367405.1. Lineage (NCBI taxonomy): Eukaryota > Viridiplantae > Streptophyta > Magnoliopsida > Alismatales > Hydrocharitaceae > Ottelia > Ottelia alismoides. Next base: position 348,491 of record JAZKJV010008097.1, on the reverse strand, counting down.
ATGATGCAGTGAACCATGTCATTCATGATTAAATGTCGAGAGCACATGTGTATGCCAGAAACATCTTCTTAGATTTTTTATAAGGATTATTTGACAATTACGATCATTATCGACAGGATACTTACAAAGCACACTCGATGAGAGATCAAGACTATAGAGACACACAAACCTTAGGTTGTTGTCCTATTATTTATTTAATTGTCATTCCTCATTATTATGAGGAAACTTGCACATTGCAACCACATACATTATGTGTCCAACTGTAAGTACAATATCTTGATCATATATCCAATCCATAATATTTTATTGGTTATTATTGAATATATTATTGAGCGGGTTTAATGAGGATTATCTGAAATAAGAAATTTGCATATATATATATATATTACTTTTGATTTAGGAATTTATATATCAAAGTTTTCTTGCCTTGTCAATATTGAAAGTTCATTCCCTTAATCACTTTCAATATAAGAGATATACTTACCATTATATCTCAAGCAAGATCTGTGATTTCTTTTCTCATCTTTGTTACATTCCAATGATATGAGAACCTGTAACTCGGATAAAAATAAGTGGGAACACATTCTGCTTTGCAAGTCCAACTTGCATTCCCAATTCGGTCTTTAACACTCAGGCCAACCACCCCTAAGGTGATGCTAACCCGTCATTAATTGAATCAACATCAGCAGAATTAGAACTCACTATGCGCAATCCAATATCTCTTCAATAATATGAGACATGATATTGGGGTCACTACGTGTACGGCCTTACTCTTTCGAGAAGCAAAGAGCCTGATCCATATGCACATGTATGCAGGAGCTGTCACTTCGGACATGCTTCTCCTACATACAATCCCTAGTGATGGAACCCTTCACCTTGATGGGAGATCATGGATGTCATTTATATGGTCCTCCATATCTTGTTCAAATTCTAATTAATTATTATGAATCATTTTTACATAATTAATTATTTCAAAGGAAATAACAACTCTATTCAAAATAGTGTATTTTAATTTTATTTTTAATTGGATTCTAATTAATCTAATCATATTAAATTAATGATCCAATTAATATCCAACAAACATTCTCTATTGTTACTTGAAATATACTATTATCTAAAATACATATTATTTGAATTTTAATAATTAGAAAATTACATCAAGATCCCCTCAAACATTATACCTTCCTTACTCGCTATCATGGCTAGTTTTGACGGGTGTGGGACAGACCGCTCATGGAGCAACCTACTGCCCCAACACTCACTGACTAGACACCACATCTGCCTCATGTTAGGATAATGCGAATTGATCATTTTATTTTTAAGATGATAATCGGTCTTCAACTAAAGTTATACCATATATAATATTCATCAAAACTCTTTTGATAATATTATAAGAAAATTTGCTAAATAAATTCCCAATCCTATTCAAGATCAATTATCTTATCATATTTGATTATGGCGATGGCATTAAGGAAATAATCATAATCAAATATTTAACAAATGTTTATAAATATTTATTTCAATAAATAAACAATTAATTTCATTAATTGATTAAATGACAATAACTAGGCTCTTGATTAGAAAAGTAATTTTCAGCAGTGACCCTCACTTACTAAAATTAGCATATCTCAATCAATTTAAATCCAAATCAAGCAAAATAAGTTTCTATAGTTTGAAAAATTGATTTACAATATAATACAACTAATGTTCATGCATTTTTAGGTATTTTAAAACCGTAATTAACTCTTTAATTACGTCAAGATTCGTCATCCCCGAAATAATGGATACATGTTCACTAATATGATCATAACTTGAGCAATCAGATTCCAAATAATGCAAACTCAAGTCCTAAGATTTCCTTATTTAATGTGGGAACATTATCAAATAAATACTTTTAAACAGGGAGAAAAAATCACACAAACAAAACTACGTGAACAAATGCGATAAAACATCGTAAACCCAAAAGTGTCCATGTCGTCTTAGGTTTATGGATCATATCCAAAACCTTCAACTTGTGGCTCTGATACCACTTTAAGGATATGAGAAGGTCCTTAAGAGCATCATGGAAGCGTGAGAATCGCATCGTATTCGATCGGGAGCGACTAGACATACTAGTTGCTTGGGGCAACAGAATTTAAAAAAGTTTCAAATGATGAAACCACATGATGCAAGAACACTTCTCGGATCTTTTCATCTAAACCACAAATAAGTAGTAGGTTTACCTATTGAAGCGTGGTTGCGATCGAGTCTCTAAACGAAGAGACCTCCTACCTCAAGTCCGATCCGATGGAGGAGAAGCTTACGAGCGCGTTGATGAAACGTATGCTCCTCGCAATTCATGTTGATGATCCAAGCAGAGAATCTCCTGATCTCGTCACACGAGATCCGACGTCTTCTTCACGAGAGAGGCACACTAAAGGAGACAGAGATCTATGAGCAAACAATCAGACATCATAGTGGTGATGCTGCGACGATGGCAACTATTTAGGGCTCCATAGTGGAGAGGGAGAGAAAGGGACTTGGCATGTAGAGAGAGAGAGAGAGGGAGAGAGATCCTTAATTGTTCTTGGAACTTGAGAGCAAGGGGTGCCTCTTCTTATATAGGGTTTTGGGAGTCCATGGATCTCAATCCATGGTCAACACAAAATCGATGGATGAGATTGATTTGTGTTTCTTTCAATGACCTTGATTTTATTGAAAAAACAAAACATCAATTAATTTAATTTAAATTAAATATATATTGACAATTCAATATAAGTTAATTCCAAATTAAAGCAACTATTCTGGGAGATACTGAGGAAGGAGAATGCCCTCATCCCTAAAAAGGGAGAGGGAAGGCCACCCAATTCCTTTAGGACTTGGTGGCCATCCACCTCCTTGAATTGGAAGGAGGCAATCTTCTTCCAATTCATGAAATTACATTATCTCATGAAATCTCCAAGATTCAAGCAATACTTGTTTTAAATTATCTCACAAAAATAATTCATAATTATCTTGTGAACATTGCAATCATTCCATTGGAAATATGTGAATCACATTCACAACTCAAAATAAAATATAAATTATATTTCAATTAATTATCCAATGTGAATCCAATTCACATCAATAATTAATCAACAAATACACATCACAATAAGCTCTTTTTAATATATTATAAATCACATTTATAATATATATATATGATTAATATAGATAATGCTATCCACATTATGCATATCCATGATAGTTAAATCACATTTAATCATTTTGAATCTCTATTCTCATGTGCCTAAATAATATGAATTACATTCATACTATTCACATCTTTAATAATTTAATTACATTTAATTATCTCATATAACTCTCCTTATAATATGAATCAAATTCATATTATTCAAGATAATTAAATCACATTTAATTATCAATTTTCTCAATGCTCGGATACATATATCAACGATGAAATTATCCTTAAACTCTTTCAAAGATAATGTGCTTTATCCGTGGATACATGGAGATAAGGATAGGGTGATTGTATTGTTCCACGTATAGTGACTTGGATATTGAGATCACATCTCAAATCCAGATCTTGTAGACCTCTCATAGATGCTTGATTAAATCAAGATCGCAAATCTAATCTTCTCATTGCATCTGAATCACATTCAGATCAATGTCCAACATTTAGACCACGATCAGATCACTTCTTTACTGAGAGGAGTCACTAAAATCCAGACCAGTTTCATCACTCCCTAGGAATGGAAGCGTCATGGTTATACAATCATTTATGATCACATCACTCTTGGGTATTCCTAATATACGTACATCCTGCATACCGAAAGACCTATAATAAACCCGAAGTTTTAGATCTCATTTAAAATATCTTCTACAGGGTTCTGTCATTAAGTTTCTCATTTGATCATTGGGAGTTGGTATCGATCACAGTGAATTAAAATAAAAGCTGAAACCGAAATGGAGAAATAAAATAGAAAACAGCAACAAAAATTCTCCCAATTAACTTTAAATAAAAGACAATAAAATAAAGAAAATTAATAAATAGAAATTGTATTTTTAAAGATTTTTCTGGAGTTTTTGAGATTTTTATAATGTTTTAAGGAATTTTCCAATTTTTGGGAGTTTTCCTTTATATTTTTCTAGTGATTTTTGGATAGGAGTTAAAAGACACTAGAAGACACAAAAGATACTTTTTTAGAATTTTTAAAGGTGTTTCAATATTTTTTTGGTATTTTCTAATGCAGACAGTAAGGAAAATGCATGTTTTTGAATTTTTATAAATATGAAAATGCAATAAAAATGCAAAACAAAAATATGGCGTGAAACTACAATGAAACATGAACTTATGGTAATTATTGTGGATTTTTTAGAAATTTAGAGATGCATGAAATAAATAAAGACAACAAAGAGAAAATACACTGCTGACAGGGGTATAAATGCAAATAACCAGAAGTTCAGGGGCTAAAGTGCAATTTTCCACAAAATTTATGACTGATAAACCAATTTCCAGGACCGAATGCAAATACACAAACCCGCAAGGGCACGCCTGCAATTTTCCCACCCACGCACGTGGTGTGCACGTGCCCGGGGAGGACCTATATGTAATTATCAAAAATCGAAGGGGGTGTACGTGCAATTTCTCCAAAAATATTACACAATTTAAATGTTCCTCGACTTAAACGAAATAACAAAAACCTCAGGGGGTCCTTTGCAAAATTTCCACCACCCCACGTGCACAGGTCACGTGAGGTGATGTGGATTGGACCTAAATGCAAATAAAGAAAGTTCGAGGTTCTAAATGCAGATATTACAAACTTTTTATGCTACAGATGAAAGTTTAAATACTAATAATTAAATAAACAAAATGGCGAGGGGTTCAGTGCAAAATACCCAACGCCTAGCGATCCGACGGCGCTGGGGAGTTCACTTGACACGTGGCGCAAAATGAGCGGCCGATGACAGTTCGCGGCGAGCTGCCACGATTAGATCCCCAAGGACTCTCGATCTGGAGTAGCGGCTCGATCCAACGGCGCAGGAGCAGGGACAAAGAACAGGGAAGAACGCCGGCGAGGTGAACTTCCCCGAGCTCATGCTCCGTTCTCCGGCATTCTTGAAGGCTCATAACTGGGATGCGAGCTCCTGGGGGCCTCCTCTAGCTCCTAAGGGCTCCAGAAATCCTCGGTGAAGGTTGAGGTCTTCGCGAGGGGGCGACGGAGCTGGGTTGCTCCAATGTCCTCCAGCGAAGCTCAAAATGAGCCCCAGGCACTCTTCAACGTGCGTAGACCTGCAAAAAGGCGTGAGAGGGTCCAGGGCAAAATGCCTGGACCCCGCGATGGTGGAGAGGAGGCGTTGGACGGTGGTGCAAGATGATTGCTGGAAGTGCACTCCGACGAGGGAGTCGCGATGATGATTGGATAGGTGAAATGCGAAGCGAAGGGTGGCAGGAGGTTCCTACGGCTACAGTGAATAAAATGCAAAAGAAATAAGGAGAAGAAGGGAGGTCCTCAAAGGTAGGTCACCTGAGGATGAACCTCAACGGCAATGGTGGTCGCTGGAGGTGGTGGAGCCGCCTCACGTCTTCCTCGACTCGCCTGGCGCGCGGGTTGCGGAGCTGTCACCTCCAGCTACTTGGAGAGCACGAAAGGGAGGAGGAAAATGGACCAGAGGGGTTCAAAATTCGAATGGAAGCAAGGGGTGGTATTTGAGGAGTTGACGAGCAGGCGAGGAAGAACGAGGCGCAGCGGCTGTCACGTCGATCCATCGATCGAGGTTGCACATGGGCGGGCATGCCTGTTGATCGAGGATCAAAAGTCAAGAAGATGCTAACTCGAAAGGATGCAAGTGCAAGCCTAAAAAAAATCAAGAAATGAGGGTCAAACCGAGGTTCTGACAAAGGCAGAGGGGGGAGGACAGCCAGTTGACCGCGATCAACGTGGACTGTCTCCAGGTTGGTCTACATGGACCAACTAGAAAAACCTTGGGAAAATTATTAGAAACTCAATTAAAATTAGTAAATGAATTTATTATTTTCAGGTTATAAAATAAAAATTGTTTGTTATTTTCTAAGGTATTTTAATTTGATTTTTAATTATTTTTATGATGCGTAAAAATACAAGTTACCTTTCAGGTCTATATAGGTATATATATATTTTTTTAATATTTTATTTTTATTTTGTATATTTAATTTATTTATTTTGGTTCATTATTTTATAAATTTATAGAATATTTTTATACACTTAAACATATTTTTATTGTATTTTTATGAAGTATTTTGTATATTTAATAAAATAGAAGAATTAATTATATAGGTATATTTATAGGTCTTATACCTATGTATTATATACAAGTATTTTATTTTTTTTGTTTTCTTTAAGTTTTTATTCCTATTTTAATGCATGTATATTTTATAAATAATATTTACAAAATTATAAAATTATAAAATTATGAAAATAAAGAAGAATAAATAAATTGAATATTTTAATCTGTACACGTATACTGTAGAGGTCCAAACTCAACTTTCAAACCGTAGCTCTGCCAAATGCAAAACCACCTTCATTAAATAGCTTATTTAATGTTATATACAATTAAAGGTGATTTTGATGCAATTCAAGTTTTTATTTGCAAGATACAGGTCTGGGAAGTTGGGATTCTGGAAACTTATTCAGATCATAACTTTTTATTTGTACAATATTTTTGTATGAAATAAATTCTGTATTTTTCTATATTTAATTATCTACAACTTTAATGTACAAAGTTTCTTTATTTGAGGTATAAAAAGTGGAACCAAAAATAGGTTGCAAAATAAATAAGGAATAATAGCAAAAAATCCTTATTGGTTTCTGGCCCTTATCTCCCCCTACTTTATTCCTTGTCGACCTATTCATCTAGATGCCTAGGTCTCGGGATTTCGGGTCATAAAATATTTACAATATTTTATTCTTTTTCTTTCTTTTTTTATTCTTTAATTTTGGCTTTAAAAATATTATTTTATACATTATTTACACACACATGCATGAATGCTAAGATGCACTAATTAAGGGTATTTACATGCATTTGTCAGGGTTTTTGAGGCTAAAATGATAGAATAAAGATGATGAAATGTGGATTCATCATTGCTCTCCCGCAAAAATTCTTGATTTTATGGATTATTTTGAAATTGACTATATTTAGCAGTCTCAATTTTAATTAGGCTATCACTGAAGAATTAAAGAGCACAAATATACACGTCTACCTTCCAGTCCTAATTTCCTTTAAAATTATGTGATAAAACAAGAGGGAGAAATTCGAGAAAAGCTGATGCACGCGAAAACAATGATGTATGCTCAGCTAGAAGACTTATAGTGAATCCTCGCAATCTTCATGTGGGATGCAATACAGAATTGAAATGTTATTCTAAATGAATGCAAGCCGATGAAAAAAACCACCCTTAGCAGAAAGTTCAATTAGTGGGGAAGAATTGAGTTAAATTTGGCTAAATTAAACGATCTGTAAATACTATAAGAGCCGTATGTGCAGGTCTATCCCAATCCCCACTCAAGTCGAGCCCTACCCTCACCGGAGAGTGACCATAAAAAGAGTTAAAGGTCTTTTACACATGCGAGAGTCCAAACGGACACCGCTATAAATGAGCAATTAATTACAGAAATTAAAATTTGCAAAAATTAAAATCCTAGACTCTACACTCTCTCACGACTTGACTCGATCTTAAATTAATTGCGGCTTTTTCGGAAGTTGGTGAAGATGCGTCGGTTCCTGAAAAATCGCTCAACGTACGCCAGGTACCTCGCAAGAAAAACAAGAGAGAGAATGTAAGAGAGTGACTCAAAAATAAATCAAAAATAAAATAAGAGAAATAAATGCTGAAAATAAAATAAAAATAAATGTAGGAAAAAAAATGGAATTTACAATGAACAATTCAGGGGTCAGACTACCCGAATGCGGAAAATCGAACGAAATTTTCAAAACACAAAACTAAGCTGTTTGCCTCTCCGGCAACAGCGCTATCTGACGAGTCTGTAATTGTGCTTGTTAAATAAATGTATTTGATCATGCGTAAAAAATATTATGTGTTGTTTCGTTGTAGGCGGCAATCAGAATCGGTCAAGAAAATAACCAAAATTAGTTAGTCAATTTTTAATCGCGTGGTTTTTTTTTACTTAGGCAAGTCCCAAGGTCGAACACAAGGAGGCAAAGGAACAACTAGAATTATGTCTATCTAAGTTTGTGCATGGTTTTCGAGGCAGATTTTTTTGTAATTTTTAATGCAATAAAGGATGCAAAATACAATTTTGGGCCTATTTTAGGGACTAAAATGTAAATGTCAATCAAACAATGTCTGAAAAATATAAAACTTGGTCAAGATGATAATTATGATGAAATGAATGCTCTATAATGTTTTTGGAATTTTTGGATGCAAGATGATTTTTTTATAAATTTTTAAATGAAAACAAAGTGAATTTCAATATTTAATTATAATAAATATTAAACCTAAGTATTTTCAAAGGATAAAATTATCTAAGATCTATCATTAGGTGATTGATCTCAGAAAAATCCTAAATCTTGAAAATACCAGATTCAATATCTATTAAAAATTAAACACTGAAATATGCAAAATAATTTTTACAAGGCAACTTATGCATGCAAATGCAATTCTTTTTTGGCACAATGTTAACCACATTTAATTCTACATGATATGATTTTTTTTGGAAATTTTCAGAGCCATGGTTAATCAATTATGAAAATTAGAGCATAAAATGGACAAAATATGTAATTTTCCACAAAACAATTAATTATTGATTAACCATTGATCATAAAAATGTCTACAATATGTCAAAATGTAGAGAATTAACTGACAAACAAAATGTTATTTTTAGATAATTAAGTAATAATGCAATGGTCCAGAATAGTAGAAGAATACATGGGTATAACTGCAATAATTAAAATAATTACGAAAATGCAAAAGGGGCCTACACGTATTTACCGATAGCTTGGGGGTTTCCTGTAAATTTTCCAAGGTGCACAAATATAAAGTCTTCGGGGGGCCCCTTTCGCAACTTTCCCACAGGTCACGTGTAGAGTACGTGACCCCGGGTGACAGAGGCACTGACGTGTGGCTGACGTTCTCCCCGGGAAGCACGCACCTCACACGTGCGCGGGGGGGGGGGGGTCTCGGGTCGGCCCCCGGCAGCGTGGCGGATGGTGGCTCTAGTGGGGGCTCTAGCGATTATGTTGTTGGCGAGGGTGGTAAGGCGAAGGCGGAGGTTGAAGACGTTGGCTGGAGGTTGTCGATGAACGTCGAAGTCGTAGTAGCTCCTGGTGGTGTTGGAGAAGATGACGGTGGAGGCGGCATCTGTCAAAGAAGATGGTTGAGGCTGGACATAAGTCGGTGGTTGACGTTGTTGGCTCGACGGGAAAGCCCGGAGCAAAGCAAGTCGTCGAGCGGCGCTGCTACGAGCGGGTGAGGCTCGGACCTCGCCGGAGCAGGGGGAGGAGCGGCCTGTCACCCCGGCCCCTCGTCCTGTTGTGCAAGCGACGGATGGTGGCTCTAGTGGGGGCTAGTGTAGAAGACCGTTGATGGCAGAGGTTGAAGCAGGTAATCGTCGGGGAGATGATGATCGTGGATAGGCTCGACGGTGACAAAGGGGGCCAGAGCAAAGCAGTGACAGCGGAGGAAGCCTCGTCTGCAACGGCCACAGGGGGAGGTCGGATCTCACCGGTGACGGAGAGGCGGGTTGTCACCACTGCCGTCTGTTTGTGCTATCGGCGGATGAGATTTGGTCGGGGCGGCGGCGTTCTATTTATACAGGGATGTGATGCGCCGGAGATGGAAGGGGATTTGGGCGGCAATCGATTTGGGATTTGCCAGGATTCGACGGGGGATGAGACGCGAGGAGATCTGGTGATTGAAGATGACGAGATTCACTGGATTCGAATGATTGGAGATAGCTGGGAGTGATTGATTCGGAGGAGGCGACGCGACAAAATCATCGGGCGACAGTGGAGGCGAATTGAGAAAGGGGGTGATGGAGACAATGGGTGCTGAGCCGTCCGATCGGTCGAGATCGGATGGCCCAGCGGGCGACATGTGGCAGGCGAAAGGGTGCAGGGACGGTGCACGTGCTTGGCGCGTGCCTGGGCGGCACGTGCCTTGCACGTGCGGGGTCTTATAATTTTTTTTAGAAAAACTTAATAAATAAAAACCTTAAAAATGGCTGACATGTGGCGGCTCCAGGAGCCGCCACGTGTCAGCACCACAAAAATCTGAAATTAAATACTTTGTAAAATCCAAAATAAATGGCAAATGGCCTCAGATCGAAAAGGTTTCTTCATGAAAATTGATCGTCTCGATGAGATCTACAACTTTAATGAAGACATAAAAACCAAATTCGATAAATTGCAGAAAGTGATATTTTATGGGTATCCCATGTACATAGAATACCATGATTTTTGCGTTTTATAATAGTTTTGTCATTTTTAAACTAGATAAAAATCTGGAAAAATATGCTAAATCAAAGATAAATATTTACACATTAATCTAATTTTTTGGATTTTTATTAGTTAAGAAAAAGAAGAAATAAAATAAAAGATGAAAAGACCAATTTTGTACAGACAGTTGGTGAAGACTCGGACTCAATTTGTTTCTTTAATTTCAAACTCAATTTGGATTTGGATTTTTATGCATTTTAATAAAACTTTCATCAAAGAAGACCAATGAAAAAGAAAGGAACTAAAATAGGTTAATTATGTACATAAAATAATAGGTCAAAAACCGCTAAAATACAAAATGTACAAAAGAGGCCCAAAACCTAACTTTCACATATGAGCTCCGATTCACTTGAACTTGGTCTTGTGTTGAAGGTAATTGAATGTACATTAGTTCAAAAGTAAGTACAATTAAAACAGACACTGGATGAGGAAGATATGAGATTTTTAGTCCGGAAATCTTGAAACTAGGTTTTGGGTCCACTTATTGGGTTAGTGATTTTTTGTATTTTTTATTTATTCTTGTTAGTGATATGTACATAGTGGGGGTGGTTTTGGGTCATTCGGAGTTAATATGGATGAGTTAAAAATCAGGGAAGTTAGGTTATTTATAGGTTAATTTTGGTTTGGATTTTTGGCTTCTTATTTGTGCAAAAATAAGGGATAAAATGCAATTCTTATGAAAACATGCATGAATGCTAATTATGCAGAATAAATGAAGAAATGCTGATGATTTTGAGGGATTTGAGCTTAATTAATGAGATTTAGAGTGATGAATCTGAGATTCATCAATGTCATGTGATGATCAACGTTCTACTCCTTCACAAGTTTTTTGACTTATTTATTAATGGAATGGCTACCCTCATCTGAAATTAAGATCTCTGGAATCTTTAACCATGAAATAGTTGTCTTTAAGAAAGCGACAAAAGGTACAACTATCATCGAAATTAAACAGGAATAGCCTCCACCGAATGACTCACATAATCAATGGCTAATAGGATGTATTCAATTCATTGATTGTTAGAAAATGGGCCCATAAATTCAATGTCCAAGCATAGAAAACATCTGATATCTGAATAAACTTAAGGGGCATTAAATCTTTAGAATTGAGAGTTCCTCCCATTTTTTGATAGTAAATACTTCTCCTCGCATAAGCTGTGACATCCTTGAATAGTGTAGGCCACTAGAGGCCACACTGCACTACATTCGTTGCCCTTCTTCTTTTAGGTGATTGGTATATTCCTCTTGAGGAATGCACTGAAGCAAAAAGCAAGCCCCAACTATCCTAAAAAGTTATGGATCTTCCCACTGGTAAAAATGAACAACGACAAAAACTTATCCTCCTTTATTCACGTCCAATCTTGTAGAACTTTCTCAGAGATGAGACAATTCACAATAACATACCAGGGGAGAGAAGAAATATTGAGATTGGATTCATTGGGGAAGGTTTTTGATATCGGCACACTATTCAGCTGAGTCTTTAATAGTTCTCTTTTGGAATGATGATCTGCAACCACATTCTTAACTCCATGTTTATCTTTAATTGCCAAATCAAACTCTTGGAGGAGAAGGATCCATCTGAGTAGATATAACTTGCATCCTTCTTCTGCTATAGGTACTGGATAACAACATGGTCAGTGTAAACAATTACTTTTGAACATAGGAGATGAGATCTGAACTTATTTAGGGTGAATACCACTACCAAAACTATTTCTTTGTAACCGTGATCTGTGCAGCTTCTATTGTTATGTTGGCATAATGGATGTCATAGGTAAATTCTTCTCTTATTTGTCATAACACAACCCCAATGGCAAAATTAGATGCATCTGTAAAGATCTCGAATGGGATAGATCAATCCGATGGCTGTAGGCCAGGTGCTTGACTGACAAGATCATTTAGCCGAGTAAAGGCTTGGGGAACTTTCTGATCAACAATGAATTTGGTCTCCTTACTTAGCAATTCAATTTTAGGTCAGGCAATCTTGATGAAGTCCTTGATAAATCTTCTATAGAACCTGACATGTCTCAGAAATGACCTCACATTCTTCACTGAACGAGGTGGATCAAGTTTTGCAATAATATCCACCTTTGCTGTGTCGATCTCCATCCCTCGTTTGGAAACGACATGTCCCAGCACAATTCTTTCAGTAACCATATCCCACCACAATTCTTTCAGTAACCATGAAGTGACTCTTTTCCCATGATAGAACAAGATTTCCTTCACAACATCTCTTAAGTACTCGGTCTAGGTGTGCAAGACAAACATCAAGACTATCACCATATATTGAGAAATCGTCCATGAAACCTCAAGAAAACCACCTGCCATGTAAGCAAAAACAACCAACATGCATCTTTAGAATGTAGCGGGCACATTACTTAATACAAAGGGCATCCTCTAGAAAACATAGGTGCCGAACAAACGATTGAACGTAGTTTTGTCTTGATCCTCAGGAGTGACTGTCACTTGGTTGTACCCAGAGTACCCATCCAAGAAGAAAATGAATGCTTTCCATGCTAACCTTTCAAGCACTTGATCAATAAAAGGTAGAAGAAAGTGATCCTTCTTGGTCGTTGAATTCAAGTGCATGTAATCAACACATACGTGCCATGAAGTAGGTACTCGGGTAGAGATCTCCTCTCATTGGTCATTTGTAACCACCATAATTCTAAGTTTCTTTGGAACTATGTGCAATGGACTAACCCATTTTGAATCGGGGGTGGGATAAATGAAGCAAACCTCATATCATTTCGTTATCTTTTTCGTGACCACGTCCCGAAGATTAGGGTTTAACCACTCTAAAATTCACGAGACGGGTTACAATCATCCTTTAAGTAGATATCGTGTCAACACAAGGTCAGAAACATTTCGACCAAGAGCTTTGCAGTTTTTCTCTAAAATCTCTAGTAAGCGAGATTCTTGATCCGTGGTCAATCTGCAACTGATGATTATTGGATACATGTTTTGCTCACATGCAAGGAAAACATACTTAAGATCTATCAAAAGCGACTTTAATTCGGTTACATTCTGAGTCGGCTTCTCAGACACTTCGAAAACTATTCTGTTTGGTGCATACTATATTGATAATATTGAGGTGTTGTCCGCCTCTGTCACTCTTGGCTTAGACATTAATGTACCAAATATATATGTAATTATTTCTTCTTATTGAGTTTGGCATGAAGCATCTTTGAATAGCTCGATCAATGCTTCAGATTCAACCTCCCTGTTGGTAAAGATAAGAATAGACTGTGTTTTCCAAGTCCTTCTCTGGGTAGAGGATTTACTGTGTCAAATTATCATCTAGTGAAATGCATGGTTCTCTGAATTGCTCGACAATATCACAATCTTCTGTTGTTGATTATGGTTCTCTTTTCTCAGATATGCTCTATGCGGCTTTTGGCTTGGTGATCATATCCATTGTAACCTTGTCATTGTAGGTGCGGAACATGATCTTTCCAGACCCGTAATCAACTACTGCTTCGGTTGTTCGAAGGAACAACCAACCCAAACAAATCGAGGTTTGGAGTAATGATGTAGGGGAATCCATGTCTAGGATAACTAAGTCCATTGGGAATTTCATGTCGTACACAGTTTCATTGAAAGATTATAGAATAAATCCTCAAGCGCTTCACGGAAGCATGGGAATCGCATCATATGCGATCGTGAGCGACTAGTCGAAGTAGTTGCTCGGTGCAACGGAATTTAAAAAATTTTAAATGATTAACCACACGATACATGAACCATTCAAGGATCGTTTCATCTAAACCACATATTAGGTAAAGGATTACCTCTTTTAGCATGGTTGTAATCGAGTCTCTAAGCAAAGAGACCTCATATCTCAAGTCTGACCTGATGGTAGAGACGCTTGCCAGCACGGAGATGAATCGTGTGCTTCTCGCAATCGGAGTTGTTGATCCAAGTAATAGATCTCCTGATCTCGTATCACAAGATCAAACGTCTTCTTCACGAACGTGACACGCAAAAGGAGATGGAGATCGACGAACAGTCGAGGCGATGGTGTAATGGGGATGCTACGATGAAAGCAAACTTTTCTCTACAGTTAGAGTGGACGGCCACTTAAGAAGGAGAGAAAGAGAGAGAGAGAGAGAGAGAGAGAGAGTTGGCGTATGATATGAGAGTGAGAAAGATAGAGAGCAATTTGTTTTTCAACAACCTCTTCTTAGAAGGGCAAGGGTGCCTCTTCTTATATAGTGCTTAGGGAGTCCAAGGATCTCAATCCATGGACTACACAAATCCAATGGTTTTAATTGGGTTGTGTTTGTTTCAATGGCCATGATTGTTGCAAAAAAACACAACAACAATTAATTTAAATAAATTAAATATATATTGAATCATCAATACAATTTAATTTCAACTAAATGAATTTTGCACGGAGATAATTTACTCTTTCTTAATGGGACTTGGTGGCCTTCCACCTCCTCCCACTAAGGTGTCTATTTATCTCCAATTAATTTGCAACAACTATTTGTTGCAAATTTATTCACGTAGATAATTCATAATTATTTTGTGATTATTGCAATCATATCATTCTAAAAATTGTGAATCATATTCACAACTCAAAATAAAATGTAAATTACAGTTTCAATTAATTGTCCAATGTGAATCCAATTCACATCAACACTTAATTAACAAATGCAAATTACAATTATCTCTCTTTAATATATTGTAAATCACATTTTTAATATACATGAAGAATATGGAAAGTACTATCCGCATTATCACTATCCTTGATAATTAAATCACATTTAATTATCTAAGATCTCAATTCTCATGCATTCAAATAATATGAATCTTATCCATATTATTTATGATAATTAAATCATATTCAATTATCAATTTGTCAATGCTTGGATATATTAACAATGGAATTATTCTTGTACCCCTTCAAGAATAATGTGCTTTCTCCATGGATACATGGAGTATGTTCCACTTATAGTGACTTGGATGTTGAGATCATATCTCAAGTCCAGATCTTAAGGACCCCCCAAAGATGTTTGATTAAATCAAAGTCCTATATCTAATCTCCTCATTGCATCTGAATCTCATTCAGATCAATGTCCAATGTTTGGACTGAGATTAGATTACTTCTCTATTGAGAGGAGTCACTAAAATCCATACATGTTTCATCAATCTCTCAGTATGGAAGAGTCATGGTTATACAATCATTTATGATTACATCACCCTCAGGTATTCCTAATATCCGTACATCCTACATACTGGAAGACCTAGAATAAAGCCAAAGTTTTAGATCTCTTTTGGACTATCACCTCCAGGGTTTTATCATTAAGATTCTCATTCAATCATTGGGAATTGGTATCGATCATCTACTTTCCAAAAGCATTTATCATACCTACAAATTCTTGTAAAACTTTCTAAGCAAGATGATCATGCATGGAATTTGATCAATTCTAGTACATCATGAGTGATCATGTCCTCCGATTTACAAGTGAACCTGTATGATCCCTTTGAAGGATCGTATTACCCATATGCCCTTATATGCACACCAGCTCACCGGTGTATAGACCTTGATCATGCCATTAACCTATCGATCTACCAAATGTACATACTCAGACATATAGTAATATATTTTCCTCTGGTCAGAGGATGCATGCATATATCGTGACAATATACGACATATGTTTTGGTTATCTCGATCTCGTTAAGTCAACTCTTTGACATAACTTATCTAACACCTCCGAATCTCTATTCCTATGCAGAGGACCTGCGTCAAGAGGTCGGTCAGATATCAGCCTTTTAGAGAAGGATTGCCATCTCCTTCTCAGTCTGGAGATGAACCCTTAACAATCATTTAAGGGTGCTTGATGAGTCCTCAATCTAACCCTTTATATATTCATCCAATCCCCAGCCTCTGTGATTCAACAACTGAATCAACACATGTATGATTATCAAGATGGCCATGGTACATAGCCCTTAATTTTACGAAGGGACCTTCTAGAGCATTCAATCATTTAATCTCTGACATGGAGTGAAAAATAAACCAATAACCTTCATTGATATATTAAATATTACAATAGCATTTATTGTAGTAATGTTTCGTCGCATGCTCACATTTCTATCATCTCCCACTAGCCCTCAGAACCATTTAGGTACAATCCTTAAATCCATGCCCATAACATATTGGTCAAAAACCTTTTGTGTCAAAGATTTGGTAAGGGGATCATACTGTTGTTTGCATAGGCCACCTTGGTGATGATGGTGTCACCACGCTATTGAATCTCTCGAATGATGTGGTATTTCCTTTCCATGTGCTTGCTCTTTTGATGCCATCTAGGTTCCTTCACTTGTACAATGGCTCATGTGTTATCACAGAGTAATGGGATGGGAGTGTCAGAGGAAACTACGCCAAGTTCAAGGATGAACTTGTGCCACCACACTACCTCGTTTGCAACATCTAATGCATCAATGTATTCAGCTTCTGTTGTTGAATCAGTTGTAGTGTCTTGCTTCTTGCCTCTCCAGCTGACAACACCACCTTTCAATACGAACACAAACCCTGATGTCGACTTTTGATCATCAATATCGGATTGGAAGTCAGAATCTGTATATCCTAAGACTTGGAGATCACCATCTCCATAGACCAAGATGTAATCTTGCGTCTGTCTTAGATACCTACAGATATTGTTCACTGCATTCCAGTGTTGCTCTCCATAGCAGTATTGGTAATATCTTACCACTCCCACTGCATGGCAGGGTCTTGTGGACATCATGGCGTACATTAGGCTTTCCACAACTGATGCATAGGGGCATCTAGCCATGGCTCTCTTATCCTCAACACTTTGAGGAGCCATTCCTTTAGATAGGTGGATACCATGTCTTAAGGGAAGGAAGACTTTCTTGGAATTCTCCATATGGAAACGTTCCAATATCTTCTTGATGTAGCCATGTTATGACAATCCAAATATCCTCTTTTCTTCATTTCTGAATAGTTTCAGACCCAAGATGTAAGAGGCTTTTCCAAGATCTTTCATCTCGAAGGTATGGGATAGTCAAATATTCACATTAGTCATCATCCATGTATCATTCCCAATGATAAGGATGTCATATACATAAAGCACAATGAACACAATGGCACTCTCACTAAGCCTCTTGTAAACACATGGTTCATCAGGATTCTGCACAAAATCGTAACTCTTTATGGTTTTGTCAAATCTGATGTTCCAGCTATGAGAAGCTCATTTGATCCCATGGATGGATTTCTTCAACTTGCAAACTTTTCCTTCCTCAGTTATGAAGCCTTGGGGTTGCTCCATATAGATATCCTCATCGAGATATCCATTGAGGACAGTCGTCTTGACGTCCATCTGCCAGATGTTGTAGTCAAGATTTGTAGCTATAGCTAGCAATGCCTTGACGGATTCAAGCATAGATGCAAGAGAGAATGTTGCATCGTAGTCAATGCCTTCTCTCTGTGTGTAGAACTTGGCTATGAGTCGTGCCTTGAATATCTCTACCTTCCCATCAGGTCCCCTTTTTCTCTAGAAGATCCATTTAAACCCAACTGGTTTTACCCCTCTAGGTGGATCTCTAGGGTTCATACACCGTTCTTGTACATGGAGTATATCTCAGACTTCATTGCTAGCATCCATCTATCCATGTCTTGATCCGGAAGTGATTCATCAAATGAAGTTGGATCATTGTCAGTTTCAGCTGACACATGGAATCCGTACCTTTCGGGTGGTGCAACCACCCTCGAACTCCTTCGAAGAGGTACGGGTATTTCATTTTCATTTACTCCTTTAGTTTTCTGGTTTAGGAAGTTCAGTATCCATAGGGGATTCAATGAGTTCCTTTACTTCATTTTTTTATTGATTCTTCAGGAAGTCATCCTCCAGAGATTTTGCATCTCTAAAGACGAAGACCTTCTAAGTCTAGGGTCGTAAAGTTGGTATCCAATACCATCTTTGACATACCCAATGAAGTAGCACTCTCGAATGTGAGATTCTAGCTTACTTCCATCCACGTTCTTTGCATGGACCAAGCAACCCCAAATCCTTAAGTGTATAACACTAGGTTAGGTTCCATATAATGTTCAGGCTAGGAATCTTGTTCAAGATATATATTGCAGTCTCCACTACATATCCCCAGAAACTAAGTGGCAAATATGTCTTACTCATCAGTGAAAGGACCATATCCATGATAGTCCTATTGCGTCTTTCAGCAACACCATTAAGTCGGGGAGTTCCAGGAGGACTGAGATTGGAGACAATTCCATTCTCTTTAAGGTATTCCTTAAATTCATCTGAGAGGTACTCGCCACCTCGGTCAGATCAAATCCGATTAATTTTCTATCAGTTTGGTTCTCAAACAAAGCCTTGAACTCTTTGAACTTTTCAAAGGTTTCAGATTTTTGACATAGTAGGAAGATAACATGTATCGCGAATGGTCATCAATAAACGTCAAATAATATCGATTTCCATTTCAGATCGTGGTACTGAAGGGACCACATTCATCGGTATGTATTAGGTCAAGAATACCTTCGCATCGTGTAACCTGGTTACGAAAAGGCATTCTGATCATTTTACCTCGAATACCATGTTCGCAGGTAGGCAAAGATTGAACTTGTAGAAAATCTAAGGGTTCATCCTTTATCAATCTATTGATCCTATCAACAGATAAATGACCAAGCCTTTGATGCGAAATCACATTCGAAAGATTTCCATCCTCCCTGATTCTTTTAGGATTTTTACAAGTGGTAGTAACATTCATGACATTTTCATCGATGCACAATTCATAGAGTCTACCAGAAGTCAAAACACCATCTGCAATATACTTGTCATAACGATTTATGACAAGTTTATTACAGAAAAGAAACGAATGTCCATGTCTAACAATCTTAGACATAAATATTAGGTTCCTCCTAATTTCAGGTACATACAGACATTCTTTAAGTAAAATGACTCTCCCACTGGATAACGATAATCTGCAAGTCCCGACAGCAACTACTGCAATAGTTGCATCGGATCCCATCTGGATGACTATCTCCCCGTCACCAAGATTTTTTATTTCCTGAAATAGATGCAACAAATTGCATACATGAACAGAAGCACCAGAATATGCAACCCAACTTCCTTCCCGTCCAACGAGAAAATTGGTTTCAATTATGAAAGTATATTTCATACTTGTTGGGGCTTTACTTTTGTCGACCGACTTCAGGTAATCTGGATAGTTACGCTTCTAGTACCCCGGCTTCTTGTAGTAATGATAGACCTCAGCTTTCTTTGATGCTATCAGTGTGGAAGCATTAGAAGATGAGTCCATTCCTTGACTCTTCTTCTTTCTCTTCTGGGATGGGTCCTTCCGAGAACCTTGCTTCTTACTGCGCTTTCCTTTCACCTATGAAACCGTTTCACTGTCAGAGGGGACATCTTTCTTCATTACATCTTCTGCAGACTTTATGTCGCTAAAAACCCAATGTTAGCATAATTCTCTTTACTCATGTGGAATGTGACCACAAAGCTATTGAAAGACCTAGGGAGTGATAGTAGAATGAAGTCAGATTGCATATTTGTGCCCATGTTAGCCTCGAGAATTTCCATCTTAGAAAAGTACCCAAACATTTTGAGTATGTGCTCTCTGACGGATGTCCCTTCCTACATCTTGCGGTGAATAAGCTCTTTCATGATATTATAATGTTGTGTACAGTTTACATCACCGAACATCTCTCTCAGATTCAACATTATCTCCTTGCAAGTGTTCATATCCACATGTTGCTTCTGAAGCACATTAGACAATGAACCCAGAATATAACACCTATCCAATGAATGATCTTCATCATATTTTTCATTGAATTTTATTTCATCCGGTATCTGAGGGTTTATGCACTCATCCTTGGACAACACATAAGTATTGCGGTCTACAGATAGGACAAGATCCAAATTACGGATCCAATCCGAGTAATTCAGTCCGGTCAACTAGTTTACCTCCAAAGTCTACTGAGTAAGTTCATGGATTTAATTATCTGAAATTAAGAATGCACTATATTAGAATATATAAATAATTATATATTCAATAACAAAAACTTTGATTAAGGATTTTTGATCAAATTAGTTTTGCATTTTCAACTTTGAAAGTTCATTCCCTTAATTACTTTCAAAGCAGAAGATATACTTACCAATATATCTCTATGAAGATATGTGATCTCCTTTTCTACCTTAGTTACATCCCAGTAATATGAGAAACTATAGCTTAGGTAAAAAATAAGTGGGAACACATTCCACTCTGCAAGCCCAAGTTGCATTCCCAATTCAGTCTTTAACACCCGGGCCCACCACCCCTAAGGTGATGTTAACCCGTTGTTAATTGAACCAACCGTCAATAGGAATAGCACTCGCTATGCGCAATCCAATATCATCCCAATAATATGAGGAACCGATGTTGGGGTTACTACACATACAGTCTTACTCTTTCGAGAAGTAAAAAGTCTGATCCAGATGCGCTTTTATGGAGGAGCTATCACTTCATACAGGCGTCACCTACATACAATCCTTGGCGACGGAACCCTTCATCTTGACAGAAGACCATGGATATTACCTATGTGATCCTCCATATCATATTCAAATTCTAATTAATTACTATGAATCATATTCAGATAAATAATTCTTCCAAGGGAAAAATACACAAGTCCAATGGTTTAGATTGGATTGTGTTCGTGTCAATGGCCTTGATTTTGTTGCAAAAACACAACAATAATTAATTTAATTAAATACATATTGAATAATCAATATAATTTAATTTCAACTAAATCAAATTTGCATGGAGATAATTTAAAATAGATAGATCTCTTTCTTAATGGGACTTGGTGGCCTTCCACCTCCTACCACTAAGGTGGCTATTTATCTCCAATTAATTTGCAACAACTATTTGTTGCAAATTTATTCACATAAATAATTCATAATTATATTATGAATATTGCAATCATGCTATTAAAAAATTTGTGAATCATATTCACAACCCAAAATAAAATGTAAATTACATTTTCAATTAATTGTCCAATGTAAATCCAATTCACATCAACACTTAATTTACAAACATAAATTACAATTTTCTCTCTATAATATATTATAAATCACATTTATAATATATATATATATATGAATAATATGGATATTACCATCCACATTATCCAGATCGTTGATAATTAAATCACATTTAATTATCTAAGATCTCAATTCTCATGCATTCAAATAATATGAATTTTATCCATATTATTTATAATAATTAAATCACATTCAGTTATTCATTTTTGAATGCTTGGATATATAAACAATGGAACTACTCTTGAACTCTTTCAAGAAAATGCGCTTTCTCCGCGGATACTTGGAGATAAGGACATGGCGATTATACGTTCCACGTATAGTAACTTGGATGTTGAGATCATGTCTCAAGTCTAGGTCTTAAGGACCTCCCACAGATGTTTGATTAAAGCAAAGTTGTAGATCTAATCTCCTAATTTCATCTGAATCTCATTCAGATCAATGTCCAACATTTGGACTGAGATTAGATTACTTCTCTACTGAGAGGAGTCACTAAAATCCATGCCTGATTCATCACTCCCTCAGTAGGGAAGCATCAAGGTTATACAATCGTTTATTATTACATCACCCTCAGGTATTCTCAATACTCGTACATCATGCATACTAGAAGACCAATAAGAATCCGAAGTTTTAGATCTCTTTTTGACTGTCATCTACAGTGTTTTATCATTAAGATACTCATTCGATCATTGGGAACTGATATCAATCATATACTTTCCAAAAGCATATATCATACCTACAAGTTCTTGTCATGCTTCCTAAGCAAGATGACCATGCATGGAATTTGATCAATCCCAATACCTCATGAGTGAGCTCATGTCTTTCGGTTTACAAGTGAACCTGTATAATCCCTTTGAGATATCGTATTACCCATATTCCCTTATATGCACACCAGCTCGCCGTTGTATAGACCTTAATTAGGCCCTCAACCTACCAGTCTATCAAATGTACATACTCAAACATGCATTAACAAATCTGTCTCCAGTCAGAGGATGCATGCCTATATCATGAAAGTATACGAAATAGGTCTTGGATATCTTGAACTCGTTAAGTCAACTTTTTGACCTAACTTATCTGACACCTCTGAATCTCTATTCCTATGCAAAGGACCAGCATCAAGAGGTCGATCAGATATCAACCTTTTAGATAAGGTCTTCCATCTCCTCAAGATGGAGATCAACTCTTAACAATCATTTGAAGGTGCTTGATGAGTCCTCAATCTAACCCTTTAGATCTTCATCCAAGCCCCAACCTCTATGATTTAATAGTTGAATCAACAACTGCGTGATTATCAAAATGGCAATGGTAGATAACCCTTAATTGTACGAAGGGACCTTATAGTGTATTCAATCATTTAATCTCAAACAGGGAGTGGAAAATAAACCAATAGCTTTTATTGATATATTAAATATTACAATAAAATTTATTGTAGAAATGGTTCGCCCTAAGCTCACATTGCTAACAACGATAACATTGTCCGATAAACCTTCTGATGGATCATGCGCGTGGATTTAAGCGGGCCCATCCTGAATTCTTGAAGTAATGAGGATGGCATAAAGTTAATGAAGGAACCACAATCAAGCAAAGTTCACTTGAAAATCTGATTAAAAATTTCACATCTAGTTAAAGGTGCTCCCTTGTCTTTCTTTTTTATTAGGAGGTCACGAGTCACATTCACAGTAGCCATGGTCATGATGTGCTTCTCTTATCTATTGCGTCAGTTTTTTTGGGATTGACATTTTGATGTGCATGCCTCTTTTAGCTCCTTTTTGACAAAAGACATGTATTACATGGCTTTCAATTAAGGCATCTCAAGAAAAATATTCTTTAGGATCTCAACAATGGCTGGATCAAACCATGTTGTTTTTAATTTTCTAATTTTCTAAAAAATTTCATAGCATCTGGAAAATGAATATTTACCAACTGAAAAGAATTGTTCTTATTTTGAACTTAATCATATTATATAATCGGATGACTAGATGGGTGCAGTTAATACATGTAGATAAATATAAACAGGAAACTCAGTTTCGTCGATTAGTACTGGATCGGCTGCTTGTGTGGCTTTCTCCTTGGCTTGCTCGACTCATCCTAGCCTTTTATTATGTTTTTGATATTTTTTATTTTCTTCATTTTTTGGATTTTCTCTGGTGCGACTCCTCCTTCTTCTTCTTTGTCACCCAACCTGGTTGTCGGATTGGTTGATGTAGAAGATGATGATTCGACAGTTGACACTTTATTCTTCCCCTTGGTTGTGACAGACATATACAAGTTCCTACCGCTCATGAGAGTCACAAAATTAGATAACATAATGGAATCATTGATACCTAACTCATCGAGGTCAGAGGGCACATCACGAACTACCTACTCTTTACGCTTGAAATTGATGGGATTGGCCTCGACATGCGCTAGTATGATCGTCATGGTGGCATGAGGTTATCAAGTTTCTGTCTCAACTCTGTTAGTCTCTTTACTAATTGAGCCAAACATTCCAAATCTAGGTTTATGGGTGTTGCCACTGATGATTCAATGTGCTGACCACGCTGAGATTGGCAGTGATGTTGTGGAGGTCATGCCTAATTATTCTGTGAATAATGCTGAGGAGGATACTGCTGCTGATAATATAGAGGGGGTGGAGGATACTGATTATTGTATGAAGCAACTGAATAGTGATTATACAATTGTTGCTAGTGGTACGTTAGTTGCTAGTATGACTATCTCCAATTGTTAGCTTATGGTAGAGACTGATGGGACCAAGTCTAATTTTTGACAAACTTCCCACCATGAGATTGGTGGTACGACCGGATGGTAGAAGACTGACCCAGCTGATGTCTGCTAGGTCAGGTTAGTTGCGCTTCATTGCTCCATACACTGTTCACATCCTGAATTTGGGTTGGAGGTCGGAAAAACATCTCGAGAAAAGACTAGGGATTTGGGTGGTACACAATCATCTGTTGTTGATGTGGTGATGATGGTGCTTGATCAGGTGCCTACACATCCACGAGCTGGACGGATGACAACTTCCCTACACTCTATGATGGTGGGGATTCCTCTGGCACATCATGAATCGTGGTTGATGCGCTCGTAGACTTGAAGGTGCTGATCATGCTAATCAAGAGTTCCAAATGCTTGGTGATCTGGTCTAGTTTGTCTAGGTTCTTGGTTCTTTATTCGATCACAACTAACTTCTCGAGGTCCTATGATTGTTTCTCGGTAATGTCGGCCATGTGTCTCCTTGTGATACTCAGGACACAACTCTCATCCATATCCTCATCATGCAATGCCGCCAATTTGAAGGGTTTGTTGTGGATATGTGGTTGTATCTGATAAGTGTGAGATGAAGATACATTGGCCTCTCCTTTGGCCCTTTCTTCACAAATCTGCCAGATAACTTCTTCATCTTTATTAAAGTGAGATCCTACACACGTGGCATCAATCAAACTCTATCTTTCCTAGTTGAGTCCCCCAAAGAAATGTTGGATGAGACAAGTCCCCAAATTGTCACGATCGGGGCACTTTTCTTATAAATCCTTGAATCTCTCCCAGACATCATGTATGGACTTGTGGGGTCCTTGGGAGAAATTTGAGATGCAGGTATGCATCTTATTCAAATGACCAAGAGGATAACACTTGTGGAGAAATGTAGATTTTAGTTCCTCCCAGTTCATTGCCACCTTTTCCAAATGATTAATCCAATATATAGCCTTGTTCTGAAGGCTAAAGGGAAATGCAGTCATCTTGAGTACACCTAACGGGATGTTAAGGTAGTGAATAGTGCATTGATACTACAAAACTACTCTAAATGTATGTAAGGTTACTCAATGATGTTCCTATGGAACAATGGAAGAAGAGATAAGAGCTACAGTTTCATGGATCCACTTAGTTATCTCGCGAGCGCCATGATTGTAAGTTTCTTTCAATGTAAGCTTGGAAGCATCTCTTCTTTCCTCATCTTCCCTACCATGGGGTCCATCTGCTTGTTCTTCTTCTTCTCCTCCTCCTTTTCCTCCTATGTTCTCTCTATCTCACCTTAGTTCCAATATCATCTCTTAGAAGGCATCCTGAGCTTCGATCTGTGCAGTTAGTTATTTATGGATAACCTGTATGGAGTTGAGCATCTGAGCATTCACATTATTCCTCTCAACTTGATGTGTCTTCTCTTTGGGAGCCATCTTTGAATTAGACTAAGAGGAAATCAAGCCATGATTAGTCTGTAGATTTGCATGAGGAAATGAATCCTAATCGGTCTGGAATTGTGCACCATATGTAGAGAGATATTCGAAATTAGGATTAATTCCAAATTTTATTGAATCATGAAATGTGTATGGAGATAAATCAATTTCCATCCACAGAAGAGGACAATCAGGACAATAGTGATCCTGGTTTATTTGAGATAAAGAAGATAGGGAGTCCTGAGAGCACTTCACAAGATCCAAACCGGTCTCTCCAGAATCCCCTCGAATTATTGGAGATATTGTGGTCGTCTGCGAGGTCCATACTAAGCCATCTAAGATCCGACATCTTGAAGAACAAAAGGAGTAGATATGCGGAATAATGAGCACGGAGATATACTCGAAATAAATTTAATAGAAAATGACAAAAGGCTCAAATGAAAAGGTACAATGAAGCGATACAAAGAAGTGAAAATAAAAGGGTGCAAGTATGAAGGGTTGCGATCTTTGACCTAATCTAGATCCAAAACAAACACCAAAGCAAGTGGGTTCACCAACACAACACTTGTGAATCCGTGGAAGTTTGGATTTTTATCTTGTCAATTTTATTTATTGTTTTCAAGCAATCTTATCAATCTTAGTCCTTAGCGCTACCCCTATAGGTGAGTGAGTACTACAAGACAAGTGTCGTGTACTTCCTACTACCTTTGTAAGTGTAGTTTGCACTTTTTAGAAGTCTTTGATATCCTATATGGGCTCACTACTCAACCAAAGAAATAGAGAGAGGAAGCCAATATAGCGAATCAAATGCTTCCCCTTGTAGGATATACAAACGTGGAACGATGAGACAGGGACCTGCCATCGCAATTACCCTATGCTCAAGTAATTCAGACTAAATCTGCAAGAAAATCGAGCCCTACTTACCCATTGAAAAGTAGAAAAATATGAGTCGCTAATAATGGCATGTTAAGTCAGACTCACTATACTGAAGAGACAACTCGAATCTTTCTGCAGTTTCAAGAAATAACCCACACAATAAAATCAATCAAGCAAAATGGTGTGAATAAGAATTTATTATATCCTACTAAAAATGTATAGTGACAAGCAAATAGGGGTCGAACACAAGAAGCAATGGAATAGAGCAGGCAAGATAGAAAAATCAAAGCACAAAGTGTCTCTCAGCGCTTAGCCAAAATATGATTTTTATGGGTTTTAATTATATATATATTGTATTTTATTTTTTCTTTTATAATTTTTTATTTTGTTTAAATTTTATATATTTTATTTTCTTTTTTTATTTTTATATTTTGTATTCCCTTTTTTATTGAAATATATAATATAGGATATATATTATTATATATACAATAATCGATAAATAAATGTAGATATATCTAAAAATAACCAAAAATCACAGAATTGGATATTTTAAGGTTTAAAACAATAATTTACTTTTGTGTAATTTTGAGTAAATTTTGCTAATTTTTATATATTTTTAGAGCCAAAAATACCTCAAAATAGGGATAAAATAAATGGTTCGAATTAAAATGGAGATGAAAAATAATAAATAGTATCAAAATATCTCCAAATTAATTTTAATTTATAAGTAATAATATAGAGAAAATATAATATAGAAAATACTATTTTTGGATTTTTTAGGAAATTTATAAATTTTCATAAGGGATTTTGGGAATTTTCAATTTTTAAAACCTTTGTTTTTCTATGTAGTGTTTTTTGGTCTGAAGGTTACAAATACATAAATAAACAAAATATATTTTTTTTGGGAATTTTTTGAAATGATTTTCAATTTTTTTGGAATTTATAATCTAAACATGGATTATAAAATAAAATTAGGTCGTGAAACTGTGTGTAATCAAGAACCTACAACTAATTTTTGGGAATTTTTGAGCACAAATATTATTTTAAACAAATACAACAATCACAAAATAAATTTGGCCTAGCAAGGGCATAAAAGTAAATAAATTAAAGTCCAAGGGACTTTCTATAAATTTCACAAAATAACTATACTAGAATAGAAAGTTGTGGGACCAAAACGAAATACAAGAAATCCTAGGGGCCCGCCTGCAAAATGCCCAAACTCACGTGGGTGCACACATGAGGTGAGCTGGCATGGGATAATATACAAGAACAAAAGTATAAGGGGTTTTCTGCAAATTTTACAAAACTAAATGAACTAAAAATAAAATTTTTTGTACTAATAGTTAAATACAAAAATGGTTGGGTAGGAAATGTAAAATACCCCGTACTAAGGCGCGGGCCGACGGTCGAGATCTATCCACTTAACACATGTCGTACCCAGGCTTGTCGAAACCATTTCGCCGACGGCCGCACATGATTAGACCATCCTAGGGGATCCAACGATGCTGGCTTGGATCGATCAAACGACAACTAAAGGACCTGGAGAAAGGGCTAAATCGGACGGATCCGACGCCAGTCGGAGGAACATGTGAATAACATCACACGGATGAACTTCAATCGACGATGTAGCACAGCTCTAGTGGTCTCAGACCATCCTTCGACATGCAAAACCTTCCTGGTGACGTCCTCCACTTTTCAGGTGCATCAAAATGGCATGAGGGTCATCAGTGTGATCTGGCGGAGCACCACGACCTGGAGGGTTCACCCCTGGTTTGATGAGGCACTAGAGGGCCTCCTTTCTAGTTCTTCCTATAGGGAGTTAATCCTTGGCAAAATATGAATCTCCAGAGAGCTTAAGGGCATGATGAGCGACGGGGGAAATGGGACGAGGGTCACCAGCTAGGTGCTAGAGTGGGTGACCCTGATCCCAAGATCCGTGCAAGATCTGGGTGAATGGAAATGCGTGGGGTGTAGAGTAGTGAAGGGTGAAGAGAACAGAGGTGATAGTCAGCACAACAGAATTCAGGGGTGGTCAGACTATGGCGACGGAGCTGGACCATCGTCGGACAAGGGACTTTGATTTTTACAATGAATCATGTGAAATCGAGCGAAATTAAATCCTAAAATAGTCTAATGAAATGCTAAAGAACAAAAAGAGTTAAAAATATAGAAGCTTACCATCGAAGATGACCAGAGGCAGGAGCTTCAGCGAGGTTGGCGGCGAGCAACAGACCGCCCCCTATTCAATGCTAGATGCTTCGCCAAGGGATGGAATCGGATCCTGCTATCACCAAGACATCGAATCCAAGCCAAGAACTAGGGCAAATAGGCGGAAGAGGGATCAACTTGGGATTTTGGACAGAGGTGAGTTTAAGTAGGGGTGATGAGCGGGAGCCAAAGAACGATGGAGATGATGCGCGCCAGTGTTTCAATCCTTGAGGTGATGCATGGGTGTGAATCACTAGAGATCAAGGAGAAAAAGATCCAAAAGGATCAAGGCAAAAGGATGAAAGGGGCGAGCCGCAAAAAATGATGAAGATCAGGTCAAAACGAGGGTTGTCAGAGCTTGGGTCAGTAGGTCAGGCAGTTGACCTACGGCCAACATGCCATGAACTCTAGTAGGTCCACTTGGATCAAACAGAAAAAATCTATCCCGAAAATAATTGGAAATTCACTATTAATTGTAAAATAATTTTTTTAATTTTAAGTTATAAAATAAAAAAATTATTATTTTCTATAGTATTTTATTATTTTTTTTATTTTTTTTTGAACTTTTTATATACAAGTTAATTTTTAGGTGTTAATTATATGTACATTTATCTATGTTTTATATGGTTTTATTTTTATTTTGTATTTATAGTTTTACTAATTTATTCTATTTTTTATATATTTAGAACTTATTTTTACATACATAAATATATTTTTATTATTTTTTTGATATAATATATACACTTATTTAAATAGGAGTATGATATATATATATATGTATAAGTATAGGTATATTACCTATGTATTTTAGTTACATATTATATTTCAATGTTTATTAATGGTGTTATTCTAGTTTAAATATGCGCATATGATATAAATAATATTAAAAAATTATTAAAATATAAAATTATAAAAGTAATAAAGAATAAATAAAATAAATATTTTATTCAAGTATATTGTACAATAGGGATCCAATTTTACATACTAACTCAAAAAAATATGAAACCACTTTCATTAAAAAGATTATTAAAAGTTATATATAATTAAAGGTTATTTTGATATATTTTGATTTTTATTTGAGAGCTATGGGTTTGGGATATTGGGATTTGGAATCTCATACAGAGTATAACTTTTACACTGTATATTATTTTTGTATGAAATCATTTTTGTATTTTTCTATATATTATTATATACAACTTTCCTTTACAAAGTTTCTTTATTTGTAATATAAAATGTATAAAAAAATAGGTCCCAAAAATGCATAAATAATGAATGAATAAATGGGGATTTAAGTGTGTTTTTGGGCCCTTATCTCCCCCTACTCTATTCCTTGTCGACCTAGTCATCAATATGCCTAGGTACCAGGGTTTAAGGTCATAAAATACCTTTTGTTTTATTCTTTTTCTTTTCTTTTCTTTATTCTATAATTTCGGCATTAAAAACGGTTTTTTATACAGTATTTATGCAACAAAGAGTGAATGTTAATTTGTGCAATTTAGGTCTATTTACATGCATTAGAAAGGGTTTTTAAGGCCAAAATGATAGAGTAAAGGTGATGAAATGGAGATTCATCACCCCCCATATATGTTAATTTGCCTTTGCTAGTCCCAAGTAAACACTTATGCAATAAGTGCAGAAAAATAAAAACAATGAATAAGAAAAAGAAAGAAAGTGGATTAGGTTTAATTCTCAAATTTGTCTTCACAAAATCAAAGTTTGGAGCTTATGTCGGACCTTTGGAATTTTAGTGCGGTCAGAACCCTATTGGGAATCATATTTGAAGTACAACAACCTTCAAGATTCCCAAAATTCTGCTCAAGTCTCCTCTATAGCCAGGTTAGAATATTTAAACTCATACGCAAACCCTTATGACTATGAATCTCAATTGTACAGTATGTGATAGTGGTCTCCCCAACTAAAATGACAAAGAGAATGACTTCTCCAACATGACAACCCAATGATTCCACAATCCAGAAACTCCTTCCTTGAGGAGCAGGGTATTCCCTTCTAAGTTCAAGTGGCAACCAACTCAAGAAGAGGGGTGAAGAGAAGAATGGACGGTAGCCGGTGTAGCTACCTGTCCTAGGATGCATGACCAATGTAGTCAAGTCATCTAGCTGCAGGCTTACATGATATGACTTTAAAGCTCAAGCTTACTTATTGACGAAACAAATATGTACACTCCTGCAGGAATTTTATTTTCAATCAGGCATGTCCACTTTTTTGGAGTTTTTACTTTTTTTTGAAATATTATATAAAGTGACATTTACAGAAAACGTTTTTCCTCTTGAGCCAGTAGACTGTCCCTCTTTTGAAGCATTATTGCAACCTACACTCTCCAGTTGTTAGATGTCTCTGCTACTAGACGGGTTGGGGTGCACTTCCCTCCCAAGATGAGGACAAATGTTTCCACTTATGTGCATCTCATACCGGTAAATACAATCCCCTCACCACTCCAACTGAGTTGAGCCAAGTGAAAGGTGCAGGGGTCCAAGTTAGGTCATTATCACAAAGAGTCGTGCGTATGCTCTGAAATACTATACTTAGGTAGTCAAGAATACATTGAACCAAGTCTCATGATTCTCAAAGAATTAAGTAAACTATACCTGAAGCATCTCAATTACAGTTCCTATAAGGTTTCTATGAGTAGGTAGATTTAAGGTCCAACCAGGATCCAATCTTCAGATTTTACTTAGACTTGTTCAATTATCAAACTCAATCCGAAGAATGTGAATGCTATGAAAATGCTATGTACAATGCAATGAAAATATTTTTGTGATGCAATATTCAAAGTTTTGAACTTTTTATGGATTTTTGAAAAAGGTTTTGCGAATTTTTATGCAGATTTTCAAAAAGATTTTGCAAATGTTTTGGTATTTTTGGTTTTGTAAATGTTTTTGTGATTTTTGAAAACAAAAGATTTTGGATAAAACTAGGTACAAATATTTACATGGGGATGCATCTTATATTTACAAGAGTTATGGTTATTAAGAATTTACAAGGGATATGTGATCCTTTATATATATATAATTTTAGTTGTGATGTATGTATTCCTCAGACTTATTTGAAAATGATTTTTCAAACAATTTCGAAAACTCTAGTTCAAAATAATTTTTACAAATATTTTTTACAAACATTTATACACATTTGAAAATCATTTTGCAAAGTTTTTTTAAACAGTATATATAAATTTTTCAAAATAATTTTTTCAACCATTTTCAAACCATTTGCAAATAGCTTTCAAACATTTTATTTCATGCAAAGAAAAGAAATTTTTACAAACAAATATTTTTATAAAGGTTGAAAATATTTAACAAAATATTTTCCAAATAGTTTTCAAAAGGTTTTTCCAAAAGATTTTCAAAAAAAAAAAAATTTTAACATTTTGCAAACAATATTTTTACCTGATTTATTCGTCAATATATACACACAGAATTTAAGGAATAATCAACATCCTCTTATTAAGTGATTTTAGTGAATTTTATAGTATATTTATAGTATTTTTTACCAAAATTTAGCCATAATTATAAAAATACAAAAGTACGAGTTATGGCTAAGGTATATACGCAGCATATACGACTCCCCCATACTTAGATTGACCTATGTCCTCATATATAAGAGAAAAAAGAGAAGACATAACTCATACTGAGTATAGAAAAGTCTAAAGAATAATGAATGAAGTAATGAACGAATTAATGAATGAATGAGAAGTCGATGGTCCCCCCTATACGTAGGATCAAATAATCCTAAGTACAGTAGATTGTACACAAGTGGGAGGGTCAAGGGTGGGAATGAATAGATCGTACTCTGACTGTCTCCACCTATACTTAGGGTAAGATATCCCTAAGTATAGATAAGAAGAAGAGACAGTGGAGAGGATCAAAGAATGACAGAAATCGGGGTGCTCAACCCCTATACTTAGGACAAAGTACATCCTAAATATAGAAGTCTGACAAAAAGGGGTGACACCTTTTCGGTAGAAAAATGAAAATGAAAATGAAAAGAAGAACAAAAGAAAAGATAGAGAAAGATAGAAGAAGAAATCGAACAACTCGGGGTGAACACCCCGCATACTTAGGCAAAGTACGTCCTAAGTATAGCCATGATGAAGGGGATGACACCTTTTCGGAATAAAAAGAAACTAAAGAATGAAAAGAAGAAAAGTCATTCAAAAATATTTTGATTTGCTTTGTCTTCGACTGCAGCTATGGAAGTATTCAGCTTGTCATCATAAATAACTTGGATTGAGTCAACGACAGACAAAAATGTGTCATGTTCAAGATACGGTTTCAGAAGCTGTCCGTTAACCAAAAATGGTTGTGCATCCGTTGATAAACCGGATATCATTACGCTTCCGTTGTCACGCACATGCCTTACTATAAACGACCTTGTCCATTTGCTTTTCAGCTTGTCTAGAAAGATCATCAATTTCACATTGAACAACGACACCTTCTGACCCTACTCGAAGGACTTGCGGCAGATATGCTTCTCGTGCCACTTATTCACCTTCTCCTTGCACATCAGGCTGTTGTTATATTGATAATCTCTAAATTCAAAAAATCTATTCAGGTCCACTTTTCAGTTATTCCCGATTTTCTCAGAGTCCAAGTTGCATATGTTAATGGACCATAAATATTTTGAATTAGCTCAACAATCAGATGACATGGCTTGCCATAGACAAGGCAGTAGGGAGACATTCCTAATGATGACTTGTATGTAGTTCTGTAAGCCCAAAGAACTTAATCAAGCAGCTGAGACTAGATCTTTCGATCTGGACGCACAAGCTTCTGCAGGATAGTCTTTATCTCCATGTTTGAACATTCAGCTAAGCCATTGGAATGTGGGTGGTATGGTGAAGCGACATGATGTTCTATGCAGAATTCTTGAGTTAACTTCTTCACCTCTATGTTGATGAAATGGCTGCCCCCATATGATATTAAAATCTTAGGAATCTTGTACCCTGCAATGATGTGATCTCTTAAGAATTGACAGACAATCCGATTGCCTACGGTTCGGATGGGAATAGCCTCCACCCAGCGACTCACATAGTCGGCAGCAAGCAGAACATATTCGTAGTCCTGGATGTTTGGAAATGGGCCCAATAAGTTGATGTCCCAAGCATCGAGGACGTATGATATCTGAATGAACTTCTGAGGCATCATATCTCTCATTCCTATGGTGTCGCCCATCTTCTGTCAATCAATGTAATGCTTGACATAATCTTCTGCGTCCTTGAATAATGTTGGCCACCAAAGGCTACTCTGAAGAACTTTTTTTATGTACGTCTTCCTGAATGGTGCCCTTATGATTCTTTACCATGACAAAGTGTAAGGACACTCGGAATTTCCTCCTGAGGAATTCACCTCCTCTAGATGCATTCTGCCCCCTCACGGAATAGATATGGATCCTCCCACGGGTAAAAATGGATGTTATACATAAATTTGTCTACATTCAGCTTCGACCAATCTTGTAGAGTTCTCTTGGACACAAGATATTTGACAACATCAACATACCAGATAAGCGGGGTGATTGACAAAATTGCCTCATCCGGAAAGGTCACTATGATTTGTTACAAGTTCAGCTCAGGAGATTCAGGAGTCGGAAGTTTGGACAAGTGGTGAGCCACCATATTCTTAACTCCAATTTTATCTCGCATTTTGATAAAATTTTTGTAGGAGAAGGATCCACATGATTAGACGTGGTGTGGCGTCCTTCTTTTGTTATAAGTATCAGATGGCCGGGTGATCTGTATATATGATAATGTTGGCCTGAGGAGGTGGGATATGAACTTCTCCAAGGCAAAAACTATTGTTAGCAGCTTCTTCTCAGTGACTGTGTAATTCCTTTGAGCTTCATCGAGCATTCGACTATCATAGTGAATAGAAAATGTGATGTTGTCTTTCCTTTGTCCGAACACAGCTCCGATGGCATACTCTAACACATATGTCATTATCTTGAAAGGTTGTGTCCAAATCAATGGTTGCAGAATAGGGGCTTGTGTGATATGTTCTTTTAATTGATGGAAGGCAAGGAGTGCACGGTCATCGACAATGAAATCATTCTCCTTACCTAATAGCTCAGTCAACGGTCCATCCAACTTACTGAAATCTTTGATAGACCATCGGTAGAAACCAATGTTGCCCAAGAATGACCTGACTTGTTTGATAGTTGTTGGTGGCTCTAGTTTGGAAATCACCTTCACCTTGACAGGGTCAACTTCCATGACACGTTCAGACACAATGTGACCCAACACAATTCCTTCAGTCACCATGAAGTTGCTCTTCTCCCATGAGAGCACTAGATTTACTTCGCAACACCTCTGTAAGACTCGGTCTAAATAATCAAGACATTGATCAAAGCAGTCCCCATAGATCAAGAAATCATCCATGAAGACCTCAAGAAAACTGCCCACCATGTCGGCAAAAACTGCAAGCATACACCTATGAAATGTGGCTGGGGCATTGCATAGCATGAACAACATCCGTCTGAAGGCGTATGTACCAAATGGATAGGTGAAAATAGTCTTCTCTTAATCTTCAGGAGCTATAGCAACCTTATTATATATAGAGTATCTGTCCAAGAATCAAAAGTATTCCTTCGCGGCCAGTCTCTCAAGAATATGGTCGATGAAGGGCAGCGGAAAGTGGTCCTTCTTGGTGGCGAGATTGAGTCTTCTATAATCCATGCACATTCACCAAGAAATGGGTACCCTTGTCATGATCTCCTCTCCTTTGTCATTCTTAACGATGGTGATCCTTGATTTCTTCGACACCACATGTAGAGGGCTCACCCATTTGTTGTCGGAGATTAGATATGAATCCTGCATCGCACCATTTCTGAATTTCTTTCATGACAACCTCCCGAAGGTTCAGATTCAGCCTTCTCTTAAATTTGCTGGAGGGTTTGCTGTCTTATTTAAGGAAAATGCAATGCGAACACAGGGACGGATTGATCCCATGGAGATCCGAAGTTTTCCAATCTATCACCTTGCGGTTACATTCAAGAACCTCCATCAGACGATTCTTGGTCTTCGGTCAGATGAGCATTAATGATGACCAGGAACACGTTTGGTTCACCCGCAAGGAAGGGATATTTCATATTGGAGGGCAATGGTTTCAGCTCAGGCAGAGTGGGAGCTGCTTTGATGGTAACTTTAGTGATCATAATATATGGTGGTTCTTACATCTGTTCGGTGTCCACCATGCTTTCTTCATTCAAAATTCATAGAAGTCTTCAATACTCTCCTCTTCCTTGCATAAATCCTAAATGATCTGCTCTTGGTCTTGAGGGCACATGATCTCTACAGAAACCTCGTCAAGTGATTCAACAAGAATCTCATCATGGTTGATAAGGGGAAATTTGACTGCATTCTCCATTTCTTCCTCGAGGCAAAGGAATTCATGGATCTCATGATAAGTCATAAATAGGTTGGTATCTTGAATTCCAGCAAGAAAGTCACAGTTTTCAGAATGGTCGATCACCCGCACACCTGTTGCAGATGTTCCCTCTACAGGCTTTGCATCGGACATTGTCAGTCTTAACGTTGCTATCTCTATATATGAACATGAACTCCTTAATGTCGTAATTCTTTACTAATTTGGTTGTTCATAGGAATGACCATCCAAGGATGATGGGGGTGAGGAGTAGAGTCGTCCATGTCTAGTGCGACAAAATGGCAAGGAATTGCATCCCCTGAACAGTGATGATTATATCCTCCAACATGCCCCTAGGCCACTTGACATATTTGTCTACAAATTACATAATCACCTTTGTAGTTTTGAGTGGTCCTGGCCCGACTTACGTGAGGAGTGAAGCTGGCATTAAGTTGACATAAGACCCGATGTCGGGCAAAATGCATTCAAACTCTTGGTTAAACATCTGACAGCGAAAGAGTGGTGCTCCCTTGTCTGGCTTTTTGTCGAGAAGATTGCTGATGGTGTTGATTGCGGCTATTGTAAGAATATGCTTTTCGGACTTGTCACCTTTGCTTCTTGCATTGTGGGGATGAGGCATGCGCCTAGTTATACATGCTTCTTTTAATCCTTTCTTCACAGTCGGCTTGTACTCATGACCTTTCATCAAAGGCATGTTCAAGACCAAATTTTAAATAATTTCTACAATGGCAGGATCAAACAAAGCATTTTTCAAAATGTTCATTTATTTATGTTTTTTCATTGCTTCAGTAAAAGGAATATCTACAGAATCTGAAACAGTATCATTCAAATTTTTGTCCATATCATTGTTTACATGTAGATGGCAATAATGTGTAAAATCATCTACAAGCTGTTGACCAAAAAAGGCAGGCTCGGCTTTTATGTGCTAGCTTTTGAACCGTTGTAGGTGCAAGATTCTTCAAGGCTAGTGTGGGTTCTGTGGCACGTACATGCATCTCAAATGTTGGTTGGTCTCCACCCGGTCTTTTGTTATCTTTTTGTATTTGTGTATTTTTTTTCATTTTTTTGTGATTTTCTTGCAGATGGTGTTCCTTCAAAAGTACTGCTTGGCCCTCGTGCTGGTTGGACTGACGATTCCCCATCAGATGCAATGTGCTTTCCCTTCACGACTGTTGATGGTTGTAGTGCTCTACCGCTCCTGAGAGTAGCAGCATTAGATATAAATAATCATTTCTACCAGAATCAGGCAGATCACTGCACACTACCTGCTCCTTGCGTCGGAAATTATTTGGATTAGCCTCGACTTGGGCTGGTATGATGGTTTTGACAGTCGTCAGGTCGTCTATCTTTTGGGTCATCTCAGACATGCTCTTGACGAGCTGCTCCAGGCATGTTAGGGTCGGATTCACTGGCATAGCCTCAGAAGAATCACCCAATTAGGGACTTTGATTGTGATAGTGCAGGGGAGGCTGCTGTTGATAACCTTGGGAAAATGGTGAGGAGAAGGGTGAGAAGAGTACTATGAATACTGTTGAGAGGGATAAAATTTTTTATATGATGCAGCCGACTGCTGCTGGAGTAAAGCCTGATGATGGTAGCTGGATTGTTGTTGTTGCTACCCCTACCTCCATGTGTTCACATATTGTGAAGGTTGTTGGTTTTGGGGTGGGTAGGGCTGGAAGTTCCTCCCTCCCTGTTGTTGTCGCTGGTGTGGTCGGTTGGCCAAGTTCTAACCCTGAGGGTGTCCCTGAGGATGGGTGAACTGTTGTTCATGTTCCCATACACTATTGATCTCTTGAATCTGCAGTGGGGGTGTAGGAAACTGCTCTGGATAGGCTAGCAACATCTCGAGTTGATAAATAACCATCTGGGTCTGGGATTGCAAGGGTTGCTCCGGGACCTGCATGTAGTATATGTGCTGGACTAGTTGGGGATACGGGAGACTCGATTGAGGAGGTTGTTTTACTGCTGGCTTCTTCTGCTCAGTGGGAGTCTTGGCCGTGCTAGACAATAATTGCAAGCATTGGCAATCAAAGCTCAGACGAGCTGCTCCAGCTGCTATGAAATCAAATCGATCTTTTCCAAGCCCTGGGTCCTATTCTGGATGACTGACAGTTTTTCGAGGTCAAGTGACCTCTTCTCAATGATATCTACTTTAGACAAGTGGCTCCCAATGATGCTGAGGTTGGAGCTCTTAACCTTGTCTTCGGCATGTGTAGCCATGTTAACAGGCTTGTTGATGGTGGCAGGCATCTTCATATAGGCGTGTGATGAGGATTGAGCGGCCTCTCCTTCAGCCATCTCCTCAAAAATGTTCCGAACGACGTCCTCATCCTTGTTGAAATGCGAGCCACCACAAGACATCGATGAGCCTTTGGCTTTCTAGTGTTAACCCATCAAAGAAATGCTGCACGAGGCTGGTCTTGGGAATCTCGTGGTGGGTACACTTTTTCTGTAACTCCTTGAATCTCTCCCATGTCTCATGTATTGTCTCATGGGGCTTTTGGCAGAAGCTGGAGATGCGGGCGCGCATCTGATTAAAGCGGCTGAGAAGGTAAAATTTATGGAGAAATGCTGATTTCAACTCCTCCCAATTTGTCACCACTTTTCCTAAATGATCGACCCAATACAAGGCCTTGTCTTGGAGGTTGATAGGAAAAGCGGTCATCTTGATCACCCCCAGAGGGATATTGGGGTAAATGTTGTGGCACAGATGCGACCAATTTTTTGAGGTGGATGTATGGTTCTTATGTTGTGTTCCCATGGAAAGTGGGAAGCAGAGACATGAACTGCGGCTTCAGCTCAAAATGGGCATGGATTGGTGGAATCTGGATCCACTCGTTGTCATCTACGACCCCAGTATTGTAGGTTTCCTTCACAGTTGGCTTTGTCAGTGGTAGTCCTGCCTCCCATCTCTCGTAACAGGGTCCACCCACTAAAAATTCATCTCCTGCACCTCCCTGATTAAACTCATTCTCTGGGTTTGGTCCATCCTCCCTCCCGGCATCTCTCTCATAGGTTCACCTCCTTAAATAGTTCAACATATCTTGGAAGGCAGTTTGGACTAGGGCCTAATTGGTCAGTTGTTGGATGGCTTGTATTGGAGCGAGCAGCTGACTGTTGACATCGTTCAGTGTGGTGTATTGCCCTTTGACATGATCTACCGGCTCAGCTAGTTGGGGTCGTGGAGCCATCTCTGAATCAGCTTGGA
Source organism: Ottelia alismoides (assembly GCA_037367405.1). Classification (NCBI taxonomy): domain Eukaryota; kingdom Viridiplantae; phylum Streptophyta; class Magnoliopsida; order Alismatales; family Hydrocharitaceae; genus Ottelia; species Ottelia alismoides. The sequence goes on along the minus strand of JAZKJV010008097.1, from coordinate 309,091 downwards.
CTTTTGGCTCGTGATCGAGGTGATGATCTGATGGAGTAAACCCTAATCAGTCTCTATCTGAACAACAATTGTTGAGATGATTCTGGAATTAAGGTCAATCCCATATTATTATTAATGGAGCATAGGATATTGACTGAAATTGATCTCCATCCATAGAGGGTTGATTCTCAGACAAGAGTAATCCTGGTTTATTTGGAGAGGAGGAGCTAACTCGGGCTACGAGCCCATCACAAACAGCAGATTTATTGGATAAAGGCAAGAATTGAAAGAGGAGAGAATCAGGGAGTTCAAGGAGAAGTTCGCAATATCTGAACTAACTTCATGGAAATCACCCCACATTATTGGAGATGTTGGCAACATGGAATAGATGTGGGCGTCGGCGGAGTCCAGACTAAGCCACTCGTGTGACGACTTCTTGAGATGGTCAAAGTAGATAGATGATAGGCGAAGATCACAGAGATAAACAAGGAATAAAAAGATTGTAAAATAGTAGAAGGCTCACGATGAGCAAGGATCGAAGAAAAGGAGAGCAAAAATTACGCAAGTGCGCAATGTTTTTGATATTGACCTCAATAAGACTAATGAATCAAACCTCAAAATAATGGATTCACCAACTCGACCCGTGAAGCCGTGAAGGTTCGACTATTATCTTTTTATGTTTTAGATTAGATTTCAGGCAATTAATCTTTGAACGAGTCTTTAGAGCGTTGTGCCTATAGGCGAGAGAGTATTACTAGAAAAATATCCCGTACTCAGCCAATTAAGTTTTAGATTTGATTTTCAGGAAATTAATCTTCGTAATCAGTAGTTTGCACTTTTTAAGGTCCTTGTAACCCTTTCTGGATCCCTACTCATCTAATGAAATAGAGGGAGGAAGCCGATAGGCGAAACCACTACTTCAGGCCTTGCTCGCAATGGAATCACCCGTGAGCGTGCAAGGACCTACTCGGACACAAGACGATGAGATAGACATCCCCGTGAAGGCGTGGCCTAAGCTCAATACTTCAGACAAGGTCGATGCTCTACACAATACAGATGATCATTACACGATAGATGTGCAAATACTTTGGAAATCCAGGCGATATACAAAGGCAGCCACACACTGGATTTTGGGCTTTATTCCTTACGATAACGATCTCTCATAGGGAAGGAGACCTTCCAATGCAACTTGAAAATAAATGAGGGCCTTTCTCACCCATGGCAATGAGTCCTATTAATCAATTTTATTTAGGTCAAGTGTTTTTAGCAGTCCCTGTTTTTAATTTTTTTATCACCTGCTTTGAGTAGATTCAATACAAGCGCCTAACGTTTTTTGTATCCTTGATTCCTATTTGATCCAAAAACAGAGGAAGATAGACGAAAAGCAATGCAAGGCGACATTGAGATGGAAATCCCACCTTAGTGCCTAAATGATGGATGCTCAATTAGAAGACTTACAGTGCTTCCCAGCTCTCTCCATGTGGGATGCAAAACAGGAATTTGTAAACCTATACTATATGCTGATATGCACACGGAAATCGTCCTAAGAAGGAAATTGCTACACATGAAGAACCGAGTGCTAAATACTAAGAAAGAAACCAAAGTTCGATCTTTTATGTTGATCGGTGCCCTCCACAATAGGTCTTGCCAGTGTTGTATATGACCTCTCTCGGCATGCGGTTTCAAAGCTAAGTATTTAAAAATTAATTATTCTAAGTCCAAACGCGAGAACTGTAGGTGCATGCAAAATAATTAGGTGTTTGTCCTTCGGTTACAAGATCAAGCATGCCTAAAGACTAAGGGCTCATTCCACAAAACAAATAGAAAAAGTCGAAAGCTCAAAACTTTGGAAACAAAGCAAAAGAAGGTGATGAAATCCCGACAAAATCCAGTGAGCCCCAAAGTGAACAAACACCTGGAAATTGGGCCCGAGTGTCCAAGTACAAATTACATGTATTATTACAAATTAGTAATGTAGAAATAAGTCTCCCTCTCACCAGAAATATAACAGACTAGGCTACTATCCTCTCTCTCTCTCACTCTAGAGCCTCCTGCTCTCTCCTACCTGCTATGTAAGAATAGACGGCTCCTCGACCCAAGGCTATGTAGAATCACCTAGGTGATCCTCCTCGGTCTACGGTTCCTCGCAAGAAGACAAAAGAAGAGATGTCAGAAAGTTCAAAATTGATAGCAAAAAAGAAAGCAATAAATACAGAAATTGCTAAGGAGCATAAGAGACAAAAACTACTCTACAAATCGATGCTCCCCGGCAATGGTGCCATTTGAAAAGCAGAAAAAATATGAGTCGCTAATAATGGACTAACAGGACAGACTCATTATCGTTGAAGCGACTACTGGAATCTTTCCGCAGTTTCAACAATTAACCCACACAATAAATCAATCAAGCAAAACAATGTGAATCAAAATTTATTACCCTACTAAAAATGTATAGTGACAAGCAAGTAGGGTCAAACACATGAAGCAATGGAGTAGAGCAGGCAAGATAGAAAAATCAAAGCATAATGTGTCTCTCAACACTTAGCCAAAATATAATTTTTGTGTGTTTTTAATTTTATACATTTTTTATTTTATTTTTTTATAGTTTTATATTTTTTAAATTTTATATTTTTAAATTTTCTTTTTATATGTTTATATTTTTTATTTCCTTTTTCTTTTAAATATATAATATAGGATATATAAGATTATATATACAATAATAGATAAAAGAGATGTAAATATAACTAACCAAAAATTGCAGAATTAAATATTTTTAATTTTTAAATAATAATTTACTTTTTTGTGATTTTTTAGTGATTTTTTCTAATTTTTTATATAATTTTAAATTAAAAATAGCGTAAAATAGGGATAAAATAAATGGGTCAAATTAAAATGGAGATGAAAATATCAAATAGTACCAAAATTTGTCCAAATTAATTTTAAAGATAAATAAAAATATAGAGAAAATTATAAATATAGATCACAATTTTTTAAATTTTTAGGAATTTTATGAATTTTTATAAGGGATATTGGGGCTTTTTAATTTTTAATAGTTTTGTTTTTTCTATTTTTGGTGAGTTTTGGTCTAAAGGTTACAAATACATAAATAAACAAAATATATTTTTTAGGAAATTTATTGAATTGATTTTCTTTTTTTTGGAATTGTATAAGCTAAATAGGGAATAAAAGTGGTATTTTTTATTTTTTATAAAATAATAAAAAGGTCAGAAATTGCAAAATAAACTTAGGGCATGGAAATGTTTGCAATCAAGAACATGCACCTTTTTTGGGGAATTTTCTGACCACAAATGCTATTTTAAATAAATGCAACAATCACACAAAAATATATAACCTGACAAGGGAATAACAATAAATAAATTAAAGTTCAAGGGCCTTTCTGCAAATTTCATAAAATAATTAAGCGGAATAGAAAGTTTGGGACCAAAATGAAATACAAGAAACCTTAGAGGCTTACCTACAAAATGCCCACCTCGCGTGGGTGCACACGTGAAGTGAGCTGGCATGGGCTAATATGCAAATAAGGCAAGTACGAGGGGTTTTCTACAAATTTTACAAAACTAAATAAACAACAAATGAAAGTTTTTGTGTTAATAATTAAATGCAAAAAATGGCTCGGTAGGAAATGAAAAATACCCAGCACTTAGGCATGGGTCAACGGTCGAGATCTATCCACTTAACACGTGTCGCGCCCTTGCTTGTCGAAACCATTTTGCCGATGGACTCACTATATTAGATCAACCCAGGGAATCTAATAGTGCTAGCTTGGATCGGTCGAACGACACCTGAAGACCTGGAGAAAGGGCTCGTTCGGATGGCTCTGAGGCCAGCTGGAAGAACAAGTGAAAAACATTACACGGATGAACTTCAATCAGCGATGCAACACAGCTCCGGGAATCTCAAACCATCCTCCGAGGCGCAAAACCTTCCCGGTGACGTCCTTCACCTCCCAGGTGCATCAAAATTGCGCAGGGGTAGTCGGCATGATCTGGCGGAGCACCATGACCTGCCGGTTCTTGCTGCATGGGTTAGTCCTTGGAAAATATGAAGCTCTAGAGAGATTATGGGGCGGGATGAAAGAACGGGGTAATGGGGCGAGGGTCATCAACGAGACGGCAGAGTGGGTGACCCTGATCCCAAGATCTATGCAAGATCTGGTTGAACAGAAATGCATGGGGTGTAGAGCAGTGAAGGGCGAAGAGGATGGTGATAGTCGTTGTAATGGAAGTCGGGGGTGGTTAGAACAGGGCGGTGAAGCTGGAGCTCCGCCGGACGAGGAACTTTGATTTTTACAAAGAATCGTGCGAAATCGAGACATTAAATCCTAGACTAGGCTACTGATATGCTAAAGAATGAAAAGAGCTAAAAGGATGGAATCTTGTCATCGAACCGCGACCAGAGGCAGGAGCTCCATCGTGGTTGGCAACGAGCAACAAACCAATCTTGATTCAATGCCAGATGCTTCGCCATGGTATGGAATCGTATCCTGTTGTCACCAAGACGGCGAATCCAGGCCAAGAACTAGGGAAAATACATATAAGATGGATCAAGTTGGGATTTTGGATAGAGGCGAGTTTAAGTAGGGGCGATGAACGGGCTCCAAAGAACGATAGAGGTTAGGCATGCCAGTGATTCAATCCTCAAGGTGACGTCTAGGTGTGAATCACCAGAGATCGAGGAGAAAAAGATCAAAAGGATCAAGGCGAAAGGATGAAAGGGGTGAGCTGCAAAAATCGATGAGGATTGGGTTAAAACGAGGTTTTTTAGAGCTTGGGTCAGTAGGTCAGGCAGTTGACCTCCAGTCAACATGCCAGGAACTCTCGTTGGTCCACGTGGATCAACCAGAAAAAACCTAGCCTAAAAAGAATTGGAAATTCATTATTAAATATAAAATGGTTTTTTTAATTTTAAGTTATAAAATAAAAAATGTTTATTATTTTCTATAGTATATTATTATTATTTATTATTTTGAACTTTTTATTTACAATCTAATTTTTAAGGGTTAATAATAGGTATATTTATCTATGTTTTGTATGTTTTTTATTGTGTTTTTGGGCCCTCATCTCTCCCTACTTTATTCCTTGTCGACCTAGTCATCAATATTCCTAGGTCTCAGAGTTTAAGGTCATAAAATACCTTTGTATTTTATTATTTTTCTTTTCTTTTCTTTATTCTATAATTTTGGAATTTAAAAATAGCATTTTATACAGTATTTATACAACAAAGAGTGAATGTTAATTTGTGCTATTTAGGGCTATTTACATGCATTATCTAGGGCTTTTAAGGCCAAAATGATAGAAAATAGGTGATGAAATGGATATTCATCACCCATGCACCGATAGAAGCGTTATTGTTTCACAGACCTAGGCTATAATCAAGGTAGCCATAGACTTGGATTTGGGCCCTAATCAATAGGGGTCATGCCTCACTCGGTCTGGAGTGTAAAAAAAGTCAATGTGGGCTTTATGAACCTAATACAATGAAGTCCATTATGAATTTACCAGTCTTGTTATCTTAAATGTTTTGAATTTCACTTTTTTGATTTTTTAATAATAATCTCCAAATGATTTTTTTACTCTTAATTTATTTAAATTCAAGAAAACATAGAGAGAAGTCAGAAAAGCTGATGTGTGTCAAATCAATGAATGCATGCCAAGTTAGAAATGTGTACCTTGCTCTAGCACCCTGCATGCAAAGTGATATACACATATAATTAAACTAATCTATATATTGTGCAAGCGAGAACCATCCTAAACAAGAATTTCTATTAGTGGGAAGCACCGATTAATTTGACTAAGTCCAAATGTTGATGCCTATAGGAAGAGATAGTCTATTTAAGGTTTAGACCTATTAATTACCGCTATATCACAAATAAAAAATCCTAAGTCTAAGGCCTCAAGCACATAAGATACAAAATACAAAAATTCAGAAAACATAAATCATGGAAAACAAATAGAAATAAAGATAAATGGATGATAAAAGTGAAGAAGGTGAGAAAACACGTAAAAACCATGAGGGCCCCCAAGTGAAAAAACACTTCGTAAAATAGGCCGGAATAGTTCAAGTGTCCAGTGTTTGTCATGTATTATTACAAATGATATAAACAGAGTCTCTCCCTCACAAAATCAAATAAAAACTACATTAATTGCTACTACTCTACTCTTCTCTTCTCATTCGTTTTCTTTGCTGCTCTCTCATGCTGACCCGATCTGAATGGGCCAACCTCCGGCTTGCTATGGTGATCCGCCTCTCCTAAGAGGGCCACCCTCGCTCCATGGACCCTCATAGCAAAAGCAGGTAGAAGATGCGAATAGAACATATAAACAATTATTGAATAAACAGAATAGGAAATGAAAATAAAGTGCACAAATATATACAAACTACATGTTCATCCCAAGCAACAACGTCATTCATTCGTTCGAGATCGACCTAGGGTTCATAACAAGGTTGGAGCCCTAATCATTGTGGTGATCAATCTCAAATAAAACAACAATTAACCCATGAACATGTAAGTGATAAAAAAAGCGATAAAATTTATTATAACTATATAATACGTGTGTATAGATGTAAGTACTATAGAGTGTCGAACACCAGGAGCAAATAGTGTAGGTTAATTATTAATTATTATTAATTAGTAATAATGTACATTTTTTGTTTTGTTTTTTGTTTGTTTGTGACATTTTAATTATATTTAATTTTCATGGATTTTTAATTATTTTATATGTTTTTTACTTTTTATATATTTTTTTACTTTATATTTTCTTTATAATATTGCAAAATTTTAATTTCTTTTTGATTTTAAATAAGATATATAATTATATATAATAATAATATTGATATTATAAGTAGTATATAGATAATATAATCAATATAGACTATTATATTTTTAAATATATCAAAATATAGTCAAAATATATGATATAAAATATGTTTGCTATTTTTATATCTATTTTTGGCAATATTTATAGATTTTTTTCTAATTTTTAAGGATTTTTAAGTAAGAAATATATCAAACGCACTGAATAAATATCCAAGTTTGTTTTGAGTTTAATAAATATAAATGTGCCAAGAATTTACTCAAAACTTTTTAATATATAGTATATAAAATTCATGGACAGAAAGAACTATTTTTGGATTTTAAAATAATTTTTATAAGGTTTTTAGGGTTTAGTCTTTAAGTTTATGTTTTGTATTTTTAGCGATTTTTAGATATGTGGTAGAATATATAATAATATATATAATATTTTTGGGGGGAATTTTTGGAAAAATGCCAACTAAAAGTTATACATCTATGATATAACTAGATATACATTTTTGGGGGAATTTTGTAATTAGATAGGAAGAAAATGCAACTTTTTGAATTTTAGTAAATAGGAAAATTAACTAGAATGCCAACTAAAAGTTATACAAGCTTAAGCATGATATCATGCATCTATGGTAATTTTCCTACATATTTTTGAGCAACAAAACAATTTAATATGATAAATATACACAAAAAAAGGCACAGTTCAGAGCGACCTGACTACATTTTTAATAAACTTTGAACTCAATTAATAATAAGTCCATAACTATTAGAGTATGCTTGTAATTTGTATAGATCCTCACAAGTCATAACACGTGAGGTGGAAGGGTGTGTTTGTAATATCAATAGAGCTGAAGATTCTATTTGAAAAGTACCATAAATGTTTTAAGCGTAATTGAATATTTATAGGCTAAATATTATATCAAAAAGGCAGGAGGACTTCCCTAAATATACCTAGAGATCGCGTGAGACGCATGTGGAGGGCTGGATTGATGGTTGGGGAGGTACCATGTATCTTCACTTATCATCCAACTGCTCTCAGCGGAGATGCTTCGACTTGAATAGACGACCCATATTAAATATGGGTCGTGATCTTGAATGAACGACGATGGAGGGGACATGAAGAACAACGAAGAATGAGTTCTTCCCTAAACTTCGATCATCGATGTCTCCAACAGTCTAGCATGCTCCCAACTAGCCATTCTCCTTCTTGGGGCCTCACCACACTTGCTGGTATGGTCCACAAGATCCAGGCCTCGTCAGAGGAGGCTTGGAGGTCTACCTCTTCTCGAGGACCTGGAGGTCATGTTATTCCTCTATCCTAGCTCCAATAGATCCTTTAGTGCCTTTCACCTGCATAAAACTTTTCACGGATCAGGATAGAGTGTTCTTGGTTAGGATTGAAGCTAAACACACAAGGTATGAGGTGGAGCGATGAGATCTCCGACGATGGTGGAAAGAGGATATGGGATTCACTTATTTTCACGAAATCAGGATGACCTGGGTGCATGTAATGGATGAAGAAGTGATGAGGAAGGTCTAGGTTGCGTTAAGTGGGTCGGAACAGGTCAGAATCATGGTGGTGTAGGTCATTGAAGCTAAGCTCCGACGAACTATGATATATGATGTTATTTTGAATGAAGAGGAAACAACTGAAATTAAATTTAAGATTATGCTAAGGAATGAAAATGCAAGGTAATTAACCTAAAATCCATGCCTCAACAAGAGATACTTGTAATCTAAGGAACATCATCAGAGCTACTCTTCGACGATGGATGTATCATGCCTCCAACCACTCTTTCTCCTCACCCACACCTTGGCGAGCCTCCTGTTGTTACAAGGGAGATCAAGCTCTATTATGTTTGGGATTACATAGGGCATAAAGTAATCAAACACAAAAAGGGAGATGGGGGAGCTTATTTTTAGGAATGGTGATTAGCCATCTCATGAAGAAGGTGGCGTGAAGGAGATGGTGGGTTGGTGGAGTCTAGAGAATGGGCGTGGGAGGACATGGTATCTATAGGTTTGTGGTGAGCTCGAGGAGATGGAGTTGAGGAGGCAAAGTGAAAAAATGGAGAATGTTAGGAGGTTGGTGCTTCTGATAGAATTCACAAGCTAGGCAGTACAGTTGACCCATAGTCAACTTTTGGAAGGATCTCAATGGTCCACACATGATCTATAAAACAAAATAAAAAAAGAAAATACTTATTAATTCAATAATTAATAATATTTTTCAATTAAAACTCAAAACATGAAAAAAGATTATTCAAACTATTTTATCATGAATTTTTATTTATTTTACAACTTAATTTATTTGGTGTTAATTTTTACGTGTATATACTTAGGTATATATACATGTATTTAGGGCGTTTATTTTTATTTTGTATTCCTAATACTTATTTCTAAATTTACATATTTATATATCTATAATAGAATTAAAAATATATTTACATATTTTTGTTTTATTTTTCTGATTTTATTTACATATATAAATTAATACATGTATGCACATTATAGGTATATCATACCTATATATTTTAACGTATTATTTTTAAAGTGTAATTTCATGATTTTATTTTGTATTTTTTAGTACATTTTAAATAATACTTACAATTATTTAAAATGTAAGAAGAATAAAAATATAAAGAATAAAATATATTGATATTTCATACAGATACATAGTACAATGGTACCCAAAAAACGGCTTTTATATCTTAACTCCAATTTTGATGAAGTCACCTTCATTAGATAGATAATTTAATTTGAAATAAATTGGAGGTCAGTTTGGTGACTTTGAATTTATATAGATAAGATATTTATACGTGAAGTTCGGTTTGAGGTTTTTCATCTGTGTGTCCTAGTTGCAATATGCATTATTTTTATTGAAAATTATTATTGTAATTATCTATATATTAGTATGTATAAGTTTCATGTTGAACACTTTATTATTTGAAGTGTGTAAAATAAAGAATAAAATAGTGCAAAAATGTTTGTTTTTGGAGCAAAAATTAGGATTCCTATACAGTATAATGGCCTTTGTCTCCCCCTACTTTATTCATGTTCGAACAACTCAATATTGACTGGGTTTCCAGGTTCAGGGTCATTCATTATCTTTAATACTTCATTTATTTTTATTTTCTTCTTTATTTTTTATTTTGGATTTAAATTTAAATAATTATGTATTAATTACAGATGAATAAAAATGTTAATTCGTATCAATTAATATTATTTACCAGTGTTCTGCTAAGGATTTAGATATAAAATTGTAGAATAAAGGTAGATGAATGGTAACTCATCAACAAGTTGTGGCTTATGCGTTGTGACATACGAGCGCAACTACTCCACCCACGACTTGGAGTTGACAGACTTAGTCTTTGCATTGAAGATATGGTGCCGCTATTTGTATGGGGTGACATTTGGGATCTTCACTGACCACAAGAGCCCTAAGTACATTTTTTATCAGAAGGATCTGAACATGGGGAAAAGGCGGTGGATGGAGCTGTTGAATGACTATGATTGTACCATCTCCTACCACCTAGGTAAGGGGAATGTGGTGGCAGACGCCTTGATCAAGTGGTCACACAGTGAGGGTTTAACAGCTTGGTTGCATACTTGGGATGTGCTCACTACACTTAGTGAGTGGCATCCATTTGAGGGTACATATGATGTAGTAGCCCTACTAACAAAGTGCAATAGCTTGTGGGACAGGATCGTCCAGGGGCAACAGAGAAATCCGAGGAACCAAGAATCGTACCACAAATTCTTGAAGGATGATTGATGCATAGCCATTCATCTAACTTTATTTGTTTATTTTGCCTTTAAATCTCTAGCAAAACACATCTAAATAATGCTAACTTGTACAAATTAACACTCAATATTTATCTATATTTGAATCCAAAATAAAAGAATAAAGAAAAGAAGAAAATACATAAAGTATCAAAGATACTAAATGACCCTAGACCTTAAGACCAAGTCAATATTAAACTTGTCATCCAGGAATAAAGTAGAGAGAGATAAGGGCTAAATATTGTACATGGACCCTAATTTTAAACCCTTAAAATAGCCATTTTTGCTTTATTTTATTCACACCTATATACATCTCAAATAATAAAATGCTCAACATGAAACTTGCACATAAAAATACATAGAAAAATATAAAAATAAAAATCAATAATAAACTGCACAGTGCAACTTGTACGTAGATGAAAAAGCCGCAAATCAAACTTCACAAGTCAATATCTTATCCATATAAACTCAAATTGAATCGACTCACCTCCATTGTATTAAAATTTTAATTATCTATCTAATGAAGGTGATTTCATTGAAATGGTGTTAAGATACAAAGGCTTTCTAGGTACCATTGTACTGTGTATCTGTGTATAAAATTCTAATGTTTTCTACTTTATATTTTTCTCTCTTCTTATATTTTAAAATAATTATATATTATTTAAAACATAAACTCAAAATAAAACCAACTAAAGGACATTAAACTAAATAACACCTCAAAATATATGTGTATACTATCGTATAATATATGTACATGTATTTATTTACACATGGAAATAAAATCATAAAAATGCAATAAAAATATGTAAACAAGTAAATATGTATTTAATGATACTATATATATAATATGTGAATATAATATTAAGTATTAATATGCAAAATAAAAATAAAATACCCAAAGTATAGGTATTTATAACAATAAGCATGCACGTAAATATTAACATCTCACAAATAATGTTGTAAAAATAAGTAAACATTGATAAAATAGTTTGGAAAAAAGAAATGTTTTCATGTTTTAAGTTTTAATTAATAAAATTTTACTATTTAATATTGAACTAATAAAGGATTTAATTTTTGTTTTGTCCTCATTGGTTTGACTTGTGCTCTGAAAGGAGTCAAAGTGTGGAAGGACAGTTGATCGACATGTCAATAATCAAAAGATCCTCCTCCATTTTTCCACGCTTATTCCTCGACGCCATCTCTCTCAAGCTCCCCACCACTTTGCACTCCCCTTGACCCTTTTCCACGTGCACACCATATCTCCCACCAAACCACATTCTTCTTCACGCAATATCCCTCACGAGATGTCCATTTTCTCCATATAAATAATGTCCCCCATATCCATTTTTGAGTTTGCTCCCCTTTATCCCTCTATAACCCCAATCCTATCAGTGCTTGAGCTTCTTGGTGATAGCAATAAGCTAGCCAATCTGTCAGCGAGGAGAAAGAGCTACAGAATTAAGGTCCACCATCGCCGAGATTCAGCTCCAAGAATGGTCTCTACTCCTTAGTCCCTAAGACCAGGTATGAGTTGTTAGAGAGAATTTTATTTCCACATTTTCATTCCTAGTGTAATCATGCTTTTAATATCATTCATTTCATTTTAGCCTTAGCTAAAATTGCAAATCGAAGTTTGACAGGGCTTCGAGCTTTGGACAGTGTTCACTCCTCTTTAATAGACTGTTTCAACCCATTGACCACCCCATTTCAATCCTATTATCTTCTCCACTCTCTAGATCACCCCTTACACCATTGATTTTGCATAAATCGAAGCTTCTGATCTCCACCACCACCACCTCACAGGAGATTGGCGTTCCACCTCTATTCCTATAATTGCAACTTCATTGTCGAGTGGAGGAGAAATCCATAGAGCCCTTTTGAGTTTTTGTGTAGGTGATATGCTCCCTAGGAGCACCTGGGATAGAGAATTGATTGAAGAATAGGTTCCCAAGTCGTCAGACCAGGAACAACTCTCCGTTGAGGTTTGGGCATCATTGAGCCCCCTACAAACGCGGGAAGTTTCCAGGATCGGATTGAGCTGATCAGCAAGGCGAGAGAAGGCTGGACGTATGAGGAATCATTGATTGAATGAGAAATAAGGAAGGATTTGTCCATGTTCTTTGTGACTACTCCGGAGTCATCCGATCAAAGATGTAGCCCAGATCTAATGTGAGCCATCTATTTCACGTGAAGCATCACCGAATCTCAATTATCCATACATAAGTGGGACGTGTGGCACATCCAGGACTACTCCATTCACGCAGCACGCCCCCCCCACCCTCACGTGTTTCCTGGTATATTGCAAAACACCCCCATACTTTTTGCATTAATATTAATTCCTGTAAATATTTAAATTAATGTAATCATTATAGTAAAACTTGCATCATGGACCTGCAACTTGTTGCTATTAACAATTAGGCCCTTCCGCCTCACATGTAGCAACACATGGTCACTATACATATTGTATTTTATACCATATAGTTCATGGACATGTTCTGAAATACATTTGAAGTCTATTAAAATTACCCTTAGGACCCTATATTTTTCGCATTCTATTTCATTATATTTTGCGCATATTAAATATTTTTATTGTTATAAAACTTGTAGAAAAATTATGCTAAGTTCCTGATATCATGCTTGTTCATTCTTGAATTTTATTAGGCAAGTTAAGGGATTATCTTTTTTTCTAAAAATACAAAAATATGCATTTATTCCCTACCTAAATATAAAAACCCATAAAAAATATAAAACCTTCTCCAAAAATTCCAAAAATATCCTCTCATCTATATTATAATATATTATAACACATATACAAAAATCAAAAAATACAAAACATAAAACTTAAAATGTATAAAACCCTAAAATCCTTATAAAAATAAGTCAAAATTAAATAAAATTAAAAAATAACACTTTTTATTCCTAAATTTTCTATATTATATATACTATCTATTATGAATAGTTTTGAATCAATTTTGAACTGATATATATTTACTATACTCAAAATAATCTCAAAAAATTAATCTGTCCACTATTTTGTGTATTCCAAATTTAAAAGATACATAAAAATTAGTAGATAATTCTCCAAAATGATTAATAATAGAGACAAATATAAAAACCACGAAAATACTTTATTTTTTAAATTGCGAATATATTTTGACTTATTTATAAATATAAATGGCTATATTATCTATTATGTAAATATTACTTATATAAGTCACTATAATATATATATAGTATCTATGATTATATATCTTATTTTAAAAATATAAAAGAAATTAAAAATCTGCAAAATTAAAAAAAATATAAAAATAAAAATATAAAAATATAAAAATATAATATAATTTAAAATTCTCATGAAAATAAGAGATCCAAGAAAAAATACAAAATAATAATTATTAATTAGAAATAGTTTTAGTAATTAACAACCCTACCATTTTGTTGTCTGAGGTTTGACAACTCTACCTACTTGCACTATACACACATCTAGTAGAGTTATAATAAATTTTAACTCACATTCATATTTATTGATTTATCATACTATATTGTGGGTTATCTTTCGATTAATTGCATCTTTGAGTAGACAACACAATGACCACTAATTCAACCTTGTTCGGATTAGTACGACCTCTCATCTCAGCGATTATCTAATGGCCCCAATACGGGGAAGCAATGTGTAGTGTAGTTTGTACATAGCTGCTTATTTAATTCATTTCTTACTTTATTTATTTTATTTTTATAATTACTTATCTGTTCTAATCACATATTTTGTTTGACTTTGGTGCGAGGGCCCGTGGAATGAGGGTGATTCTCTTAGGAGTTCGACAACTCCCGAGTGAGGCGAAGGTTGGCTCACTTAGACAGAGCTAACAGGACATAGCAACAAGTGGAGCAAAAAGCCAAGTAGAGCAGTAAAAATAGTGTAGAATAGTTTAGGTTTTTATTTTATTTTGTGAGAGAGAGATTTTCATATTAATTTTAATAATCCAAGATAAACTCTAGACACTTAGACACTTCGGGTCTATTTTACCAAGTGTTTATTCACTTGGGGATCAACATGGTTTTTATCGTATTTTTTTGCATTCTATATTTTTATTCTACCTATTTTTCCCTTTACTTTCATTTGTTTCTCGTGTTTTGTGTTTTCCGACTTTTGTCAATTTATGTCTTTATTGATTAGTCCCTTAGATATTTAGAATTGCCTGATCAGTAAGATAAGTCCAAAGCCCTAATCCATTCATGCACCTATAGTTTACTGTGATTGGACTTAGTCAAATAAGTTGGTTCTTCATTCTAATAAAAATTCATGTATCTGGGATATTTCATCATTGCTCGTACATATAGATTAGTTTTAATTATATGCGTGGATCACTTTACATGTAGAATGCTGGAGCAAGGTGCACATTTCTATCTCTGCATGCATTCATAGATTCATGTGCATTGATTTTTCTGACTACTCATTATGTTTTCTTGGATTAAAATAAATTAAGAATCGAAAAATTCATTAGACGATATTTTGAAAAATACTAAAATTTTTTGAAAACCCAAAAAAATAAAATAAGAGGACGGCTAATAAATTTCGACCCAAATAAAATTTGCAATGGATTTCATTGTATTGGGTTCATAATGCCCATATACTAAGCGAGGTGTGATCCTTAAGGATTAGAACTCAAATCCCAATCTATGGATGCCTTGATTATTTCCAGGGTATGTGAGGTAATAACACTTCTATTGGTGCATGGGTGAGTAGGGCTAGGTCTACTTGTGGGCTTAGTCTGAATTACTGGTGCATAGGGGAAATGCAATGGCAGGTCCATGTCTCATCGTGCCACGTCCGAGTACCCCGCAAGGGGGAAGAATTTGATTCACTAACCCTCTCCATTTCTTTGGATGAGAAGCGGACCTAGATCCAATATCAAGGACCTTTAAAAGTGCATACTACTGGTTACAAAGGTAGTGAGAAGTACATGATGCTTGTCTGGTAGTACTCACTCGCCTATAGGGGTAGTGCTAAGGACTATAATTTATAAGATTGCTTAAAAACAACGAATAAAATTGACAAGATAAAAGAGCTAAACTTTCACAGCTTCACCAGTGTTGAGTTGGTGAACCCAATTACATTGGTGTTTGTTTGGATCTAGTTTAGGTGAAAGATCACAACCCTGTGCACTTACGCTTTTTATTTTCACTTCTTTTTACACTTCCTTTTATTTTTCCTCATTTGAGTCTTTTCTCATTTTCTCTTTATTTTAGTCCTTATGAATTTGTGTGGTCTTAATTCCTCATCTTATCCCTTTTGTTTCTTAAGATGTCGGGTCTTGGATAGCTTAGTTCGGACTCTGCAGACACAAACATCGATTCCATGATTGTGACATCTCCAATAATTTGGGGGGATATTCTAGAAAGATCAGCTCATACTTTGTGAACCCCTCTCAAAACTACCCATCTTTTCTATCATTAAATAACTAGGATCACTCTTGTCCCGAATTCTATTCCTTATGAATAAAGATTGAGCTATCTCCATACACAATGCATGATCAAATATAGTTCAAAATTGACCCTAATTCCGAACACTTCTCTATATCTGGTGCACATTTCTAGTTTGATTAGGATACATTTCCTCATGTAGATACATAGATCGATAAAGACTTCGTCTCATCTGATTCTGATTCAGAGATGAATCCGAAAGAGAAGGCATACTAAGTTGAGCATAATCAAGTAATTACACAGATGCTCACCTCCATATAGGCAATTCAACAGTATCTAACTACACATATCAAAGCTTAGACTGCCTTCCAGGAGATGTTATTTTCGCTGAGGAGAGATAGAGAAAATAAAGGAGGAGGAGGAGCAGAGGCAGATGGACCCCATGGAGGGGAAGAAGAGGAGAGAAGAGAGGCTCCCAAAACTACTTTGAAAGAGACTGACAATCCTGGCACTGACCAGATGACCATGTGGATCCAAATTCCCCTGATCCACAAACATTTTGAGCTGAAATCGTAGATCTTATCTCTTATTCCCTTATTCCATGGGAACACAAAAGATGAACCTTACATCCATGTACAACAGTTTGGATACATATGTATTATTACACATTACCTCAACATTCCATTGGGTGTTGTAAAAATGACCGTCTTGTCGTTCAGCCTTTCTAGAGACGGTATTATAATAGATTAATCACTTGAGGAAGGTGGTGACGACCTGGGAGGAATTAAAGTCTACATTCCTCCACAAGTTCTATCCCCTAGGTCATCTCAACCAAATGTGTGCCCGCATCTCGAATTTCTCCCAAGGACCCCACGAGTCCGTACATGAAGCATGGGAGAGATTCAATGATTTGTAAGAAAAATTCCCTCACCATGATATTTAGAGGACCAGTCTAGTACAACACTTCTTTGGGGGCTTACTCAAGAGAGCCAGAGGCTGATTAATGTTGCGTATGATGGCTCTCACTTCAACAAGTATGGAGATGTTGTATGGCGGATATTTGAGGAATTAGTCGAAGGAGAGGTCGCTCTATCTTCATCTTGTACTTACCATAAGCATCCACATATCCACCACGAGACTGTCAACATGGTGTCATCACATGAAGATGACATGGATGAGAGCTCCAACTTAAGCATTATTGGGAGACACCTATCCAAAGTGAACATCATAGAGAAATAATCACAAGACCTTGAAAAACTTGTTGTGACCGAACAAAGAACAAAGAATCTGGACAATTTTGACAAGATCACAAAGCAGTTGTAGTTGTTGGTTAGCACAACCAGTTCATGTTAATATGTGAGCTCACCTACTGAGACTTCTATCGAGCTGAAGGAGCAACCACAACCATAGAGTTCAGGGCAGCCTTCGTCAATTCGGTACGTGTAATATGTGCAAGCCCATGATCAAGCACCACAACAGCCACAACAACAGATGTTTGTCTATCATCCCGATCCCAAGCCTACTTATGTCGAGCCATTTTTCCCACCTCAACCCCAGATTCGGTAGGTGAATGGCATATGGAACAATGATGCACAACAGACTTGTCCTAGAAGACATCAGCAGTGTTAGGACTCTGCCATAAGTCCATACCACCACTCTAATGGTGGTAAATTTGTCCAGAATCATCCTCAACACCATCAGTATCTACACAAGAAAACACATGGAGAGAGAATTACCAATAGCCAACATACTGCTAGTAACAATCGTATCATCAATATCTGACTTCTCGGTATAACGGGTATCACCCTCCTCCTCCATATAATCAACAACATCCTTCGTAACATTATTCTCAGAGTTATCAATCACAACCGTAGTAGCATTATCAATCTCAGCATGGTCAACATGTTGAATCATCAAAGGTCTTGCCAGTCAACCTAGCCCTTTAGTGTTTGGCACAGTTGGTTAAGAGCCTAATAGAGATGAGCTAGAAGCTCGATGAGCTCACTACCACCAAGATTTATCATTCCAAAGCAAGATGAGGTGAACCCCAACAACTTCAAATGCAAAGAGCAGGTAGTTTGTGATGTGTTTGGCAAACCCGTCGAGTCAGGTATAAGCGATTCTATTATGTTATCTACTATTGTGACTCTCAGGAGCGGTAGGACCTTACAGTCGTATGTAGCTGTCAAGGGGAAGAATAAAGTTTCAATTAGTGAATCATCCTCTTCTGCATCAGCCGATCCATCAGTATAGTCAGGTGAAGAAGAAGGAGGAGGAGTTGCATCAGATAATCAGGAAATCCAAAAAAACAATAAAAAATACCGAAAACAAAATAATAGCCAAGGAGAGAGCTGCATCAATAGTCGGTCATGTGCCGATTGATGAAGCTGAAGCTCGTGCTTTTATTTTTTTCTCCTTTTTTGAATGACCACATGCCTTCTGGTCAGTCATTTGTAATGGACGATCTAGTTGTAAATAAGAACAATGCTTTCGTTTTGTAAATATTTCTTTTCCTGGTTCAATAAAAAAATGCCAAAATATTAGAAAGTTGGAAAGTGCATTGTTTAATCCTATAATTGTTGAGATTCTTCAAAATATCTTTATTGAAAAGTCATTACTGAAATCCATGGAATACATGACTTCTGTGAGGCAAGGACTGAAAGAGGCATGTACATAAAAGCATCTACCCCATAAAAACTGGTGCAATAGATCAGAGAAACACATATTAACCATAGCTACTATTAATACGATCAATGATATCTCAGCCATGAAAAAAGATAAGGAAGAACCTTTAATAAAATGTGAAATTTTTGATCAAGTTTTCGAGCGAACTTTTCTTGATAACAGTTCCTCCATTAACCTCATACCCTCATCATTGCTTAAGAAATTCGAGCTGGGCACGCTTAAACCAACATGCATAATCCTTCGATTTACTGATCGATCCATTAAGTGGCCCAATTGTTTATTGGAAGACGTTATCATAACCTAACATGACATGAAATTTCTAGTGGACTTCGTTGTCCTGGACATATATCACTCTACACCATTACTCCAGACCTCAATTATTCTTGGTCGGCAATTCCTTCGAACAGCCAAAGTGGTAGTTGATTATTGGTCTGGAAAGATCACGTTCCGCTCCTGCAGTTAAAAGATTACAACGGACATGATCACTGAGCCAAAAGCTGTAGAGAACACATTTGAGAGAAGAGAGATAGAACCATCTACAGAAGACTATAACAATATTGTGCATACCAAAGAACTAGGTATTTCATTGAATGACATTTTGACCTAGGAAATCTTCTTCTGAGAGGAGGACTTAGAAAGCAAAGTCAATTCTTGCTCCTTTATCTATAGAGAGAATGATTTAGAAGAGCTGATCCAATTCTTTGATGAAAATACATTCAAAACCGAACAAGAATAAAACATTATAGATATGTTCAGTATGTTATTGCCTCAACCAAGAGTGACAAAGGTTAGAAACACCTTATCATCCACGGATCATGTACCAACCGGTTTAGTTTCAGAAGTCGCTACAAAGCCTTCTCAAAATTTACCTGAATTAAAGCCACTTCTATAAGATCTAAAATATGCTTTTCTTGTAAACGAGCTTTATATGTATCTGATCATCATCAATAGTAGACTGACCACTGATCATGAATCTCTCTTTCTAGAGATTCTAGAGAAAAACCGCAAGGCTCTTGGTTGAAATGTTTCTGATCTCAAAGGGATACATCCAACCTTGTGTTCACACCATGTCTTTTTAGAAGATGATTGCAAACAATCTTGTGATTTTCAGGAAAGGTTAAAACCTAATCATAGGGATGTAGTCATGAAAGATATAATAAAGTGGTCAGAGGCTGGATTTATTTATCCCATCTCCGACTCGAAATGGGTTAGCCCATTGCACGTAGTGTCGAAAAATATAGGATTACGATGATTACTATTGACCACGAAAAGGAGATCTCTACTCAAGTACCTACATCATGGTGCATTTGTGTTGATTATCAATTCCTAAACTCAACGACCAAGAAGGACCTTTTATTGATCATGTTATTAAAAGGTTGGTAGGGAAAGAGTTCTTTTGCTTCTTTGACAGGTACTCCAAGTACAACCAAATGGAAATCACTCATGAGGATCAAGAGAAATTGACTTTCACCTGTCTGTTTGGCACCTAAACACACCCTCTACATTCGAGAGGTGCATGTTGGCCATTTTTGCTGACATGGTGGGTAGTTTTCTCGAGGTTTTTATGGATGATTTCTCAGTATATGGTGATAGTTTGATGCTTATTTTGTGTACCTAGACCGAGTACGTAAGAGATGTTGTGAAGGTAATCTTGTTATAATGGGAAAAGAGTCACTTCATGGTTTATGAAGGAATTGTGTTGGGCCCTTTCGTCTCCAAATGAGGAATGGAGGTCGACCGACAAAGGTAGATGTTATTGCAAAACATGATCTACCTCATACATTGAAGAATGTGATGTCATTTCTGGGGCATGTTGGCTTTTATAGAGGATTCATCAAGGACTTCAACAAGATTACCGGACCTTTTGCTTGCACCACCACCATGACAGCTTCTAAGGAGGACTCACGACCAGAAGCTGCCATTGAGTCGGACATGATTTTTGCTGATTGTCTTGATCATTTTGATGATCCGACATAAGAGGCCAATAATGTCAAGCCAACTGAGATCACTGGCACCTTCTCGAGACGTGTGCTGACCCTTCAGGAATATTCTAATCTATATGGTGACTCGTCTGATGAGGAACCCATGGTCAGCACCGCACCACATCTCGGACCTTCAAAGGAAACGACCAAGACTAAATTGACTCCACATAAAAACACGGTTGCTCCTTCTAGTCGGCTATCTAGTGAGAGGAAGTCGAGAATTGATTCCTCGAGGTGTTCCCCCTGAACCTCTCAAGGTGTGTCGCTCTCATCTCCCTCTCAATGATTTAGGTTCTAGAAAACCGACTAAGAAAGTTTCCTTCAACATACCGGATAAGGATTTTTCTGAGGAGTCCTCATCTGGTCCGGATAGGGTGATTTATATGAGTGAGCTTAGTTCGGCTGTTCTCAAGCCTTATCTAAGCCAGCAGCCGTGTGTCGACCCGTGTTGGACGATCCCTTCATCGCACTACTATTCCTCAGAGGGTGATTTTGACAGCGACACACTTGTATATTACCCACCTCATCGCTCCCGCAAGAAGGTTCGTCACAAACCTTCTTGATCCTTGTATATTCTCACTACTTCTTGTATATATTTTCCTCCCTCCCCAGTGATTCGAATCACTCGCCCCAGCTCCATATCATTTCATTTTATGGCTATACATAGGATGACCAGATCCTAAGTATAGGGGGGAGAGTGACCCGAGTCTCTTCACCATTCGCTGTATATTCTCTAGATCTCATCGGTTCTCACACTCACTCATGTCCTATACTTAGGCTGACCAGATCCTAAGTATAGTGGGGATCGATGCCCGTCGTGTATATACTCCTCCATTTCTCCTCTTAACCTCGCCCGCCCCATTTGTGATCTTCTTCTACACTTAGGCTACCAGAACCTATGTATAGGGGACGGAGCGACTTCTATACATTTTTGTTATTTTAGTTCTCCTACGCTCAGCACAAGCTATGTCTTTTTCCTCGCTTTTCGTGCTCTGAGGACATAGCACACGCTAAGTATAGGGGGGCATGTATATATTATATATATACTTTACCCATAGCTCGTACTTTCGCGTATTTTTGCACATATATTATGCAATAATTACGGGTGGGAAAAATTGAAAAAAAAATTATACTTGTTGTATAATACTTGTAGAACTTTTATAAAATTTGAAAAAAAAATAAAATACATTTATACTTGTATATTGTATAACACTTGTATAATATGTATAATATTTATAAAACTATTGAAAAGTTGTTGTAAAATAGGAGGTATACCAAGTTTCTGAAAAAAAACAAAAAGGCTTCTTATTTACTCTTGCACATCATCTCTGCATCTGAAAAGAAAGAAAAAAATGTTGCATTTCATTCATCTACATAGCATGTCATATGCACCTCATCTGCATAAGAAAAGTGAAAAGCTAGTGGGTTCTGAACCAAGTTATGAGTAGATATTGAGGAGGGACTTGATTTGACCTTAATCCACCTAATTTCAGAGGAACCTTGTAGGAACTGGAGTTAAGATTTCTCAGGTCAAGTGACTTAATTCTTTGAGTCCGCAAGTCTATGTTCACATGTCATCTTGATTAGTCTAAGTAGAATATCTCGTGCACACGCATGATTCTTTTAGATAATGACCTAACGTGGACAAGCACAATGCACGTAGATCTTCATTGATGAGGTGGTGAGGAGGTAGAATCCTTTAGCTTGGAGTAGCACACGGGTGGAAACATCCGTCTGTTAGCAATGTGAGCCCGAGGCGAACCATTCCTGTAATAAATGTTATTGTAATAAATAATTTATCAATAAAAGTTATTGATTATGTTTCACTCCCTTTCTAAAAATGATTGAATGAATGCACTATAAGGTCCCTCTGTACAATATGGGTTATGTACCATGGCCAACTTAATAATCATACAGCTGTTATTTCATTAATTGAATCATAGAGGCTGATGCTTGGATGAATATCTAAGGAGTTTGATAGAGGAGTCATCAAGCATCATTAAATGATTGTTAAGTGATGATCTCCAGCCTGAGTAGGAGATGGCAATCCTTTCTCATTAGGTTGATATCTGATCGACCTCTTGATGCAGGTCCTCTACATGGGAATAGTGATTCGGAGGTATCAGATTAGTTGAGTCAATGAGTTGACTTGACGAGATCGAGATAACCAAAGATCTATGTTGAATACTGTCACAACATAGGCACACATCATCTGACCAGAGACAATGTGTTGCTATATGTCTGAGTATGTACATTTGGCAGACCAATAGGTTGATGACCTAACCAAGGTCTATACACCGGCAAGCTGGTGTGCATATAAGGACATATGAGTAATATGATCTCTCAAAGGGATCATACAGGTTCACTTATGAACCGGGAGACATGAGCTCACTCATGAGGTATTGGGACTAATCTAATTCCATGCATGGTCGTCATGCTTTGGAAGCATGACATGAATTTGAAGGTAAGATATTTGCTTTGTGAAAGCATATGATCTATACCAAATCCCAAGGACCATGATTGAGAAACTTAGTGATCAAACCTTGAAGATGACAGTGCAAAAGTGATCTATATCTTCAGGATGATCATAGGTCTTCCAGTATGCAGGATGTACAGGTATTGGGAATACCTGAGGGTGATTTGATCATAAACGATTGTATAACCATGAAGCTTCCATTCCGAGGGAGTGATGAAACAGGTCTGGATTTTAGTGACTCCTCTCAGTAGAGAAGTAACCTAATCTTGGTCCATGTATTGGACAACTCACTTCATGGTGACGGAGGGCATTGTGTTGGGGCACGTCATCTCCAAGAGAGGAATGGAGGTTGGCCCTGCCAAGGTGGACGTGATCAGACGACTCCAACCACCAACCAACGTGAAACAGTTACGGTCATTCCTCGGGTATGTTGGATTTTATCGGAGATTTATCAAGAATTTTTCAAAGATTGCCCGACTGCTAACTGAGCTTTTAGGCAAAGACATGGAGTTTATTGTTGATCATAAATTTCTTGAGCCCTTTAAGCAGTTACAAGGGATGATCATGGACGCCCCGATCCTAAAAGCCCCAGATTGGTCTCTTCCTTTTGAGATCATGATGGATGCATCAGATTTTGCTGTTGGGGTTGTGTTAGGATAGAGGAGGAATGGCGTCACGTTTGCCATACATTACTCAAGCAAAGTGCTTGATACTGCTCAGCGTAACTATACAGTTACGGAAAAGGAGATGCTTGCAGTTGTGTCCGCCTTGGATAAATTTAGATCTCATCGTATCAGATCCAAGGTGATTGTGTTCACCGACCATACAACACTATGCAATTTAATGGAAAAGAAGGATGCGAAGGCGCATCTTCATAGATAGATTCTACTTATCCAAGAATTTGATTTGGACATTCATGATAAACCTGGAAAGAAGAACGTAGTAGCTGATCACCTCTCCTGTCTCGAAATTCTCGATGCTTCTGATGATACACCGATTCGAGACTCCATCCCTGACGAGTCGATTTTGTTATCGACTCACTCCCATGGTACGCCAATATCGTGAACTATTTTGTCTCCAAGAAAGTTCCCGAAAATTGGCCCAAGAGCCACATAGACTGACTCAAGTCGAATTCAAGACATTACCATTGGGAGGATCCGATCCTTTTCTTTGAAGGACCGAAATGTGTATGGAGACGGTGTATTCCTCAGGAGGAATATCAGAGTGTCCTTACTTTATGCCACAGTATGGAGACATGAGGACACCACTTAGGGAAGAGGACCGCATGGAAGGTACTTCAATGTGGCT
Source organism: Ottelia alismoides (assembly GCA_037367405.1). Taxonomy (NCBI): domain Eukaryota; kingdom Viridiplantae; phylum Streptophyta; class Magnoliopsida; order Alismatales; family Hydrocharitaceae; genus Ottelia; species Ottelia alismoides. The sequence goes on along the minus strand of JAZKJV010008097.1, from coordinate 284,634 downwards.
TATATTGGCCGACTCTGTTTCGCGATGCGCTCACCTTTGCGAAATCGTGCCCAGTATGCCAGCGAATGAGAGGAACCGTTGGTTCCAAGGATGAGATGCCGATGCATCCTGTCATCATTTGTGATGTCTTTGACGCCTAGGGCATCGATTTCATGGGCCCATTCCCGATTAGCCATGGATTCGAATATATCCTTCTTGTGGTAGATTATCTGTCAAGGTGGGTGGAGGCTATCCCAACCCGAGCCGCAGACAGCATGACTGTCTGTAAATTCATTAGAGATCACATAATCTCTAGGTTTGGGATCCCCAAAGTGTTTATATCTGATGGGGGTAGTCATTTCGTGAACAGAGATGTGAAGAAACTGTTAAAGGATTACAGCATCAGACACCGTGTCGCTAGTCCTTACCACCCACATACAATGGCATGGCTGAGGTGTCGAATAGGGAGGTGAAAACCATATTGCAAAAGCTTGTCCACCCAGATAGGAAGGACTGGTCTCAGATCTTGGATCAAAACCTGTGGGCTTATAGGACAGCTTATAAGACAGCATTAGGAACCTCCCCATTCATGATGGTATTTGGGAAGCCGTGCCATTTGCTCGCTGAATTAATGCACAAATCTGAGTGGGCAATCAAGAAGGTCAACTGGAACACACACCTAGGGCATAAACAAAGAGAGATGGATCTGAATGAGCTTGTGGAAGTCAGAAACTGAGCATACGACAACAGTTTGGTCTACAAGGACAAGGTAAAGCATTGGCATGATAGATATATCAGACGTAAGACCTTTGTTCCTGGACAGAAGGTATCGTTGTTCAATGCAAGGCTGAAGGTTTTCCAAGGCAAGCTGAAATCCAAGTAGACGGGTCCATTCATAGTCCATGTTGTGCTTGATAGTGGATACGTAGAGATCTCAGATCTCACAGATGGAGCACATACATCCCTAGTCAATGGACAACTGCTGAAGCACTTCGTCGAACCCAATGAATAGTTAGTCCATGTTGAGGAGATTGTATTCATGCGCGAGACTGACTCAGTAGATGCACATAAAGCCGCACATGAGACCTTGCAGCAGTGAGCTCTTTCCATCAGCAGCATCAAGAAGATTCAGATGGCGATCCTTGTATATACTCGCCATTCCTGTATATTCTTTCCCTCCCTCCCGCGACTCTGATCATTTGCCTCGGCTCCATATCTTTTCATGACTATACTTAGGATAACCAGATCCTATGTATAGGGGGGAGAGTATTCGAGTCTATTCACTATCATTGTACATCCTCCAGATCACATCGGTCCTCATACTCACTCATGTCCTATACTTAGGCTGACCAGAGCCTAAATATGGGGGGATCGATGCCCATCATGTATTTATATTCATCCACTTCCCCTCTTGACCTCGTCCTCCCCGTTTTTTATCTTCTTCTACACTTAGGCTGCCAGAGCCTAAGTATAGGGGGCATGATGACTTCTATACATTTTTGTTCTTTTCACTCTCCTACGCTTAGCACAAGCTTTGTCTTATTCCTCGTTTTTCATGCTCTAAGGGCATAGCACACGCTAAGTATAGGGTTCATGTATATATTGCATAAATACTTTACCTACAGCTCATACTTTCATGTATTTTTGTATATACTATACAATAATTACGGGGTGGGTAAAAATTGAGAATTTTTTTTGTAAAATACATGTATATTTGTAATACTCTTGTATATTTTGTGAAAAAAATAAATAAAATATGATGAAAATTCACTCAAATGCTTCTTATTTACCCTTGCATATCTGCACTTAAAAAGAAAGAAAAAAAGAGTCTTGCATTTCATCATCTACATAGCATGTCATCTACATCTCATCTGCACATCTCGCATATGCAAAGTGAAAAGCTAGTGGGTTCTGAACCAAGTTATAAATAGATGTTGAAGAAGGACTTGATTTGACCTCAATCCACCTAATTTCAGAGGAACCTTATAGGAACTGGAGTTAAGATTTCTCAGGTCAAGTGACCTAATTCTTTGAGTCCGCAAGTCTATGTTCACATGTCATCTTGATTAGTCTAAGTAGAATATCTCATGCACACGCATGATTCTTATAGACAATGACCTAACTTCGACCAGCACAATGCACGTAGCTCTTCATTAATGAGGTGGTGAGGAGGTAGAATCCTTTAACTTGGAGTAGCACACGGGTGGAAACATCCGTCCTCCTCTAGGAAGGGTAGAGCATCTCAACCTAGTCTGGTGGTGTTGACGTCTAAAGACTGGACGTTGTGGGTTGCAATAATGCTTCAAAAGAGGGATAGTCTACTCACTCAAGAGGAAAAACTCCTGATGTACACGCTGCACATTGTATATAGTTCGAAAATAAAAAAATGCAAGAACTCCAAAAAATAAGACAGGCTTGAGTGAAAATAAAATACCTGTCGAAGTAAGTATATTAGCAAGAAGCCTGCAGTTGGGTGACTTGGCTACATTGGTCAGGCATCCTAGGATAGGTAGCCACACTGGCTACCGTCCATTCTTTCTCCACCCCCTCCTCTTGAGTTGGTCGCACTTGAACTTAGAAGGGATTACCCCGCTCCTCGAGGAAAGAGTTACCGGATTGGGGAATCAGAGTTACCTTGTTAGAGGAGGCTGCTTCTTAGCCATTTCTGATGTGGAGAGGTATTTTACACTTACACAGTACAAGTAAGAATCATAGTCATCAGAAATTTGCGTTTGAGGATTTGTTCTGACCTGACTATTAAGGAGTCTTGAATAGAAGACTTGTGGAAGTTGAAGTCTGTTAGGTCTTAAGTTCAGATTCCAATAAGATTCTGCCATACAATTAATCCAAAGGTCGAGTCAAGCTCCATTTTCGACTTTTGTTCATGACCTTGGTATGGAACATAAAATCATTTCACTCTTGCATTTCATTTTAGTTTCTTGTGGACGAGCAAGGTTTAAGTATAGGGGGTTGATGAATATGTGATTCACCACTTTTAAAGTTGAAAATAGAGCCTTGTTCCTGAGTAATTAGGAGCATATTTCCCCCAATATTGCATAATTAGCATTCATGCATGCATTGACAACATATGCATTTTAGCATTTACATCTACATTAAATAAGAAGCCAAATTCATTTGTAAAAATCACCTATGTGTATATATTTTACACTAACCCTAAAACCCATAAATTCACTATATATTGTATATATTACTAACAATAATACAAGAAAAATACCAAAAAAATGCCAACCTGTAAATTGACAAATATAACCCCAAACCAAGTTTGAGACCATGGACCTTAGAGTGCACATATCTCTCTCATACAGCCTCCGATTTAGGTCTACTCACTTTTAAATTAATATAAATCCAGAGAGCTTCAAAATGAGACCAGTTTCATTTAAATCGGAGCTTGTATGCAAAACTTTGGTTTTGGGCCCCCATTGTATACTATATGTATGTATATTTGTATCCTTTTATTTTATTACTTTATTTGACCTCAATTCTGTTTTTGTCAACATGAAACTTGTAGATCTCATCGAGATCTACAATTTTCATGTTTTGAGTTTTCCCAAATTCGGCCATTTTCTCCCTTTTATTTCACACTCTTTTCGGCCATTCAGATTGGGCCACGTGAAGCCCTCTGGTTGCGCCACGTGGCCCTACTCATCATGCGCCACGCGCCCCTCTTTCTTGACCGTTTGATGGTGCCTCCTTCCTTCAGATCCAAGCCGCTCATCCCCGCCTCAATTCCAACCCTTGGATCATTATCCAGATCTCATCACGACCACTCATTTCCGCCTCCACCTCCTTGGGCCATGTGGTTCACCGTGTGCCACCCCATCATATCCCCGATGATTCCATCTAAGCCGTTCATTCCCACTCAATCAACGACCTTTCGATCCTACGCCAGATCTCATCTCCACCGTTCATCAGCGCCCGCGTCTACGCCCACCATGCGTCACGCTTAGCGCCCTTCGATCACACCGCCAAGATCTAATCCTGGCCCTTCTCTCGCGCCCATCTTCTGGCTGTTGGATCACAAGATCCAACGGTCCTGAGCTCGACTTCCACCTACGGCTGCCTTCCTCGCGCACGTCGCCTACCTCGCATCGCCTCCTCCCCCTTTCTATTTTTGGCACCACCATGACCACCATCTCCACCTACTGACACCTCCACGATGTAGCCCCAACCTCCACCATCCTCGCCAACACCCATGATCCCAATGACGCCCTTCCTCTTCGCTCCACGCACCCCATGAACCCCACACCTCCATCGCCTGGACCTCCATCTCTTCCCTATAAATACTATCTCTCTGTCCAACTTCCACCCCATATGCCATAGCGAGAGGTGTCCAAAGCTCAGAGATAACCATTGGTGACAGCAATTGAGTGTGAAATCGAGCGACGACATGTCTTCACCTCCGGCGAGATCCACGGCGTATCCCCGTCGTGCTGCAGCTCCTCCGACGAGCTGCTTGAGCTCGGGCCCTCTACCATCCCTCGAGCGACGAGCGGGAGCATCCTTCGAGCTTCCAATCCCAATGTAGATACCTCCATTCCTCCTCCGATCTTCTTCTTGTTTTCCTTTGTTTTTCTCTTAATTTATTACATCGCCTCGATCGATTCCACGGTCCACCAACTATCCACCGAGCTTCACTTTGAAGCTCTGATCTTCGTGTACCTATTCAATCGCTCCGACGACGCACCGAACTCCCCACCGACCAAAGCTACGCCTACACGACGGAGGAAATCACCGGACCGCTTTTGCCCCGCTCCTAGGCCTCGCCACACATCCCTTGCACTCCCACGAACACGGGCACCATTGTTTTTGGCACGAACTAACCTTGCAGGCATGTCGTCTTCACTGATCGAAGTTGTCACTAGAGTTGCTTCGAGCTCCATCGACCCCGTCTTCCAGACCGCCTCCGCTTCATCCAAGACCTCCGGACGCTCTGCCACGTCTCCACGACCGATCCAAGCCCCCTAGGAGTCTCCAACGACCTACACCGGCCACGAGGGAGGGTGGCAGAGCCAGACCCTCTTCACCGGAGCCCCGCCAAGTCCGCCGCAGAAGGCGACAGATCGGAGGAGATGACGCACAATCACTGTTAGATTATCCTGATCTAACGGTCCTCGTTGCGACACGTAGCCTTCGCCTTTGAGCGCCAGCCACCGTTGTATCAAGAGGATCTAACGGCCCTTATGCATCCATGTACCCCCTCGTCAGTAGCTCCAGCCTCCGTTGGATCCATCGCCATCCAACGCCCAGCATCGAGCCACGTCGCCCCGCTCCAAAAGTCAACTCCACTGTTAGATCTCTCTTGATCTGACAGAGCCAAGCGAGCCACGTCTCCATCCCTCGCAACCGTTGGATCGCTCCAGATCTGACGGTTCGCCACTCGCCACGTAGCACACTCTGAGCCTCTACCCCGACCCTAGGCTCGGAGCAACCAAAGCAACAACCGAAGCACGACCGAACCTCCAGAGCCTCCAAGCCTCCGTCCGAGCCTCCGAAGTTTCCCGAGCCTAATACCTCACGTATTTCTCACGTGAGGGATGGGTAAATTTCACAGAGGCTCTGCAACTTTCCAGATTTGTAAATTAGTCCCTGCTAGGCGCATCACGTGAGGAGCATGTGTTCTAGTGGAAAAATTACATCCATACCCCCAACATTATAGGTATTTTCATTTTAGTCCCTCTATGCACGTTTTATTTTAAGCAATTTTAAGTTTCTATTTTGCATTTTGGTTCCTATGTTTGCACGCATATTTAGGTGTCCATTTATCATCATTTTTAAATTCCAAAAAGTATATGTTGTAGTTTAACTTGTTCATTATCTTTTGTGACACGTGTCATATTTTTGTGAGCATCAAGGAATTAAATAATATTATTTTTGTGGAATTTGACATATTTTGCCCACTATACGCTTTAAATAAATTATTAAATTATTTGTTGCTCTAAAAATCACCATAAAATCTCATTAGATCTAGTTTAAGTTGCTCTACATTGTGCCCAAAAATTTTAGCATTTACACACATCACGAGGCATGAATAAATCAATAGTAATTTGCCAAATTGATTTTTAATAGGTCCAATTTACATCAATTTTTAGTTTTATTATTTTTCTTGTATTTCTATCACATAGACCTATCTATGATAATTTTTATATAATAAAAATAATATGCCTTGGTATTTATTAAAATTAATTTTGCAAAAACTACCCTGCATCTATACTAAATTCGTATTTAATTCAAATAGAGTCTAAAAATTCCAAAAAAAAGTACAATAGCTTAGTCTCATCGCATATCATCTTCTGGCCAAGTTTCAATAATTTTGGACATTATTTGACTATCTTTTGAGATTTAACTTAAAATTTGGCCTAAAATTGCATTGTGTTTTCTTTAATTGCATGAAATAAACCAAAAATATTCTTCTGAAAATCTGACATCAGGATTAACTGAAAATTTACCTAAGGAGACAGCTGCCTCCTTGAGTTCGACCTTGGTCTTGCCCAAGTAAAATAAATTTGCTGCTAGAGTTTAATCGAACATTAAATCTGAGTGGTTTTTGACGAAGTCTCGATTACCCGACTGCAACGAACGACAAACTTAATTCGATTGATAACTCAATTGAAATAACAAGGGTAGACGAGGCGAAGTCAATGATAAAACGATAAATCATTGACTGTTATTGAGCGAAATCGATGGTGGGATGATGTGGGTGGAGGTACTCCGAGTAAGGCAGAGGAGTGAGCATCATTAGCTAGAACCAGATGAAATCGATGTGAACCTAAAGTGGAGGAAGATGAAGAAAGTGTTGGGGAAGATAGTGGCGTGGTCGGCGGGGCGAAACATGGTCAGAACACGGTGGAACGATGGTGAACAGAGTGGCTTGAGCTTTGTAGCTCAGGTGAGATTTAGATCTAAATCTTATACTAACACTCTAATTAAGTCATGAAACATAATGCATTAGATAAAACCTAATAACTAGGGCTACTAAAAAGAGCAGGAAAAGAGGTTCAACTGGTCGAGAAAGCCAGGAGCAGAACCTTGCGTTGGAGCTCCACCACAGGTGGCTGGACCTTTACTCTGTGCCTCCTCCTCACTGCAGAACCTCGTCTCCTCTTCCTGTCACCAAGGGGAGGATGATGATGGGGGTTTGAGGGTCTGAGAAGCGACAAAGATCGATCAAAAAACAAAAGGAGAAAATGGGAGCATATTTTATAGATGAAGTTTTGAGGAGTTTTGAGGTGATATTGCATGAAATGGCGAGGGGGTTGGTGAGGATTCTAGGATGGGCGTGGAAGAGGGACGGAATGGCTAAGGGATGGTAGGAGGGTCGAGGCGAGAGTAGGAAGATGGATGCTTGGATAATTTGGTGAAGAAGGCATGCCTGTGAATTCTGACAGAAGTCAGAAGGTTGAGGTACAATTGACCCGTCAGTCAACAAACTCTGCCTCCTGGTTGGTTACCATGGACCAACCAATAAATTCCAAGGCAAAAATGCCTTGGAAAATGGGAATAAATTAATAAACGAATTTATTATTTTTAGGTTATCAAATAAAAAATGTTTATATTTTTATGAAAAAATTAATGTATATTTTTATTAATTTTTATGAGGTGTTTTATTATATGTTACTTTTTACAAGTACAAATATAGGTATATTCATCTATATTTTATGTATTTTAATTTTAATTTTTTATATTTTATCATTTTATACATATATTTTATTTATTTATAACTTATTTACAAATACTAAAAAATATTTTTATTGTATTTTCTTATATAATATGTACACTTAAATAGATATAGGTATATAATATTTAGGTATAAATATAGGTATTTCATCTATGTATTATTATACACTATTTTGTTTTTATATTTTTTTATGGTTTTATTCTATTCTGAATATGTACATATACTATAAATAATATTTAAAAATTATAAAAAAAATAAAAATTTACAAAAAAAAGAATAAATAAAATGAATATTTTATTCGAGTATATTGTACAATAAGGTCCAAAACCAAACTTTCTCATCTTAACTCCAATTTGAATGAAACTAATTCATTAAATAGCTTATTAAAAGTTATATACAATTAAAGGTGACTTTGATGCATTTTGAGTTTTTATTCAAGAGATATGGGTCTGGGAAGTTTGGGTTTTGATTTTTTATTTAGAGTATAAAAGATACATTGTATATTATTTTTCTATGAAATTAATTTTGTATTTTTATTTGTATTTTTATCTACAACTTTCATGTATAAAGTTTATTGATTGGATGAAAAACAATGAAGAATAAAATAGGTCCTGAAAGGTAATTATTTGCCAATTTTGTAGGGTTTTCCGACTGTGTTTTCTGTACATTTCGTTGCCCTATCTCCCCCTACTTTATTCCTTTTCGACTAAGTTGTAATGATGATTGAGTCTCAGGGGCTAAGGTCACTCAACACCTATGGTGTCTCATTTCTTTTCCTTTTCTTTATTTTCTTTATTTTGGCAATATATACGATATTTATATAGTATTTTCTACAGTATTATGTACAACTTATAGAGCATTTATTTTGGCAAATTAATACGATATACATCATTTGGCAAGGGTTTAAAGGCCAAAATCAAAGAATAAAGGTGATGAAATGAGGATTCATCACTAACTCTGATAATATTTCACCAATTTATGCTAGAATTTTAGTTATATGTTGTCTTTTAAATATATAATCATTGGTTTAAGTTGTATTGAAGTTAGATTTGATTTAAGATTGGTATAGTTTATGTTGTCTTTGGATTAGTTATATGTGTATAAATGTTGGTATTTGTCTTTGATGATATGGAGTTAACTTAGGGTACGATATGGAGTTAGCTGAAGAAGAATTAGGGTATGATATGTATTTCTATAGATATGAATTTAAGGGTGTAGACATGAATTCAAGAGATTAGAAAAATATGTGCACATATAAGATGATTAAACAAGGACAAAATCAATGAAACTATATAATATATGTGTATAGATCTGAATTTAAGTGAAGGTTTACATGTGATCAAAAGAATGGCAGGATCATGTGCGTTGCTCAACAAACACTAATAGTTATGTTGTGATAATTTTTTTATCACATTAAATTCAATTTAATGTGTCCAAGTGTGTCACATTAACTTATAGTTAAGTAGATAATAAGGCTAAATAATAAATAATTATTAAATCGCACCAAATATTCACACACAGTGCTTCCCTCCACATCGGGTGGTGTGTGGCCCTGCACACCGGGAGGCATATGGAATACATTGGAGTATTTCATCACCTCTAATTGTGTTATTTTTTTAAATTTTGCACAATACTATTGAACTCACTTCGTGATGAGATATACAAGCATGTAGTAGATGGATGTGTTGCAGAGACCTTTCAAAAAGGTGTTCAAGAGTTTGTGAAATTTGCTCATGCTCAGGGTTCTCGTGTGGTGGATTCCAATAGGACTATATTGTGTCCATGTCGAAAGTGTCAATTAATAAAGAAGAGATCCAAAGATGAAATTCTGTTGCATCTTTATAGAAATGATTTCATGGAAGGGTATCAAATTTGGAGGAGACACGGTGAGGTCTTTGATGACACAATTAATGAGGAAAATGATGCGGACACTATTAATCCACTTGTATATATGGTTATGGACGTTGCAGGTCCAGATTTTAACATCGATGGTCTAAACGAAGAGGAACCACATGGTGAGGCAACAGATTGTACGAGCTGTTGAGAAATGCAGAAGAGCCATGTGGTTGGGTTGTAAGACATATTCAAAGCTCTTAGCAGTTTCAGAACTTCTTTCGATGAAGATGAGGTATAATATGACAGATCATAATTTCGATGTCATGCTTACAATTATCAAGAAAATGTTACCCGACGATGCTGAATTACCTGGAAATTATTATAAACCAAAAAATGACGCGGAAGATGGGTTTAACTAAGGTTAAGATAGACTTGTGTATAAATCATCGTATTTTATATTGAGGAGAAAATGAGTATTTGACACATTGTCCTGAATGTGATGAGCCTTAATATCAGGAATCAAGTAATACTAAAAAAAGAATAGCAAGGAAAGTTTTATGTTATTTCCCATTAAGTCCGAGATTGAAGCGATCATATTATTGTAAGGAAACAACACAAAAAAGTTATGTCATTCTGAGCATAGTCTTGAAGAGTACATGGAGCATCAATCAAAATTTGACTGTTGGAAGGAATCAATGTCAACATTTCCTTTGTTTTCAGAGGAAACAAGGAATTGTGCTATAGGTTTATGTACAGACAGATTTAATCCTAGTGGTAGAATTAAGGACTATTCGTATTGGCCAGTAATGACAACACCATACAATCTACCTTCGTGGTTATGTAACAAAAGACAATTCATTTTCTTGTTATTGTTGGTGCCAGGACCTACTCATCCGGAAAAATATATCGACATGTATTTGAGTCAACTAATAGAAGAGTTGAAGATACTCTGGTTTGATGAAGTTGATACATATAACGCAAACAAAAGTCAAATATTCAAAATGAAAGTAGCTCTATTGTGGACCATAAATGACCTCTCGGGTTCTGGAATGTTATCTGAATGGAGTACGCATAGACGTAAAAGTTGTCCATATTGTATGGAAACTACGAAGACTTTTCATCTTCAACACGGTCGGAAACCTTGTTTTTTTTGTCACAGATGTTTTCTCTCAACCGATCATCCATATCGGAGACAAAAACAAGCATGTAAGAGGAATACCACGGAACTTGCATATCCCCAACAATAAAAACCGATGATATGATATTATCAACATTACTTGAATTTGAAAATTCAGTCATGGGTAATGGAGATATTATGCAACCTATACCTAGTTTTGGTTACAATCATAATTAGATTAAAACGAGTATGTTTTGAGAATTACTATATTGGAGTAAATTATTGATACGACACAACTTAGACGTCATGCATATCAAGAAAAATGTCTTTGATAACATCTGCTATACATTTTTGAATGTAGTTGGTCATACAAAAGATACACTTAATTATCGTCGTTATTTAAGGACCATGTGTAAACGAGCGAAGTTATATATTAGGGATCTTGATAATAGAAGGATCAAAATTCCTAAACTGAAGTACACATTGGACAGAAATCAACTAAAATGTGTCTGCGAATGGGTAAGTAGATTGAAATTTCTATACGGATATGCATCAAATTCATCAAATTTAATCGATTTAGAGAAGTTTTCATTTAAAGGAATGAAGAGTCATGACTGTCACTTATTCATGCAAAGACTGCTACCATTAATGCCTAGGAGACTATTACTGAAAAATATCATTGATATTCTATCTGATGTTAGCAGATTTTTCCTGATTATGTGTTCATCGTGTGTTTATCAGAAGGAGTTGGAATATCTTGAGAAAAATATTCATGTGATTATGTGTAATTTGGAGAAGATATTTCCACCAGCTTTTTTTATTCAATGGGGCATATGATGATTCATCTTCCATATGAAGTAGATGTTAGTGGGCCTGTTAAATATCGTTGGATGTATCCATTAGAAAGGTATTTTTTTACGATAAATGATTGCTTTTACTGTAATTTTTTATGATTAAAAACACATTCTTTTTTACAGAGGTTCATGTTATTTCTGAAAAGAAAGGTCTGAAACAAAAGTTAAAGTCAAAGGATCTATCAGTTCTCAGTATATATACGATGAAGTAGCAATATTCTGTGCGAGGTATTTTCCTAAAGATGTGGAGATTATTCACAACAGACTAAGGAGGAATGAGACAGTTTGCTTTGACGAAGTATCTAGGTCTTTCGTCAGTCAGAGCAACTAATTGGAAAGGCTAGAGAATATTTATTGTCTAAACAAGAGAAAAATGTTGTTGAGCTTTACATAATTCTACAGATAAAATGTCATACATTGAGTACATATCTTTATTATGTTTTTCCAAAAATATTAAAATGTCATTCTCCTTATCCTTTAATGGATTGTGTACTCACTTTAGGGAATTTAGACAGAAAATTATTGAAAAAATTCTATATATAGAAACGATGAAGTTGTGCGCAGATACATGAAAGAATTTATAGAGTGGTTTAAGAATCGAGCAAAAGCATTGGCCGTTGATGATTATAATACATGGTTATTGAAATACTTTTCAGAAAGTCTAGTTTATAGGATCTGATTATACAATTGTTGTTGGAGTAATGGTTATCGATTTCATAGCATAACTTTTATTAAAAACTTAACAACTCAAAATTACGGAGTAATGGTCCATGGATCTTACTACGAGGAAGACCATCTAGATTATTATGTAATCTTAAAGGAGATATTGGAAACATAATATAGTATTCCAGGCTTAAACAGAGTAATTCTTTTTTTGTGCTACCGATACGATCTAAATGAAGGGGTACTAATTGAAAAAAGGAATAACACCATAGATGTTATAGAAAGAAAATTTATATGTAGTTTTGAATCATTCGTTCTTGTTCTCAATTGGACCAAGTCTGTTATCTTCATCAAGTTTCAAATAAGAGAAAGAACATTGAAACTTTAGGTGTCATTAAGAGAAATTCACGAAGTTATTTTCTAAAAGAGATACTCCTGCAGAAGATGAGGTAGATGAAGCATTCACTCCTACTCATGAGCGAATAAATGTAACAATGAAGTTTAATTATCGACTCAATACCATTGGCGGATAATGATGTCGTATCTGCTGACCTACTAGATGATGTAGAAACTATAAATAATGATTCAGATAACTCCGGAACCAATGAAAGATATTATAATTCATCAGAATCAAACGAAGAAGATTAACTGCAAATTATGGCAAAGTATTGTACTAGTTTAAAAAATCCATAGATAAGTGTCTAATTAACTATTAAATTGCCAATACAATCACGCCATGTTCTGGATGTGGCGGCTCTCATGGAACTCGGCGATCCACTCGTCCGACATCCTCGCACTCACCTTCTTCTAGTAGACAACATACCCCGCATTTCCATAAAGATTCACTTCCTGAAGAGACTCAACAGGCCATATACTGCTACCAATCTCTAGGTTATGCTCCTCCACCCTTTTATGGAGAGTCATCTTCCTCAGCGGTTCCTGATGCATGTCATTTCTCGTTACCTGCACGAACATCGATGGATTCTGATTCTCCTTCTTCTAGACGTCTGAGCACCTATGTGCCTTTACCCAGTGGAGGTGGGCAGACTTTGACATCCTTCCCTTTGTTGGAGCTTACTGCAGACGGAAGGTAATTTTTTTACACTTTCTCATTTAACTTTCATATATACACTCTCTAAAAAATGTTCAAAAATCTGCAGGGATTTTTTGAATAACAATAGGGTTGCAAAGGAGATAACCAACAATATCAAGAAATATTTGACTAGTACGCAATTTCGGTGGTGTCGCATTCATGCTACTGAGTAGGAGAGATTATTTGAGATTTTCATGGTAAGAATATAAAGAAAATTTATTCGAATCATTTGATAATTATTGTGATTCTTTTTTTTTCAAAAATTATTAGAGTAGATATCGTTTTGTTGGTGATATGGGGAAGGAGGTTTACCATCGACCATTTATTCGTTAGGTGGAGAAGAGGATGAGCGATACATTTTTAAGGCAAGGAGAGACTTGCGAGCGCAAACAGGATGCGAGGAAATGAATTTTGAGGAGATGAAGAGATTCCCACAATCATGGTGCAATGAGGAGAGGTAATATCCTGTCATCATAGTTTTAAATATATTTTTTATAAGAATTTTTATTCATCATATATTTTTGCAGGTGGGTGGGTTTTTGTGATGCATTCATTACAGATTCTGAGTTTGGAAGGATATAGATTATGGGAAGGGTAAACCACCAAAAAACAGAAGATCAGATCGACCAGTGGCTTCAAAAGCCACAATCAGATTAGAGTAGAGTTGTTAATTTCTTATAAAAAAGTATAATTTAAACTCTAATTTATTATAGTTCCATTTTGTTATTATTATTTATCTTTATTTTTGTAGGAGGCAAGGTTGGAAAGAGAACCCTCGTTTCAGGAGTGGTGGTCTAGGTCCCAAAAGAGTGGGAAAGCGGGAGCGTCCCAATGGTCCACTCTTGAAGCAAGAAATTGATGGTTAGTCTTTATATTTTTAAGGAATTTGAAATAGATATGTTAAAAATAATTCTTATAATATTATTCAACTTATATTTCAGGATCATTATTTAACTCTTTCTACAGAAAAATGGGGTGGGACTCCTAATGGAGATCAACCACAATTTGATAAAACTATTTAGAAACTTGTATAGAAAAATATTAATTTATTTTATTCAAATTTTAAATATATCTACATGTTATACAATGATAAATTTAATAGATGTTGGAGGAGAGAGATGTTGTGGCGAATCAGAAGTAGAAGCTTGGTGGTCTTCCCCCATACTATGAGGAGGAGCATCGTCAATCGTATTCTATTTATGGTCACCCGTCGTATATGTATTCACAACCGCAATCATCACAACCATCACCATAGATGGAATCCCATATTACGATGATGGTGGAGAAGGTGACGAAGCTTTGAGAAGATTTCACAGCATACATGTAAGTATTCTCCTTAAAACGAGTAATAACTTCATAGTTTTCTATCTTCACATGCATATCTTATGCATATTTTATTGATCATAGGTTGCAAGGACATGCATCTCAATGTGAGTAGATTGAATCAGATGACGATGAGGATGAGAATGAACCGGAAGAAGAGGCACGTATGTATGCCATGTTTAAGGAGAAGGAGAAAAAGAAATCAAAATAGAATTTGATTTCAAAATTATTCACATCGAAGAAGAAATGATTTTTTTTATTTTGTGTAGTTGAATTCCGAGAAATTTCCATTTTAAAAAACTTGTATGTTAGATCGAGTTGTACTTGTAGATTATTTCAATTGTAGAACCTTCAGAATGTCTGTTAGATATGCAATTACATATATATTGCAGATTGAACTTATATGTTTAATTTGTAAGTAAGTTCATAGATATTATGTGAGTTTGATAGGTACAAGTTAGTTGTACAGGTATAAGAGGATGTCGGTTACTGGACATTTTACAGGTACATTTCTCAACTTTAATAAACACCTACATTGGCTGCTTGGTAGGTTTTACATGTTTGATGGGGTGTCTAAACCTGCCAAACCTGTATATTTTTTTTGCTCTTCAGGATGGGCGACCACATGTGCTCTCCCTGATTCTCAGAAAGCTCTCCATTTTTTGTGCGAGCGAGCGATTGGGCGAGCACATATGTGCATGCCCGAATAAGGGGCGAGCACCTGGTGTATATTGGTGTTCGCCACCCTGACCTTGCGACTAGCCTATCTGCGAGCACACATCGAGTGAGCACATGTGTTCGCCCAACATCTGGGCATGCACAAGGCGCGCACGCATCGTGCACATGACGAGCCCCTATGTGCACGCCAATCGCGTCTTTTTTGTAGTGTGGGGTGAAGGCTTTGTAGGAAGTTGATGAATCTGTGATTCATCACTCTAAAAGTCAAAAATAGAGCTTTGTTTCTGAGTAATTAGATGCATATCTCCTTTTGTTATGCATTATTCGCATTCGTGCATTCATAATTAATGTTTGTTTTTTAGCATACAAATTTGCATTTAATAAGGAGCCAAATTCTCTTGTACATATTCACCTGTATATTAGCTAACTTCACCTATTTGTATATATTTTATGTACTCCAAATCCAATAAAACCAACTCCATCGTATACATATCACTAATAAGAATAAAAAAATTATAAAAAATTCACTAACGTGAAATGTTAACAAATAAACCCAAACCTAATTCTCAAACAGACGGACGAAAATGTGCATATCTCTCTCATACAGTGTCTGATTTAGGTCTACTCACTGTTAAAGTAATATACATTCAAAGACCTTCAAAGTAAGACCAATTCCATAAAAATCGGAGATCATATGTGAAAGTTGAGTTTTGGGCCCCTATTGTATATTATACATATTGACCAAAATACCCTTTATTTTATCCTTTATTTTCTTAATTATTAAAAAACTCCATAAAATAGATTAAATTGTAAATATTCCTTTTATATTTTCTCTAATTTTATTGTGATTTCTCTGTTATTTAAAAAATGACAAAAAATATGCAAAAGATAAAAATGCGGTATTTTATGCCTATAAGATACCCCTAAAAATACTTTTTGTACAGTTGCCTTCTTTTGATCTTCGTTCTTTCACAAAATATGTAGATCTCGTCAAGACGAGCAACTTTCATGTTGACCATTTTTTTATTTGACTCGTTTTGTTATTTCTTTTTTATTTTTCTTGTGATTTAATTTTCGATTTATTTTTCCTTTTAATTAATTATTTTTTTACTTAATTTATTTATTACTTTATTTATTTATTATTATTACTTATTTTAATTATTTTTTCATTTTTTATTTATTACTGTTTTATTTTTATTTTTAATCTACTTGGCACGTGGCAGCATCTCTGTGTGCCACGTGGTCGTCTTTCTCTACCCCTCTCCCCTCGGTTTCCTGCCTCTCTCTCTCTCTCTCTTCACTCTCCTCCCTTTTTCTCTCCGTCCCACATGCCCCATGTACATAGCCCATCTCCTCCCTTTTTCCCTCTCTCCCTCTTTGACCCACTGCATCTCCCCTTTCTAGGCCAATCTCTCCTCGCGTCTCTCTCTCTCTCTATCCCATTCTCCCTCTCGCTCTCTAATTACCCCCATGCAAACCATCATCCCACGACCCTCGCCCAACTCCCCCACTTCTTCCGTGGCTCCAACTAATTACCCCTGTCATGACCCGCTCCTCCTCACGCACGTAACTGCCCGTTTCCTGCACGTCCTCTCCCTCATCGACCCATCCACCTCCCCTACGTGCACGACGCACACCCTGGGCCACTCCTCCCACCTCAACTCCCATCAACTTCCTATTAAAGCTTCTACCTCACCACCATTCGACGACATCCACCATTTTTCCAAACGAGAGAGGAGAGAGCCTGGGCACGCCTCTTGTGACAGCAACAGGAAGACACCGTCGAGCGACGACCTCCTTCATCGTAGGCGAGATCCAAGAGGTCAGTACTTCTTGTCACAACCTCCTTAAAGTGGTTGCTTGAGATTCACCTAACCAAGGCGTTGAGCGAAGATTGGAGCACGATCGAGCTCTGGCATTCTCAAGAAGTCCTTCATTACGTACAAGTATTATTTCTCTTCCTATTTTTCTTCTTTACTTTTGCTTTTCTTTCCCGATTTGTTCTACTCCGATCAACACTCGCTTCCATCGACTCACTGTCGCACCATCTTATGACTCCCCTCTCCATCACCGAAGATGTACTCCACGCCAGCCGAACAAGCGATCCTTCACCACCTACACCCATCTCCGTACCTCCACCTTGCTCGGTCGTGGCCACTCACCCTCAGCGGTCGCACACTCACGTCGCCACCGATCTCCCTCATCGCTGAAAGTTTGGGCCCTTCATCTCCATCGACCGCTCGTTGCCCAGACCCACCGCCTTTGACCTCCAAAGGAAGCACTTCATCGCCCATAGGCTTCACCCTCACTACATCTCGCCAGCCAACCGCAGGACTTCGCCCTCAGCCCGCTTCATCGACCGTTTTAGTCCTCACGCCTGCAGCTCCACCTCGCCAGACCGCCTTTGTCTCCAGGTCCTTGCCGCAGCCCACGATCAGGTCTGCACCGCCCTCTCCACCGGCCGAGCATGACTCCATCTCTATCTCGCCATCTCCCACGATGTTTACCACCACGAGCCTTCGCTCTAGCTTCGCATACTTGTAGTCGGTTGTCGTCACTGATCGAATCGCTGAGCATGTGATGTAATTTATGTTCGTTGTAGTAAGTGTACTTAGCGAATCAATCAGAACTGAGAGAAGATCTCCATGAAGAGTGTCTCGGCTTAATTTATATCCCGAGCAAGTCTGGGGTCGAACATAGGGAGGCAAAGGAACAACTTTAGAGCTAATTAAAAAATTAAGATCTAGATTTCTAGTGCAGATAATTTTTATATTTTTTATGCAAAAAGAATGCAAATGCATGTGAACTAAGTTACTAAGAAATCACACAACCTAGCCAAATTATTTTGAATAGAAAATTAATCCAATTTAGCTAAATTATATTTTTCCAGTAAACTTAATCCAATGTTGAATGCAACATATATTTTTCTTGGAATTTTCAGGGTTAAAATGCAATAATTAAAAATGCACACTTTTTATGGGTTTTTATGCAATTTTTCACACACAGAATGTAAAAATTATGAAAATTTTACTGGAATGCAAACATGATGCAAGGAGGCTACAGTAAGATTTTTGGATTTTTCTGACATAATATGAATTTTTTATGATTTTTTAGTTAAAACATAATGACATTGAGTAATTAATTTCTAATAAATCCACAATAGCAATTTATCTAGAGTGTGAATTATCTCAAATTGGTATTTATATATGGAAGCCAGGAGACTTGAAATTTTGTGAAAAGAATGTATGTAGATTTAACTAAAAATCAATTATGAATATCGCTCTATAATTTATTTCAGGCACAGGACAACTCTATTTTGGATGAAATTTGGACAGTAGTTCAATCACATTTCAGGGCATTCAAGCATTTTTAGAGCAATCGTGAGTTAGATATCAACTTAAGAGCACAGAATGGGTAAAATATGCAGAATTTCAATTAAATATTTTTAATTAATTACCCACAACTCGCAAAATTACAAATAAATATTTAGAATGTAGACAATTAGTTGCTCAACGCAATGACATTTCTCATTAAACAAAATGATGCAAAACATGTGTCCAAATTAAGACATAAACACAGGGGTGCCTATGCAAATCAGAAATTGAAACTAAAGAACACAAACTGTGCACGGGGGCACTTTTGTAATTACATAAACGAACAGGGCAAAACATGCAATTTTCACAAAAAAATTAAAAAAAAACTTTCTTCTTCATACAGATGGGGCGAAGGGGGCGCGGTCGGCGGCGCGGGGGCGCGGTCGGCGGTGCGGGGGCACGGTCGTGCGTGAAGGTGCGGTCGCGCGTGAAGGTGTGGAGGGTCTGGAAAAGGGCGATCGTGCGTGGCGCAGAGGAGGTCGGAGCCGCAGAGGGCGGTGGTGGCGCTGGCGTGCAGGCGCGCGGCTGGAGAAGGTCCGTGGGTGGCCGCGGCTGCGAAGTGGCGGACAGCCTTGGGGCGACGGGTGGCCTGGCGATTGTGGTAGTCGTGTCGCTGGCCGCCTGGAGTTGTGGCTGCGGGCCGGCTCTGGTGGATGGCCGACGATGGTAGCGGGCCTGGCGGAACAGGCGGGACGGCGGTGGGAGCTGCCAACCTGCTGCTGCCCATTTCATTTTTTTAATTTTTTTAATTTTTTTCAAATTTTGTTTGTTGTGGTGCAATTTTTTAATTTAATTTTTCTATTTTTTGATTTTTTTTAAACAGGGAGTAAACAAAGGATGCAAATGATCAAGTGGTGATGATGATATGCTTAAAACAAATGAACAAATGAAGGGATGCGGGTTGTGATGTGAGGTGATAAAATAATGAAAATAAAAAAATGAAGATTAATGATGAATAGAAAAATTACCTACGATGGAAGCGGGCGCCTATGGTGTGCTCTCGAGAAGTATAGGGGGTTGATGAATCCATGATTCATTAACTTTTCTGCCGCATTTTCATTTTGATGAGGCTAAAGAATCGATTTTGCGGCTTTCTTTTTATTGAAGAAGAAAGTAGTCGGTTGTAGCAGAAAGCCGCGAAACAAAAATCGATTCTTGAACCTATCAAACAATTACGATTTTCCGTAGAAAAATCGTTCACTAATATTTTACCAAGCAAGTGTTCCTGGGTCGAACTCAAGGAGGCAGAATAATTTCCCTAGATTTTTGTCCTCGTAATTTTATTTTTAATTCTTCTCTAAGTGGTCAAGTCAAAGCACCTCTTTTTTGTTGATTTTTATTTTTATTATTTTTATTTGATTTTATTATTTTCAAATTTTTATTTAATTTTCAAAAAGGGATATTTTTCAAAAAATTTACTTATTATATAATAGGTGAATAATAGCTAGGTGATACTATATAATATGGTGAACGGGGTTCGAGCTGCGAGCTCGAACTACACAAGAAATCAAAACAAAACAAGACGGCTTTCGATGAAATCAAATCACATCGAAAACTCGTCAAAAATCCACGGAAATTTTATATTAGGTAGTTGGGGTAGTTGTGTAACTACCCTCAAGAAATCATCAAAATCCGAGGTCACAAGAAGAAGAAACAACCCCTACAGCCTAGGGGCATAAGCGCAAGAAAAACTAATTAAAATGTTTGCAGTTAGGTCCTCAAGGACTGTTCTGAAGAAAAAGTATACAAATCTGTACATTTAGGTCACTACGGAGGGACCTAAATGCAAATAAAGAAAACCTGGGGGCGGACTGAAATTCTGGAGACTTGGCTGGATTTAATGCGCAATTTTTCCACCGTTTCACTTTGGATGGCTGAGATTAGAAGGCTTGGCGCTGATCGGATGGTTATACGGCTGCCACATGTCGCGCGCCTGTAACTCCTCTGTTCTTGAGGTTGTTGCAGCTGCTGGCGACGAGTCTTCTTCTCCGATTTATTGCGGTCGACCGGCGAAAGCTTCGGCGCTTCGGCGGGGCCAGAGGGGTGGCTCCTCCACCCCTCGAGCCCGCCCGCGGTAGATATGTGACCGGTGCTGCTCCAAGCGGCGGTGGCGTCGCGATGAAGACGGTGGTTCCATCCTCCTGGAGAATGATCTGTTCTGAGGTCCGACTTTGAAGATGAATTTCGACGATGAATGAAGCTTTCCAGATACGAAGCAACTCGCTCGCGATGAAGTATGACCTGCAAGGAACACAATCGAATGCTCGATTCATGTTGAATCGGCCAACAGATGAAAGATCACAAGCTCCAAAGATGATGAAAAACCTTACGTTTCCAGCCAAACCACCAAATGCGTGAAGATGGCGATGATTGATAATCGATTTGAAAAGAATGTAAAGCGAATCGAAAGGAGATGTCGAATATGCGTCTAAGCTGGGTGATTAGACTACCTAAATCACGGATTAGCCACGCTAATCGTGGCTCGCAAATCGAGATGAAAAACGACTAAAGTGGAGGAAAAATCCTGGGGAATGTCAAGGTATATGACCTGGACGAGATGCTCGACGGCGGCTTTGACCGGAGCGAAACGCAGCGTAGAGCGGCGATTCAAGGTGGAGCTCGGCCTTGGAACAATCCTCCGATGTGCCCTCTTCCTCGCGAGATCCTCCACGACGCTGTCACCGCCTTCGTTTGGCCAGAACAAGTCTTGGAAGGTTGGGGTTCGGAACACCTGGAGCTGGACTCTTGGGTGGTTGGAAAGTTAAGCTCTAATGGCGGACTTGGAGGGCTTTTATAGGACAGTTGGCTTAGGCTCCAAGTCGAGATGGATGGTGGCGATGGAGAGGGTTGTTGGAGGAAGGGATTGGAGGGTCTAGATCAGTCAAAACCTTCGAGATGAGCGCGGGAAAATAGGAGAAGTTGCCGGCCGAACAGACTGGGCGCAACCTCTTCTTGAAGAAGAAGGTCCCAGGTGCTGACAAGTGTCAGCACCTGGTTTGTCCAGAGGCTGAAATTGATTATAAAATATATAATAATTAGTAAATAATGTTATTTTAATTAGGTATAAATACAAGAAAATTAAATAAATTAATTTTCTAAATTATGGTATAAATACTTTTAATAAATAATAAAACTATTTAAAATATAAATATTATATTAATAAATATGTATTTTTAAATAGGTTTTAGATTTTTAATTTAATAAATAAATAAGTAAAAATTAATTTTATATTTTCTTAATTATTAGGGTATTAAATAAGGTTTATAAGAATTTTTATAGATTTTTATAAATTAATTTACGTATTTTAATAAATAGAGTTAGTATCTAAGTAGGTCATTTATACCTATATTTTGGGGTTCTTGATTTTATTAAAATAATAAATAGTCTCCAAAAATTATGAAATAATTATGTAGAAACTACAAGATCATGAAATAATTTAAAATTTATAAAATTAAGAAAATAATAAATAGTGTGTGTTGAATAAAATAAATAGCCCAGAAACCCCTTTGTCTATTGGTCCCAAAACCGACTTTTTGCAAACGGACTCCGAATTCGATGAAACCACCTTTATTAATTAGAGAATATTATTTTATGAACTTTAAAGGTGAGTAGAGTGAAATTGGAGTTCGTATGAGGAAGTTATGATGTTCGGAAGTTGAGATTTTGACATTTGCAGGCTGGGTTTCTTGGCATATATACAGGGTAATATTTTTAACTTATTTTTATATTTTTATATACATTTTTAGAAATAATTAGGAGAAGAGTTTGGTGAAAAATATGTTCATAAGAAATAATTAAAATTCTTTGAAGTTTTGTATTTATTTTATAAATAATGAAAGGTGTATATGGGTGTGTGAAATTATTTTTCTCTGGTTTTCTTTCCTTATCTCCCCCTACTTATTGGTTTGTCGACCAATCCATACTGATTTGGTCTCGGGGGTTGGGCTATAAATATATCTTACAGCTATATTTATATTTTAAGTCATATTGTACATATATACATATATTCAATCTGCCTTTTTGTTTCTTTTCTTGTTCTTTATTTATTTACATGATTTTAGTGGTTAAAAGTGAATATTTACACATGAATGGTATTTTGTTAAAATATGAGAATTAATGGATATTTACATGTATTTGTTAAGGATTTTAAGACAAAATGCGGTAGAAAGTTAATGAATCATGGATTCATCAACCCCCTATACTTAAACTTTGCTAGTCCCTTAGCAAACACTTATTTTGAAAAAGTAAGTGAAAAAGAAAGAAAGTTAGAATGAATTTGTTTTCCTAAACCAATTCATGAGAACAGACAAAGGACAGAGCTCGATCAGGCCTGAAACAAGCATTTTTTCGGAACCTTAACTAGGATTAGGGTTTTATCCTCAACAGTCTTCAAGTTCCATAATCCTTACTCAAGATCACTTCATCGGCTAGTTCAGACTCACTTATTCATATCGCAAACTCTATCATCCTTGAAGTCAACTTGTATAGTGTGTGAATTGTTTTAGCTCTTCCTGCTTAGAGAACCGAAGAAACCGTCAATCCCGGCTATACACTCCTATGGCTTCCTCATCCCGCTACTCTTTCCTCAGGGAGGGAGGTATTCCCTTCTGAGTTCAGTTCTGCTATGTCCACAATCGAACATAGGGAGAAGTTAGAAGAATGAGAAAAGAAGTGGAGTGCGACCAGTGTAGACGCATCTCCTTGTGAAGCCCAACCGGTGTAGCTGAGTCTCCACTAAGATGTGCAGGCATATTTGGTGGAAGCTTGGACCATTGTGGTCTTATTTGGTGGTTTCTGCTTTGCTTGACTTTGTAATTTGCTTGCACTGCATTCATCTTTTGTACCTCGACGGATATAGCATCTTTTTAGTCCGTCCATTTTTTGAGGTCTTAGAAAAATTGTGTCAGCAGATCCTTCCCTCATCCGAAGCAACTATCGCAACCCCAATCTCTCCCGTCTTTAGATGTCAATGCCGCAAAGATAAGGATAGAAACGCACTACCAAGGTGTACTGCCCTTCGAAACCCTGTGTGAGTCGAGCTAAGTGCAGAGTGCATGTGTTCAAGATTGGTTCACTGGTGTAGAGTTGTACGGATGACTCCAAATGGTCTACTTAAGCTCAGATGACTTGATTTCCCGAATATGGTCTTACGGAACCCAAAGATTTTAAGTCACAAGACCTGAAGAGTCCAAATTCCAGATCCTAATCAGGCTCCTTACAACGAGAGTTAAAGGCCGTAATCAAGCTCCATCCTTTAGACTAGACTCAGTCCT
This sequence comes from Ottelia alismoides, assembly GCA_037367405.1. Classification (NCBI taxonomy): domain Eukaryota; kingdom Viridiplantae; phylum Streptophyta; class Magnoliopsida; order Alismatales; family Hydrocharitaceae; genus Ottelia; species Ottelia alismoides. Next base: position 260,748 of record JAZKJV010008097.1, on the reverse strand, counting down.
TAGTTCCGGAAATCAAACTTATTCTGAAAAATGCGAATGCAAATGCAACCATGTTTTTGTGAAGTGAATTTTCTGAATATTACTCATTTTTATGGATTTTAAGGCTTTTGTAATTTTTACAAATTTTAGGACTTTATATTTTTTATGGATTTTTATGATTTTTATAAAAAAGGTTTTATTCACAAATTTTACAAGATATATTTTATTTAAGTTAGGTATCTAATGTATTTTACAACTTTTATCTACAAAGTATTTTACAAGGGTTGAATGGTTTTTATACAAGTTTTAATAAATAAGATTTTAACTAAGTATTATACATATTTTAAGGACAAATTTTAAGTACAAAGTTTATTTACAAGTTTTGATTACAAATTTTAAACAAAATTTTACTTATTTACAAGGATTTTATAAATAAAAGAGTGGATTTTAAATTAACCCGTACCCACATTTTATGGATTTTATAGATATAGAAAATACATAAAAGTACGAGTTATGGCCGAAAGTATATATACAATATATACGCACCCCCATATACTTAGCTTGAGCTATGTCCTCATAGCGTCAAAAGAGAAAAAGGAGGACATAACTCGTGCTAAGTAAAAGTGGGTGAAAAAGGGTATCGATCACAAGTCAGTCAACCCCCCCTATACTTACGATCAGGTCATCGTAAGTATCACAGGAGAGCAAAAATGGGATGACTGAATGAAAAGGATAAATAACGAAAGTTCAAAAGGGAAAGAATACGAAATCATCGAAATCGCTCGGTCCCCCCTATAGTTAGGATAAGGCATCCTAAGTATAGAAAAGAGTGTAGCCAAAAATTGGGGACCAGTGATTCGTGAAAAAGAATGGCTATTCAAAAGAATCAGTACAAAAAATAAAGCGTGAATCAGCGGGCAATCAGTCCCCCCTATACTTAGGATCTGGTATCCTAAGCATAGAAGACGAGCAAAAATGGGGACGATTGTGGCCTACGAAGAATATACAAGTGTGGTGAATCTCCAGAAAAGAATGGCTCAAAAGAATTTGTACAGGAAGAAGTGAAGGAATGATCATGATTCCTGTACAAAGTAGATCACTTCAATACGGGCCAGTTGATCAGTAGTCTCTACAAAGTGCTTCAGCATCTGCCCGTTAACCACGAACGGCTCTGCACCAGGTGACACATCTGATATCGCAATACTGCCATTGTCGTGCACCGCTCTGACTATGTACGGTCCTTCCCACTTGCTTTTCAATTTGCCGGGAAAAATTCTCAACCTTGCATTGAACAGCCAGACTTTCTGCCCAGGGACAAAGCTCTTGTGCCGAATATGTCTGTCATGCCATTTCTTCACTTTGTCCTTATAGATGAGTGTGTTCTCATATGCTTGATTTCGAATTTCTACCAGCTCATTCAAATCTATCTTTCTCTTGGCTCCTGCTTTCTGCATATCCATCAGTATCTCTCGAATTGCCCATTCAGATTTGTGCATGATCTCTACGGGCAAGTGGCACGGCTTTCCATAAACTAGCCTGAATGGTGAAGTGCCTAAGGGAGTCTTATAAGCAGTACGATATGCCCAAAGAACCTGATCTAGAAGAAGTGACCAGTTCTTCCTATCCGGTCGTACTAGTTTCTATAGAATTGATTTCACCTCCCTATTCGAGACTTCAGCCATGCGATTCGTCTGCGGGTGGTAAGGAGAAGCTACTCTGTGATCGATGCTGTATTGTTTTACTAGCTTCTTCACCTCCTTATTAATGAAATGGCTACCCCCATCAGAGATAAGAATATGAGGAATTTCGAACCGCGAGATGATGTGTTCTCTTAGGAACTTGCAAACGATCTTACTGTCTGCGGTTCGTGCGGGTATAGCATCCACCCATCTGCTAACATAATCTACAGCGAGAACAATGTACTCAAAGCCGCTGCTAGAAGGGAACGGTCCCATAAAATCTATGCCCCATGCGTCAAAGATCTCGCAGATAATGACGGGTCGCATCGGCATTGCATCTCTGGCACTGACTGTCCCTACAGATCTCTGACAATCTGGACAACTCTTCACGAATGTGTAAGCATCTCTGGTAAGAGTTGGCCACCATAATCCGCTCTGTAGTACCTTCTGCGTTGTCCTCTTCCCTGAATGATGTCCTCCTGATTCTAGAGAATGAAACAAAGTAAGGACACTATTATATTCATCCTGAGGAATACATCGCCTGTAAACACAATCCGGTCCTTCGTGAAAAAGAATCGGATCCTCCCAATGGTAGTATCGTGTCTCGGAAACTAGTTTCTCAATTCTGTTCTTCGGCCAACCCTGAGGACTTTTCTGCGTGACCAGAAAGTTCACTATGTCTGCATACCGTGGAAGTTCTGTAACCGCAAAGATGCTCTCGTCAGGAAATCTCTCTGCGATCTCTGGCGTGTACTCATCTGAAGGATGATCTGACTGCAATCGGGAGAGGTGATCAGCTACCACATTCTTTACTCCAGGTTTATCCTTGATATCCAAATCGAATTCCTGAAGTAAGAGAATCCATCTAAGAAGGCGTGCCTTGGCATCCTTCTTTTCCATTAAAAATATGATAGCTGAGTGATCGGTGTAAATTGTGATTTTTGAGCCAAGCAGATATGATCGAAACTTGTCTAATGCAAACACTACTGCCAACATCTCCTTTTCTGTCACGGTGTAGTTTCTCTGAGCATCATCTAAGGTTTTGCTGGCATAGTGAATAGCTACGGGAAGTCCATTCCTCCTCTGCCCTAATACAGCCCCGACCGCAAAATCTGATGCATCCGTCGTGATCTCGAAGGGTAGAGACCAATCAGGCGGCGGTAGGACAGGAGCACTGATTATATTATCTTTCAATGTGAGGAAGGCTTAAGACATTTGTCATTTAAAACGAACTCGATGTCTTTGCCTAGCAATTCAGTTAACGGTCGGGCAATCTTGGAGAAATCTTGGATAAACCGTCGATAAAAGCCGACGTGCCCCAGAAATGACCGTAACTGTTTGATGTTGGATGGTGGCTCGACTTTCTTGATGACGTCCACCTTGGCAGGGTCAACCTCCATGCCTCTCTGGGAGATGACGTGCCCCAACAAGATCCCGTGAGTAACCATAAAATGGCTCTTTTCCCAGGACAAAACGAGATCTACCTCACAACACTTTTTCAGAACCTGGTCTAGGTGCGCTAAACAATCGTCAAAGGACTCACCATAGACCGAAAAATCATCCATAAAAACCTCTAGAAAATCACCGATCATGTCTGCAAAAATAGCAAGCATGCACCTCTGGAAGGTCGCGGGAGCGTTGCACAATCCAAAGGGCATCCGTCTAAAGGCATACGTGCCAAACGGACAAGTGAATGTGGTTTTCTCCTGGTCTTCAGGAGCAATTGATACCTGGTTGTATCCGGAGTAACCGTCAAGGAAACAGAAGTACCCCTTCCCTGCCAACCGTTCTATAACATGGTTTATGAAAGGCAAAGGGAAGTGGTCCTTCTTCGTCGCGGTGTTCAGCTTTTTGTAATCAACACATACTCGCCACGACGTGGTTACTCTCTTTGGAATCTCCTCTCCACTCTCGTTTTTCACCATCTGAATTACTGACTTCTTCGGGACAACATGTAATGGGCTAACCCATTCGGAGTTGGAGATGGGATAAATGAACCATGCGTCTCACCATTTCGTAATCTCTTTCTTGACAACTTCTCGTAAAACCGGATTCAGCCTACGTTGAAACTCTCTGGAGGGTTTTCTGTCATGATCGAGATAGATATGATGTGAACACAAAGCAGGATTAATCCCGCGGAGATCGGATACAGTCCATCCAATGGCCTTGCGGTTTCTTTCTAGAATCTCCATCAGACGATTCTTGATCATCGGTCAAAGTTGAGCTGATAATGACCGGAAACTATTGATGTAGACCCGCAAGGAAGGCATATTTCATGTTTGGTGGTAAAGTTTTAAGTTCTGGCAAGGTAGTATCTGGATCTGCCGAAACACCATCTGTAGTTGTATGGGGATCTATATCGGTAGGTGATGTGTCTGCAATTTGATTCTCCACCATCTCAATGTGCTCTAGAGTCGGACTACAGAAGATGTTCAAGACATCATCCGACTCCTCAGAATGATCAGAAGAGAATAAATCAGCTAGATAGAATTTTGATTCATCTGAGACGGAGGAATTGTGTAAAGTTTTTTATTCTGAAAGATATGCATTGATTTCATCAGAAGTCTGATCCCTTTGGTTTTCATCATCTAGACTAAAATATAAGGTCCCGTCGGAAGAATTACACCCTGAGGTCTCGGACCCGTCCTCTGTAAAACACTCTTGGGTCTCTACCTGATATCTTTCGAGGTTGTCAAGACGAACCTCATCCATGTAATCGCAGGAGGCTAAAGAGCCCAGAAAATCTGAAGATGCATCACTGAAAGTGTTTGATTCTCTCGCCATCTCTATATGTACCTTTTCGCCCTCGGCGCGAAAAGATCCTTCCCTGTATAATAATCGAAGAGAGCCTTTGCGGTCTCTAGAAAAAGCCTCCTGAGAATGATCGGGGTAAAGTGTAACTGTGCAGGGCAATTCATATCTAGGACCGTAAAGTCCACTGGAAATTGCAGACCCTGCACGGTTACGATAACATTCCGAAGTATACCCTTAGGTCTCTTTACGGATCTATCAGCAAACTGAAGGATCGCGTGGGATTTATAAAGAGGACCAAACTCGAGCTTCTCGAGTAAGGAAGCGGGTACCAGATTGATCGAGGAACCGTTATCTAATAGAGTGCGATCGAACTCAGCTTTTGCGATCTCGCGTCTGACATAATGTGCACCTGAATCTTTCTTCTTCTTCGGTAGCTTATTCTGTATCGCACAGGATGTAGCCTTAGTCAAGACATGCTTTTTTGTTCGGGATCTCTTTTTCCTACACGTGGTGCATCTGTTTTTCAATTGATTCTTGAGCGTAGGAAATTGATCTAAGGCATCATGAAGAGGGATCTTCAGAAAGATGTGATCTTTGAGTAACTTTTCAATCTGTGGAGATTCGAGATTATTTTTGGTATTTTTCTTTCCTTTTCCAAACAAAGCATCAGGAAAAGGAATAAAGTCAGGAGTCAGAAAATCAGAAGTTTTATTCAACTCAGAATCAGCATTTACATCGAAAGTCACAGAATTATTTACAAAACTCTCTAAAACAGGAGAAGAAATGTTTTTGTCCGGGCTCTCTGCCTGATCTGGCGTGATATCATCGTCTGAGTCGCTAGTATCCATATCTGATGAGTTGGCATTACTCCCGTCTCTTAATTCGGTGTCCTCATCCTCTTGCGGTTTCTCCTCCTCGGCATCTGGATCATGCTTGTGCTCCTCTGGTGCCCTCTCCTCTTCTCCAGCAGGTGTTTGCGGTGATCTACCGCTCCTGAGACGAATGAAGTTAGATAAAAATTCAGGAAACGAGATCTTACCTGTAGTATCTACCTGCTCTGGATGCCTCCTCTTGTTGTTCGGGTTCATCTGAGGCTGGGCTGGGAGAGTGGTCTTGGGTACGGTTAACTCGCCTAGACGACGGTTAACCTGCTCCATCTCTGTCTTATGCGCTATCTGGAGCGTGCTGAGCATATCCATGATCTGGTTGAGCGCATGGGCCTGTGAAGACATTTTCGGTTCGGTGTGGTGGCCCTGGCTTGCTCCTCTCTCCTGCCTTGGCATGAAATGCTGAGAGGTGGAAGGCTGGGAGTAGCGCTGAGGTGTGGAGGAAGACTGTTGCGGCTGCTGAAAAGAATAATTTGGTGAAAACTGGGCAGGGTGCTGATATGAAGGCTGCGGTCTCTGATGGTAGACATTCGGATGAGACTGCTGCGGTGTGAAGCTCTGGCGGTGCTGGAATTGCGGACGTCCATGCTGCGGATGACCGTACGGCTGCTGCGGCTGTTGATTCGGTATACTCGGCTGCTGCATCGAAGTATACCAAATCCCATTGATCTCGAAAGTGGATTGCGGCTCCACCTCCATCTCTGCAGTGTTGATGATCTGGCTGGAATTGGCATGAGACTGATCCTCATGCCAATCAATCTGCGGAATCTCGGGCTCACTCTGGACGTAGTGTATCTGACGGGTGGGTGGAGCGGGTGCGATCCTCCGTGCTGATTGCGTGTTCGAAGAAGTCTGGTTCTGCTGGTACTGGATCTGAAGATCAAGACCTTCTTCGATAGATCACTCAGCTGTTGAGGTAGAGATGAGAGTTTCTCCAACTCTCGCAGCGGTTGTAGGTCTTGGACCTGCTTGTGAATCACATCCACCAACGTCAATTTCTCGCTAATGAAGCCCATGTTGGTGTTGGATTCGAGTCCAAAATGTTCGCCACCTTGTGATGTTCTCGGTGATGTGGTGGCTGTGGGGCTTTCTGAAATGCCCGAGTAGAGTCTACAACTCTCGAGTTCTCGGCCATCCCTTCGAAGATGGCCCAGACTGACTCGGCGTCCTTGTTCAAGTAACTGCCGCCACATGCGGCACTCACGAGCCCTTGTATTTCCGGCTGGAGTCCTCCGAAGTAGTTCAGTACTAGCACCTTCATCGGGATCTCATGATGCAGGCATCTCTTCGTAAGATCCTTGAATCGATCCCATGCCTCATGGAATGATTCGTTCGGCAGTTGCAAAAAGTTGGAGATCTGGCTCCTCATCATATTCGTCCTTCCTAGAGGAAAATATTTACGCAGGAAGGTGGACTTCAGGTCATCCCAGGTGGAGATTTCTCTCCCCAGATGGCTCAGCCAATAAAGGGCCTTATCGTCTAAGGCAAAAGGAAAAGCCTTGAGGCGTACGGCCTCCTGCGTCACTCCTGGATAACAAGCCGTTCCACAGATCATCTCAAATTGCTGTAGAAACGTGAACGGCTCCTCTGCGGCATTCCCATAGTACTTGCGAAGCAAGGAGATGAAGGACGGTCGAAGTTCGTATGGCCCTTGATTCGGCGGTAGCCGAATCCAGTGATGGAGCGTTCTAGCGCCCGGGTCATACTCATCCCGTAAAGTTGCGGGAACCGCAGGCGGTAAAGGGTTCCCGGCCCCTGCTCTCAGTGCGGCTATTTAAGCCTGCAGTTCAATCTGAACTCTATATTGTTCTCGAATCTGTAGATTCATCTGCTGAAGTGTATCGAGAATACCGGTCGTAACATCTCCGTTCAGCTCTGTTCTTCCCTCCTGATTGTCCCCAGCTGGTGGCCTCTCGTCTGCTGCTGGTCCTTTCCCACGAGCCATCTGATCGTCTGTAAAGTGAAAACTCTCGTAAGAACTCAACGAAAAATACTCAGGAGATCTAGATGATGTATTGAGGCAAGGGTCTGCCTCAATGATCTGGCCAGGAGGCGAGGGAGTCTGGGTCTGACTCACCTCGAGATCGGATGGGACCGGCTCGGGAAGAGGGTCATCCTGAGCCTGTGAAGACATACGCTCGATGGTGGACGGTCGAAAGCTCACAAAGTCTGAGCCGAAAAGCCGTCGAGATGTCATCTTCGATGTCAAGAGAGATTTCGGGAGAGCACGTGTACGATTCAAATGAAGGAGAAATGCAAAAGCCGCGGAAACTTACGCCCCGCAAACAAACACAAAGCAAACCCCGTTTTCACAAACTCAACCCTGATGAAGACCGTAAGAGTTCGGTCTTTTTTATCTTTTCGGTTTTAGGGTTGTGATTAGCAAACGTTTCGATTACGCGGGCTGAGCAAGCCAATAGGTGCCCGATAGTTTCCTCGAGACACTGGCCCGAATCCTTACACAAGACCGCTCGCACTCAGCCAGTATGGGAGTAAGTACGGACCGTTTCCGGCTACCCGTGTTACTTGAGGACAGAGCCTTGCGCAGTGTCCTCTAAACCTCCCACTCTGCTAAGTAAACCCGGACCGTTTCCGGCAACCCGAGCTTGCCCACTGAGGAACAACGATCAAATGTATGGACCCAGTAGTATCCCGCGAGAAATACGGGGTTTGGGCTCTATCCTTAAGTGTCGGCTCTCAAGCTCACGCACTCTGAGAAATGTGCGGGGGTTACTCTCCCCAAATCAATTGAATCAATTTACGGTTTACGGTTTTAAGTCAGATATTTTTAGCAGTCCCGATTTTAATTTTGAGATTTTTATGGTTTTTTCAGGCAACGTCTATCGAATTTTTTTTCTTTTTATTTAAAAACCCTAAAGCAAGCACCTAGGTTGCGAGTCCTAAGACTAGCTACGCGGCACAAGCAGATAGAGTAAAAAACCTAAACAAGCATCTAGAAAAGCCGCAGAAAACCGATGAGCGATGAAAAGCCGCGGTCGGTGCCCTGATCCTCGGATACATGGTATCCGGCGAATCAGGCCCCGAAGAAAAAATGGGGGGGTTGTTTTATTACTACTTACAACTCTCTCCCTTTCTCTCTCTTTTACAAATGTGCTAACTACTCTGCTCCTCTGCAGTCGACTCGTGAAGAAGAAGTCGACCTCTGCTCTTTCAACTGGCTCGGCTTCCAAAGAAGCCGGTTGATCCTGCAGGCCCTGCAAAGATGGTTAGCAAAGAAAAGTCGATCGAGAAAGCCGCGAAAACCGCGAAGTCGAGAAAGCAGTAAGAAAACAAAAGAGAAACTTAAAAAAATGAAACACGAAAAAGCCGTACGAAAAACCGTACGAAAAACAAAACAAAGAGAAGAGAAAAATAAAATCCCGAAGAAATGAAAAATCAAAAGAATCTAACGCCTCCCCAGCAACGGTGCCATTTTGATGAGGCTAAAGAATCAGTTTCGCGGCTTTCTTTTTATTGAAGAAGAAAGTAGTCGGTTGTAGCAGAAAGCCGCGAAACAAAAATCGGTTCTTGAACCTATCAAACAATTACGGTTTTCCGTAGAAAAACCGTTCACTAATATTTTACCAGGCAAGTGTTCCTGGGTCGAACTCAAGGAGGCAGAATAAATTCCCTAGATTTTTGTCCTCGTAATTTTATTTTTAATTCTTCTCTAAGTGGTCAAGTCAAAGCACCTCTTTTTGTTGATTTTTATTTTTATTATTTTTATTTGATTTTATTATTTTCAAATTTTTATTTAATTTTCAAAAAGGGATATTTTTCAAAAGATTTACTTATTATATAATAGGTGAATAATAGCTAGGTGATACTATATAATATGGTGAACGGGGTTCGAGCCGCGAGCTCGAACTACACAAGAAATCAAAACAAAAAAAGACGGCTTTCGATGAAATCAAATCACATCGAAAACTCGTCAAAAATCCACGGAAATTTTATACTAGGTAGTTGGGGTAGTTGTGTAACTACCCTCAAGAAATCGTCAAAATCCGAGGTCACAAGAAAAAGAAACAACCCCTACAGCCCAGGGGCATAAGCGCAAGAAAAACTAATTAAAATGTTTGCAGTTAGGTCCTTAAGGACTATTCTGAAGAAAAAGTATACAAATCTTTACATTTAGGTCCCTGCGGAGGGACCTAAATGCAAATAAAGAAAACCTGGGGGGCGGACTGAAATTCTGGAGACTTGGCTGGATTTAATGCGCAATTTTTCCACCGTTTCACTTTGGATGGTTGAGATTAGAAGGCTTGGCGCTGATCGGATGGTTCTGCGGCTGCCACGTGTCGCGCGCCTGTAACTCCTCTGTTCTTGAGGTTGTTGCAGCTGCTGGCGACGAGTCTTCTTCTCCGATTTATTGCGGTCGACCGGCGAAAGCTTCGACGCTTCGGCGGGGCCAGAGGGGTGGCTCCTCCACCCCTCGAGCTCGCCCGCGATAGATATGTGACAGGTGCTGCTCCGAGCGGCGGTGGCGTCGCGATGAAGACGGTGGTTCCGTCCTCCTGGAGAATGATCTGTTCTGAGGTCCGACTTTGAAGATGAATTTCGACGATGAATGAAGCTTTCCAGATACGAAGCAACTTGCTCGCGATGAAGTATGACCTGCAAGGAACACAATCGAATGCTCGATTCGTGTTGAATCGGCCAACAGATGAAAGATCACAAGCTCCAAAGATGATGAAAAACCTTACGTTTCCAGCCAAACCACCAAATGCGTGAAGATGGCGATGATTGATAATCGATTTGAAACGAATGTAAAGAGAATCGAAAGGAGATGTCGAATATGCGTCAAAGCTGGGTGATTAGACTACCTAAATCACGGATTAGCCACGCTAATCGTGGCTCGCAAATCGAGAAGAAAAACGACTAAAGTGGAGGAAAAAGCATGGGGAATGTCAAGGTATATGACCTGGACGAGATGCTTGACGGCAGCTTTGACCGGAGCGAAACGCGGCGTAGAGCGGCGATTCAAGGCGGAGCTCGGCCTTGGAACAATCCCCCGATGTGCCCTCTTCCTCGCGAGATCCTCCACGGCGCTGTCATTGCCTTCGTTTGGCCGGAACAAGGCTTGGAAGGTTGGGGTTCGAAACACCTGGAGCTGGACTCTTGGGTGGTTGGAAAGTTAAGCTCTAATGGCGGACTTGGGGGGCTTTTATAGGATAGTTGGCTTGGGCTCCAAGTCGACATGGATGGTGGCGATGGAGAGGGTTGTTGGAGGAAGGGATTGGAGGGTCTAGATCAGTCAGAAGCTTCGAGATGAGCGCGGGAAAAATAGGAGAAGCTGCCGGCCGAACAGACTGGGTGCAACCTCTTCTTGAAGAAGAAGGTCCTAGGTGCTGACAAGTGTTAGCACCTGGTTTGTCCAGAGGCTGAAATTGATTGTAAAATATATAATAATTAGTAAATAATGTTATTTTAATTAGGTATAAATACAAGAAAGTTAAATAAATTAATTTTCTAAATTATGGTATAAATACTTTTAATAAATAATAAACATTATTTAAAATATAAATATTATATTAATAAATATGTATTTTTAAATAGGTTTTAGATTTTTAACTTAATAAATAAATAAGTAAAAATTAATTTTATATTTTCTTAATTATTAGGGCATTAAATAAGGTTTATACGAATTTTTATAGATTTTTATAAATTAATTTACATATTTTAATAAATAGAGTAAGTATCTAAGTGTGTCATTTATACCTATATTTTGGGGTTCTTGATTTTATTAAAATAATAAATAGTATTCAAAAATTATGAAATAATTTATGTAGAAACTAAAGATCATGAAATAATTTAAAATTTATAAAATTAAGAAAATAATAAATAATGTGTGTTGAATAAAATAAATAGCCCAGAAACCCCTTTGTCTTTTGGTCCCAAAACTGACTTTTTGCAAACAGACTCCGAATTCGATGAAACCACCTTTATTAATTAGAGAATATTATTTTATGAACTTTAAAGGTGAGTAGAGTGAAATTGGAGTTCGTATGAGCAGTTATGATGTTCGGAAGTTGAGATTTTGACAATTTGCAGGCTGGGTTTCTTGGCATATATACAGGGTAATATTTTTAACTTATTTTTATATTTTTATATACATTTTTAGAAATAATTAGGAGAAGAGTTTGGTGAAAAATATGTTCATACGAAATAATTAAAATTCTTTTAAGTTTTGTATTTATTTTATAAATAATGAAAGGTGTATATGTGTGTGTTAAATTATTTTTCTCTGGTTTTCTTTCCTTATCTCCCCCTACTTATTGGTTTGTCGACCAATCCATACTGACTTGGTCTCGGGGGTTGGGCTATAAATATATCTTACAGCTATATTTATATTTTAAGTCATATTGTACATATATACATATATTCAATCTGCCTTTTTGTTTCTTTTCTTGTTCTTTATTTATTTACATGATTTTAGTGGTTAAAAGTGAATATTTACACATGAATGGTATTTTGTTAAAATATGAGAATTAATGGATATTTACATGTATTTGTTAAGGGTTTTAAGATAAAATGCGGCAGAAAAGTTAATGAATCATGGATTCATCAATGGTCTTCGCTCGAATCGTCGGCGAGCAATGAGCTCGAGCAGCGCGCTGGTGCGGCCGCGATGTTGGCCAAGAAACCAACGGATCTCACCAGAGAGAGGGTTGTCGTCGCTCGATCGCGGTTATGTCGCTATCATCGATTCAACTTTGAGAGCTAGGCTCTCCTCACATAAAGATGGATCAAGTGCAAATTGAGGAGGATGGAATGTATATAAAGAGATGGAAAAGATAGAAGTTAGAATGAAGGTGGAGTGGAATGGAGGTTAATAAAATGGTGGAGTTGAATTAGAAGTTAGAAAAATGGTGGAATAATGGAGTTGAATTGGTGGTTGTTGTAGAGAATGGAGATTAAATAATAAATAAATAAATAAATAAATAAATAAAGTAGGCTACTTTAAAAGAGAAAATAAAATAAAGAGAAGAAAAAGAGTGGGGAATTTACAAAAGAAGACATACAACATGTACATTTTTGTTTGCTTTTCTAATTTATATTTTTTTTGTCTTTTAAATGAGATATTTACAACAGAAAAATATAATAAAATACTAAAATCAAAATACAATACAATAATGATTTTTTTTAGTAATTAAGAAAGATAAAATAAAAAATGAATAAAGAATGAATATATACATAATATACAATGTACATCTAGGTCCCAAAACCCAACTTTTGCAAATGAGCTCCGATTTTAATGAAACCACTTACGTTGGATAGATAATTTTCTAACTTGAACTTTAAAAGTGAGTTTGGTGAATTTAGATTCATACGGAGCGGGAATTTGGCCGAGAAGTTGGACTTTACGGCTTTTTCTCCTTGGGATCTAGGAGTATTTATTTGAGGTGAAATTTATTTTTTTGTATTTTTATATACATTTTATGAATAAGTCAGATAAATAATTAGTCAAAAAGGAGTTGAAATGAAATTATTAAAAATACATGAAGTTTTGGGCTATTTACAGGTGAAAAACTCCTTTTATTTTTGTGGCTTTTATTGTTATATTATTATGTACAATTAATTTAAGTTAATTTGAGCATTTTATTTACAAGAGTCATTTTGTTAATTTATTGATTTTATATACATTTATTTGAGATTTTACTCATGGATTTTGCTAAGATCAAGATATTGAGATGATGAATCGTGGATTCATCACCCCCCTATACTTAAACTTTGCTAGTCCTCGAGCAAATAAAGAATGAATAAGTTGGAATATCCCCTGACTGTGCATGTGAATACTAGACTTGATCCGTTCAAGAACTCTCGGTTTTTATAGATCCTAAAATTATAAGTTGAACCAAGCTCTAGTCAAAAGGTATCCAATTTCCCTAATCGTCACTCTCTCTGTATACATATATAGAAGGATATGACTTTAAGTGTGAACTGTAGTTACAAGAGTAGAGTTGCAACGTCACCCTTGGTTCCAGTCCAAGAGACTCTCCTAAGAACCCAATCCTCAACACTAGGGAATAAACCATTTCTTGCATCCAATTCACCGTCTCTTTAGTTGTTAGACTTGAAAGTGTAGATGGAAGGCCAGTTGATGGAGGGCATAGGATTGTTTCATTTCTTCTCTCCCTCTCATTGGAACAAGGATTCTCTCAAGTGACTTATTACTCAACGCATATTTTTGGTGTTGATTAGTGCATCCATCAAGAGAAGTTGGAGTCGTCTGCACTTGTTTTCCTGGGAGTACACCGACCTATCGTACCTTCTACACCCAGACTTGTAGCATTTACGATGCAGAGCCCTTTTTTGGTGCAAGCCCGACTCCTGGTCCTAATAGCGGTGGTCCAAGTGGACATTTTGAAATGGTTGGGAGCGCTAGCCTTTGGTGGAAGCTCTTTGATATTTGACTTTGTAGAATGAGAGCTTTTCTTTAACATTTCATTGCTTTGTAGTATTTTGGCTAGCTCCACTGCTTTTACCAAGAGTTGGTGCACACTCATTTTTTGTTTTATCACACCCTGGCACATAGATAAATATCAAGAGATAGTACAAGAACCATGTTCTCATACTGGCTAAAGGTGCTGACACTCGGGTTTCATGAAGCCTTCATTGATTTTATCCCTTCCTTGAGTATCATCAAATCAGGTCCAAATCAAATCCCTCATCCCAGATCCTCAAATGAAATCTCAACTCATCTCATCATAACTGTAGTTGTGTATGTGAGGTTCTGATCATATTCTTAAGGTAGAGATTAAGCATGCAATATAGCACACAAATATTTCAAACTAGGGAAATGTAAATAATTAAGTCAAGAACCCTAATGACTAAGGTTGGTTAACTCAAAATCTCAAGACCTCCTAAACCAAGTATTCTTGATCATCACAAGTCTTGTGTGAATGTGTAAGTGTCAGGGTTAAACCAGCCCATTAGTTAGTTTTTTTAGATTTTTTTTATTTTTTGTTTTTTTTGTAAAGGATAGGAAGAAAGAAAGATGTTTTTTTTCAAAAGTTTTTTTTGGAAAACACATATTTTTTATTAACAAAAAAGAAAAGAGAGATTTTTTGTTTTCTTTGAAAAAGGTTTTTTTAAAGCAATAAGAGTTTTTTTTGAAAAAAAATTTAACCAATTTTACCCACCCCGTAATTATTGTAATATATAAAAAAATACGTGAAAGTACGAGCTATGGGTAAAGTATATATGTAATATGTACACGCCCCCTATACTTAGCATGTGCTATGTCCTCAGAGCACAGGAAGCGAGAAAAAGACATAGCTCATGATAAACGTAGGATGAGTTAAATAGTGAAAAGTACAGAAGTCGATCTGCCCCCCATACTTAGGCTCTGGTCAGCCTAAGTATAGAAGAAGAGCAAAAATGGGGAGGACGAGGTCAAGAGGTAAAATGGATGAGTATATACATGTGGCAGGCATCAGTCCCCCCTATACTTAGGCTTTGGTCAGCCTAAGTATAGGACAAGAGTAAGTGTGAGAATCGATGTGATCTGGAGAATATACAGAGTAGGGATAATATACATGAGTGCATGATCTTCTAAGCTGCTAAATCTTGATGTTGCATCTTCATGAAGAGTAATATGATGTATCTGCTCTATGCTCACTCTGCATGAAATTATTGACCTCGAATTAGACTAACTGCTCTTTAGAATCTACAAAATGCTTCAACAGTTGTCCATTCACCACATGAGATTGTGCACCATCTGTGAGATCAGCTATCTCTACACTTCCATTCCCGTGCACTTTCTTAACAACAAGGGACCCGTGCATTTAGATTTGAGCTTCCCATGGAACATCTTCAACCTAGCATTAAACAACCATACCTTTTGTCCAGGGACAAAGTCTTTGCACCTAATGTGCTGATTATGCCATCTCTTTACTTTATCCTTATAAATCAAACTGTTGTCATATGCCCTGTTTCGGATTTTCACGAGCTCGTTCAAGTTCCAGTCTTGACAAAGCTTCCCTAGGTGACAACTCCAATTAATCTTCTTAATTGTATATTCGGATTTATGAATCAATTCTGCGGGCAAATGGCATGGCTTGCCATAGATCATTCTAAATGGTGAAGTACCCAATGGTGTCTTGTAGGCTGTCCTATAGGCCCACGGATTTTGGTCCAATAGCTAAGACCAATTCTTCCTATCGGGACGAACCAATTTCTGCAAAATACTCTTCACATATCTATTCGAAACCCCTTCCATGCCGTTGGACTGTGGATGGTAAGGACTAGTAACTCTATGCTCAAATCCATAGTCCTTAGCTAAAGATCTCATATCTCTGTTCATAAAGTGGCTACCCCATCAGATATCAAAACTTTTGGCACCCTGAACCTAGCAATAATATGATCTCTCAAAAACTTACATACAGTATTGTTGTCTGCGGTTCGGCTTGGGATAGCCTCCACCCACCTAGATAGATAATCAACCGCCAACAATATGTACTCATGTCCTTGGTTGTTGGGAAAGGGACCCATAAAATCTATGCCCCATGCATCAAAAACATCACAAATAATCATCAGTTGCATGGGCATCTCATCTCTCTGTCCAACTGTCCCTCCCATCCTTTGACAAATCGGGCACGACCGTACAAAATCAATAGCATCTCTAAACAAGGTCGGCCAATACAATCCACATTGAAGTACTTTGTGAGCGGTTCTCTTTCCCGAATGGTGTCCACCAGCCTCAAGTGAATGACAATATGTGAGTACACTCTGGTATTCCTCCTGAGGAATACACCTTCTCCAAACACAATCCGGTCCTTCAAAGAAAAGGAAAGGATCGTCCCAGTGGTATCTCCTCGAATTTGACTTCAGTCGATCAATGATGCTCCTAGTCCAACCATGGGGAACCTGCTTGGAGACAAGATAGTTCACCATGTTGGCATACCAAGGGAGTGAGTTAATAACACAAATTGACTCATCTGGGAAGGTCTCTCTAATCCTCTCATAATCTGGAGAATCCTTAAGTTCAATCCGAGAAAGGTGATCAGCCACAACATTCTTCACTCCAGGTTTATCTTTAATCTCGAAATCAAATTCCTGGAGGAGTAAAATCCACCTAAGAAGATGCGCCTTCACGTCCTTCTTTTCCATTAAGTATCGAATGGTTGTATGACCATTGTAAATTGTCACCTTAGAGCCCAAAATATATGACCTGAACTTTTCGAGGGCCCATACTACAGCGAGCATTTACTTTTCAGTCACTGTATAATTCTTCTATGTAGGATCTAGTACTTTGCTCGCGAAGTGGATCGCAAACAGGATCCCCTCTCGTTGTTGTCCTAACACAGCTCCTATAGCGAAATCTGAAGCGTCAGTCATGATCTCAAAAGGGAGAGACCATTCAGGAGCTTGTAGGATAGGCGAGGCACAAATCTTCCTCTTCAAGAGCTCAAAGGCCTCCAGACACTTGTGATCTACAACGAATTCTGTGTCTTTCCCTAAGAGCTCAGTCAGTGGGCGGGCGATCTTTGAAAAATCTTGAATGAATCTCCTATAGAAAAGACCTCACTGACTTCACGTTGGTAGGTGGATCGAGTTTCTTGATCACCTCCACCTTGACAGGGTCAACCTCTATTGCCCTTCTGGAGATGACATGCCCCAACACGATACCCTCCGTCACCATAAAGTGACTCTTCTCCCAAGAGAGTACCAGATTCACCTCTCTACACCTTGTGAGGACTCGGTCCAAGTGCGTTAAACATGTATCAAAAGAATCACCATGAACCAAGAAGTCATCCATGAATACTTCCGAGAAATCTCCCACCAACTCAACAAATATGGCGATCATGCACCGCTGAAAAGTGCCCGGGGCATTGCAGAGCCCAAATGGCATGCGCCTGAAAGCATAAGTGCTGAATGGTCATGTGAATGTGGTCTTTTCCTGGTCCTCAGGGTCTATGGCCACCTGGTTGTAGACTGAGTACCCGTCATGAAAACAGAAGAACTCTTTCCCCGCAAGTCTCTCTAAAATCTAATCAATAAAAGGCAAGGGAAAGTGGTCTTTCTTAGTCACGACATTCATGCACCTGTAGTTGACACAGACACGCCACGACGTGGGTACTCGTCTCACGATCTCTACCCTCTCCTCGTTGATGACCATCTGAATTCCTGACTTCTTCGGGACAACATGAAGCGGGGCCATCCACTTGGAGTCAGAAATAGGGTATATAAACCCTGTCTTGCACCATTTCTCAATCTCTTTATTCACCACTTCCCATAAATTGGGGTTAAGTCTCCTCTGAAACTCACGGGAAGGTCTCACATTATCCTCAGTAAAAATGTGGTGCGAGCAGAGAGCGGGGTTGATCCCCACGAGATCCGACACTGTCCAGCCTATTGCTTTGTGGTTCCTCTCTAAGTCCTCTAATAACCTAGACTCATGTTCTAAAGTCAAGTTTGAGCTAATAATGATAGGATATCTCTCTTTGGGTCCCGCAAGAAAGGCGTACTTGAGTGTAGGAGGTAGTGACTTCAGTTCCAGTAATGTGGTATCATCAAGCAAATCTGGATGAACTGAATCTGAATCTGGTTCCGTGCTGCATGAAGGTGGTCTCAACTATGTAGGACTCTCCACCAAATCAGAAGTATCGAGAGTCGGATCGTAAAAAATATCCAAACAATCGGCAAAAGCCATGTCCGACTCGTCATCTATGTCCCATGATTATTCCGAAGAGGATGGAACTGATAGATCCAGATGGATCTCTACGTCATCAAGGGAATAGGTAGATGCATCTCTAACAAGATCAGACAACACCTGGTAAACTGCATCATCCACTATTTCCTTTCCAGATGAAAGGGTCTCGCTCTGTCTTGAAGGAATCTGTCCCCAAATCCCAACTGTGCTAATCATTCTTCAATCTACCTCTGAAGATGAGTACTTTGTGCTACTCTCTAAATCGGGTCGCTGACACTTGGTTTGCTTCATCTCAAGGTTCACTTCTCCGCCTAGAGAACGAAACTTCATCATTCCCGTACCATAATCGAAAGCTGCGCCTGCGGTCCTAAGGAAGGGCCTCCCGAGAATAATCTGAGATTCTCTCCAAAGATTGGGGGTCTCCATGTCCAAAACTGTGAAGTCAACTTGATAGTTCTACCCCTCAATCGAGATAATGACATTTTTCACTTCTCCCTTAGGTCTCTTCACTGAACGATCTGCGAATTGGAGTAACGCTCTGGATTTGCAAAGTGGTCCCAACTCCAATTTCCGATATAATGCTAAGGTAAGTAAGTTGATTGAAGAACCGTTATCTAAGAGTGTGTGTGCAAACACAATGTCGTCGATACGAATCTCCACATAGTGAGCATCCATGTCTCTCTTTTTCCTTGGCAATGTCTGATTCTTGACACAATAGGTTGTGGCTACTGACAAGACATGTGTCTTTATGTTTTGGTTCTCTTTCTTCCTACTAACCCTTGTAGGTGTGCATCTCACCTTAAGGTATTTTTGGAATGCAGGATGGTTAGCCACATACTCATCAAATGTCACCTTTATAGTGATATTTTCTTTACAAAACCGTGCCATATCGGAGTCATCTTTCCAAATCTTTTTTATGCGCTTTCCTGCCGTAAGAGCACGGGGAAAAGGGATTGAAGCTAGAGAAACAGAAGATGAAGAGTTTGAATCATGAACAGAAAGATCATTCTTGGCATTAACTGAAACAGAGTTCTTCATACATGAATCTTTTTTATGCAACATGGGATCAAAATCAAGATTATCTACTAAGGTTGTCGAATAGAAGCTGGAGTGGTATCCGCAACAACCAGAGATGCAAGGTCCTCTGTAGATTCTGAAGAATATCCATGCTGCCGATGTTGCGTACATGCTCTCCTTCTCCTCTCGGTTCCCTGAGTAGAAATCCTCGAATGGTGATGATGGAGCTCTGAAATATGATGCCTCTCCTCCTCGTCCTCTGAAGACTCCTTAGGTAGAGCTCCAGAGATGCCCCTCCTCGTGTCCCTCGCCCAATTAGGTACGGTCACGGTCCTTCCGCTCTTGAGTGACATGTGGTTAGCCTCGTCACATGAAAGAATCTCATGTTCAGATCTAGGAGATGTTGAATAGTATACCTGACTAAAATGATGCTGAGAACTAGATCGGTTCAGGCTATTGGTGTTAACCTGAACTTGGGCTGGGATCGAGGTAGAAGGTGTAGTCTGCTCGTCTCGCCATCTGGACAAGCGGTTAACATCCACCCGTAGTCATGAATTTCATTCCTGTAGGAATAAAGCTCGTCGAGTATCTGTTGTTGTATATCCACGGGTCCATACGATGAAGGAAGGGGATAAGACTGAGAAGAAGAACGGGAAGACTGTCCCTACTGGCCAGAGTACTGCCTCTGCTGCTGCTGCTTGGGTATCTGTTAAGATTGCGGGCCCTGCTGGCCCACCTGGTAATGGCCCTGTCGGCCATACTACTGGTACTATTGCAGTTGCTGCTGGGGTGGCTGGAATCCAGGGCTCTGCTGTGAAGGAGGTGGTACGGAGGTGAATGCGGTGTTGTGAAAGGTCGGGAGATGCTGGTAGGTATGTCGGTCTCCCATACTTCCCTGCCTGGCAGTGTCCTGAGTATACCATACTCCATTCACCTCCCAAACTGGTGGAGGCTCCTCCTGAACTGTCTCTGCTAATGGAGGTGGTTGCTGGAAAGAGTGGGCGTAGGATTGATCCTACTCCCACGGCTGGGGTTGCCCTGACACCAACTGCTCCTAAATATAGTAAACTCGATATACAGGGGCAGAGGGTGTAGTCGCGGCGGGTATCCTTATCTTAGATACCTTCTCAGTCAACTCCTCCATCTGTTTTGGAAGTTTGGAAACGCTCCGGTCTAACTCATCAATCCTCCTGTCGATCTTCTCGGCTACTGTAGCTTGTCCGCAAGGAGTCCCATGCTAGGGATCACGTCCTGAGAGAGATCGACTATAGTTGATTTCCCCTCTCCAAATAAGAGTGAACTGGGAGACGATGTATAGGCCCTGCTGGCTATCTGTGAGCGGCTAGTTTCAGCCATCTGCTCGAATACCTTCCAGACAATATCCGCTCCTTGTGATGTATAGCTGCCTCCACAGGCAGTGCTCACTAAACCCTGCATCTCAGGTTTGAGACCAGTAAAGAACGACTGCACCAAAATATTTTCATCTAGTCCATGTCAGGGACACTTCTGCAGGATGTCATTGAATCTTCCCAAGCATCACAAAAGGCTTCATGGGATAACTGGGAAAAACTCGTAATGCGCGTCCTCATCATATTATTTCTACTCAACGGGTAGAACTTCTTCAGAAACATGTCCTTAAACTGGGCATAAATGGTGACTGTAACTCCCAAGTTCTTTACCCAGTAGTCAACTTTGCCACCTAAGGCAAATGGAAGGGCTTTGAACCTAATATAATACTGGCTAACATTAGATGTTTTAGGTTAGCATAGTTGAGCTCAAAGTCCCTTAGGAATTCATATGGCTCCTCAGAAGCATTCCCATCAAATTGTGGCAGCAAGTTCAGAATGTGCGGCTTCAACTCAAAATCAACTGTGGGTTCTGCCGGACTCAAGTAGTTCCAAATTTGGTATTGTCCGGGATTATACGCCGCATCCATCAGTGGTTCGACCCCAACATTTAACTGTCCTAACTGAGCTCGGAGCAGTGCATGTTGTTGCTCAGATGCAGCCAATCTGGCAAATACCATACTCATTGGGTCCTCGGGGTGTTCTTCTTCCACTTCTTTCTTTTTTGGAGGCATTTTTCTTGTATCTTCTTTAGGTCCTGAATCAGCAATGTGGTCTTGATTAGAAGAGGATTTATGAATTAAGATATTCTCACCGAGGCGAAGGTCTTCTTCGGTGAGGTGGGAAGAGAGAAAGGGAATGGTTTGAGAGTAACCATCCCAAGAGTGGGTGATCTTGGGCTCAACAGGGTCATTAGTCCAGGTTGGTCCAAGTTGCGCTTGGACCTTTGAAGACGTACTTTTTGGAGGGTTCAACGAGAGATTCACAAAGTCCGAATAAATATCCCCCCAATCGGTCATCTTCGATGTCAAAAGAACCGTTTCGAACACGATATTCAATGAGGTGCTAGTTCTATGGTGCACGTAAATGTGTGGAGTGGACTCACACAATACAAACACAATTCAAACCCTCAATTTCACCAACTCAACACGCGATGGTCGTAAGGGTTTGGCCAAATTATCTGGTCAATTTTAGTTGGTGAGAATACAATCTTGGAAAGCTTAACGAGCTGTTATGTGCACGTATTTTCCTACAGACTTGCCCGGTTCTTACGACTAGTTTGACCTACTTTCAACCAGTATAGTAGTAAGTACGGACCGTACAAATACGGCTACCCGTTCCTTGAGGACTAAGGCGTCCTCTAAACCTCCCACTCTGCTAAGGAAATCTGGACCATTTACTAGCTACCCGTAAATCCTCACTGAAGAGTAGCTAATCGCCTAAAAATAAAGAAGCAGTAGTAAGTAAGAAATCCATGCTTGGCTCTATCCTAGGGTCGTCTCTCTCTCACTTGCAAGTAAAACAAACAATGAGAGCTTTATGCACCCATGAACAGGGGTTCTTTTTATTCCAATTAATTTTAATCGACCTGCTCATTTCAGTCCCAATTTTAGAGTTAGGTTATCACTTGAAATTTAATCTGAACACAAAAGCACGTCTACCTCTCAGTCCCAATCTCCTTTTTGACCTTAAGTTATAAAACAGGAGGGGAATCGGAAATCAGAATGCAAACATGAAACTATGACGCATGCTCAGAAGAAGGTATGCTTACAGTGAATCCCAGCACTTTCCATGCGTTATGCAAAACTGAATTTGTAAATTTTACACTAAATGCATGCAGATCGAGAAAACCACACTTAAACAGTATACTATTAGCGGGGAAGAATTGATTAAATTTTGAGCTAATTAGTACGTGTCTTTGTGCGTCTCATTATGAATCTTATAAGATAAGTGAATCTTCTAAGATGTGTGCGGCCAAAATTACGATGGGCACAAACAAGTTTGATTCTATACTATTGTGTGCCTAATCCTTAAATTCGCCACTCAAGTCGAGTCCCACCCTCACCGGAGAGTGAAACATGTCTCGACACACCACAAAGATAATGTCCAAGTCTCTTTACACGCACGAGCTCTCAAACAAGAGCCGCTATAAAGAAGAAAACTACCTAAATAATTACAACACAATAATTACAAAAATTTACAAAATTTCTCTCAAAAATAAATTGATTTTCTTGCTCTTCAGCAGTCGGCGCACGTCACGCCCGTCGACCTCCAATGCACTCCACGTCCACTAGGCCCTCGCAAGAAAAATAAGATTTATATTATAGAGATAAAAACAAAATATATACAAAAATATGAAGAGAAATAATTGAGAGGAAAATGGATTAATTAGAAGTGGCTCGGGGTTCAGACTACCCGAGTAAATGAAAATCTAAATCTAATTTTTAAAATTAATCCCTAAGCCATTTTCCTCCCGGCAACGACGCCATCTGATCGAATCGATGAGCACGTAATGTAATTTACGTTCATTGCAATACGTGTACTTAGCGAATCAATCAGAACCGAGAGAAGATCTCTGTGAAGAGTGTCTCGGCTTAATTTATATCCCGGGCAAGTCCGTGTCGAACACAGGGAGGCAAAGGAACAACTTTGGAGTCAATTCAAAAACTAAGATCTAGATTTCTAGTGTGGATAATTTTTATATTTTTTATGCAAAAACAATGCAAATGTAGGTGAATTAAGTTACTAAGAAATCACACAACATAGCAAAATAAATTTAAATAGAAAATTAATCCAATTTAGCTAAATTATATTTTTCTAGTAAACTTAATCCAATGATGAATGCAACATATATTTTTTGGAATTTTCAGGGTTAAAAGGCAACAATTAAAAAATGCACACTTTTTATGGGTTTTTATGCAATTTTTCACAAATACAGAATGTAAAAATTATAAAAAATTTATTGGAATGGAGGCTACATTAATTTTTTTGGATTTTTCTGACAAAATATGATTTTTCTTTATGAATTTTTTAGTGAAAATAGAGTGACAGTGAGTAATTAATTTCTAATAAATCCAAATAGCAATTTATCAAGAGTACAAATTATCTCAAATTGTATTTATATATGAACACCATGAGACTTGAAATTTTGTGAAAAGAATGTATGTGGATTTAACTAAAAATCAATTACGAATATCACTCTACAATTTATTTCAGGCACAAGACAACTCTATTTTGGATGAAATTTGGATAGTAGTTCAGTCACATTTCAGGGCATCATGTCCAATTATTCAAGAATTTTTAGAGCAATCGTGAGTTAGATATCAATTTAAGAGCACAGAATGGGTAAAATATGCAGAATTTCAATAAAACATTTTTAATTAATTACCCACAACTCACAAAATTACAAATAAATATATAGAATGTAGACAACTAGTTGCTCAACACAATGACATTTTTCATTAAACAAAATGATGCAAAACAGGTGTCCAAATTAAGGCAAAAACACAGGGGTGTCTATGCAAATCGGAAATTGAAACTAAACAACACAAACTATGCATGGGGGCACTTTTGTAATTACATAAACTAACAGGGGAAAACATGCAATTTTTACAAAATAAAAAAATAAAAAAAACTTTCTTCTTCACGAAGATGGGGCGACGGGGGCGCGGTCGGCAGCGCGGGGGCGCGGCCGCGCGCGAAGGTGCGGAGGGTCTGACAAAGGGTGGTCGCGCGTGGCGTAGAGGAGGTTAGAGCCACGGAGGGTGGCGGTGGTGCTACCGCGCAGGTGCGCGGCTGGAGGAGGTCCGCGGGAGGCCGTAGCTGCGAAGTGGCGGACGACCAGGGGGCGGCGGGCGGCCTGCCGGTTGTGGTAGTCGCGACGTTGGCCGCCTGGAGCTGTGGTTGCAAGCCGGCCCTAGTGGGTGGCCGGCAATGGTAGTGGGCATGGCGGAACAGGCGCGGCGGCGGTGGGAGCTGGCCACTGGCTGCCGCCCATTTCATTTTTTTTATTTTTTTATTTTTTTCAAATTTTGTTTGTTGTGATGCAAATTTTTGTAATTTAATTTTTCCAATTTTTTGATTTTTTTAAACAGGTAGTAAAGAAAAGATGCAAATGATCAAGTGGTGATGGTGATATGCTTAAAACAAATGAACAAATGAAGGGATGTGGGTTGTGCTGTGAGGTGATAAAATAATGAAAATAAAAAAATGATGATTAATGATGAAAAATTACCAATGATGGAAGCGGACGCCTATGGTGTGCTCTCGAGAAGTACGATCTTCGCTCGAATCGCTTGCGGGCGATGAGCTCAAGCAGCACGCGGGTGCAGCTGCGATGTTGGCCATAAAACCAACGGATCTCACCGGAGAGAGTGTTGTCGTCGCTCGACCGCGGTTGCATCGCTGTCACCGATTCAACTTTGGGAACTAGACTCTCCTCACATAAAGATGGATCAAGTGCAAATTGAGGAGGATGGAATGTATATAAAGAGATGGAAAAGATGGAAGTTAGAATGAAGGTGGAGTGGAATGGAGGTTAACAAAATGGTGGAGTTGAATTAGAAGTTAGAAAAATGGTGGAATAATGGAGTTGAATTGGTGGTTATTGTAGAGAATAGAGATTAAATAATAAATAAATAAATAAATAAAGTAGGCTACTTTAAAAGAGAAAATAAAATAAAGAGAAGAAAAGAGCGGGGAATTTACAAAAGAAGACATACAACATATACATTTTTTATTTGCTTTTCTAATTTACATTTTTTATCTTTTAAATAAGATATTTACAACATAAAAATATAATAAAATACTAAAATCAAAATACAATACAACAATGATTTTTTTGTATTTTTAGTAAACTAAGAAAGATAAAATAAAAAATGAATATATACATAATATACAATGTACATCTAGGTCCCAAAACCCGACTTTTGCACATGAGCTCCGATTTTAAAGAAACCACTTCCGTTGGAGGGATAATTTTCTAACTTGAATTTTAAAAGTGAATTTGGTGAATTTAGAGTTCATACTGAGTGGGAATTTGTCCGGGAAGTTGGACTTTACGGCTTTTTCTCCTTGGGATCTAGGAGTATTTATTTGAGGTGAAATTTATTTTGTATATTTGTATTTTTATTCACATTTTTATGAACAAGTCAGAGAAAGAATTGGCCAAAAAAGAGTTGAAATGAAATTATAAAAATACATGAAGTTTTGGGCTATTTACAGGTGAAAAACTCCTTTATTTTTGTGACTTTTTATTGTTAATTTATTTTGTACAATATAACTAAGTTAATTTGTGTGTTTTATTTACAAGAGTCATTTTGTTAATGTATTGATTTTATATACATTTATTTGAGATTTTACTCAGGGATTTTGCTAAGATCAAGATATTGAGATGATGAATCGTGGATTCATCAGTCACCACCGCCACATCGGTCGCCGAACACCTGAGGCCAGGCACCTTGCACCCGCCAACGCCTCACGAGCCCAACGCCACCAGCTCCAATTGCCCCTCCCACACGTGAGGATCATGTGGGCGGGGTCAATTGCAGAAGACCCCCCAAAGTCCTTGGGAATTACGGCATCGTCCAAGTCCTTTTCAAGCAGGCATGTGCTTTGCACGTGCCTTGGTGGAGAAATTGCACGTGTACCCTAGAAGATCTGGTAATTAAAGAAGCACCCTGTGCGCTATTTTTTTATTTTGCTTTATTTTCTGTTTTGTATATATACCCCTATGTTTAGACATTCATTTGAACTATCATTTCACACCATTTTTTATTCTAAATATAACATATTGTAGATCAACTAATTATCTAATGAGCATTTTTTACATTTTTTATTATTGGATTATTTTTAGAAATTAATTTGGTGAAAACGTGCATGGTTTACCCATTTTATGCTCTTTAATTGGTATTTAATTATTCGTTGATCCAAAAAGTCCCAAAAATTCACATTAGGTAGAGTATAAGCTGTTTAACATTGTGCCCAAATTTTATCTCATTCCACGCATACCGAGGCCATAATAAATGAAATGGTGAATTTAATAATTGATTTTTAATTAATTCCTCACTTGGTATTTTTAGGAATTAAAAATTATTCCGTATATCTCTCGCATAGACCTATATAGGATAAATTAATTTTCGAAAAATATTAATGTTTAGTATTTATTAAAATTTATTAACTCAAAATCACCTAGTCTGCATTATTTAATGCATGATTAATTCATTTTGCATCCTAAACTTCCAAAAAATACAATAGCTTAATTTCATTATATTTCACATTCTAGCCAAGTTTGAGGATTTTTGGACTTAATTTGATCGTAATTTGCATTTTAGTCCTCGAACTTTGTCAAAATTACACTTCCCTCATTTATTGCATTTAAAATACCAAAAAAATGCGTCTTTGAAAATATAACCTCTAGATTGACCAAAAACCAACCTAAGAAGACATTGGCCTCTCTGAATTCTACATTGGGCTTGCCCAAGTAAAAAAATTGATCGCTCGCCTTAATAGGAAAAATAATTAAGTTTGCGGTTTTTGATTAGTCAGAACTTGCCCGACTACAACGAAAAAATCAACGTTAATTTCACACAATTAACGAGGGTAGATCCATAGTTAATCAAATGGTGTTATTGCCGGGGAGGTACTGCTTAGGTTAATTTTTAGAAAATCACGATTTTAGGTTTTCCACTACTGGGTTGTACGACTCTTTATTTTATTTTATTTTATTTTATTTTTCTTTTTGGCCATCATCTTGTTTTTGTGCGAGGGACCCGATGCGATGGAGCAACTTAGCTGAGAAACTCAGGAGCTTCAAAGGCTGTCATTTTCTAAAAATATAGCTGAGGAATCGCATAAATTTAAGATCGAGTCGAGTCGTGAGAGAGTGTAGAGTCCTTAGATTTTATTTTCTACATTTTATTTTATTGCAAAATTCCATCGGATTCTGTTCAGAATCTTTCATGTGTACTCAGACTTGGACATTATTTTGTGGTGTGACGGGCTTGTTTCACTTTTCGGTGAGGGTGGGGCCCGACTTGAGTGGCGAAATTAGGATAGGCACCCAGTAGTTTAATAGCAAATTTGTATGTGGCAATTGTAGTTTAGTCCACACATCTTAAAGATTCACATCTTTTGAGATCTTTAATGAGACGCACATAGCAACGTACTACTTAGCCAAATCAAACTCAGTTCTTCCCCACTAATAGTATATTTCTTAAGTGTGTTTTTCTTGATCCGCATGCATTTAGTGTAAATTATAAAAATTCAGTTCTGCATAACACATGGAGAGTGCTGGGAGTCACTGTAAGTATACCTTCTTCTGAGCATACATTATTGTTTCTCGTTTGCATTCTAATTTCCGACTCCTCCCTTGTTTTACAATTTAGGATTTAAATGGAAAATGGGACTGAACGGTAGACATGTTTTTGTGTTCAGATTGAATTTCAAGCGACAACTTAACTTTAAAATTGGGATTGAATTGACCAGGTCGATTAAACAAAATTGGAATAAAAAGAACCTTGTTTTACAGGCGCATAAAGCCCTCATTGTCTGATTTACTTGCAAGTGAGAGAGAGAGAGACGACACAAGGATAGAGCCAAGCCAGGATTTTCATATAGACTGCTGGTTCAAAAAAACAATTAGCTACTTTTCAGTGAAATTCTACGGGTAGCCAATAAACAATATGGATTTCCTTAGCATAGTGGGAGGTCTAGAGGATACCGTGTAAGGATCCATCCTCAAGTAACGGGTAGGCATATTTATTCATCCTTGAGATAGTCTGTAGGGAAGTACATGTACCCAACAATTCGTTAATCTTTCAAGACTTACATTTGTCACCAACTAAAATTGACAAGATAATTCGGTCAAACTGTTACAGCCCTTACATATTGAGTTGGTGAATTTGGGGTTTTTTGTTATTGCATTTGTATTATGTGAGTTTACTCCGCACATTTATGCGCATTGTAGAACTAATGCCTCATTGAATATCGTGTTCAAATCGGTTCTTTTTGCCATTTAAGTTGACTGACTGGGGGGATATTTATTCGGGCTTCACGAATCTATCATTGAACACTTCAAGAAGTACATCGTTAAAGGCCCAAGCACAACTTGGGCCAACCAGGACTCATGACCCTCTCGAGTTTGGGACTTCTCACTCTCGGGATGGTCACTCTCAAACCACCCCCTTTCTCTCCTCCCACCTCACCGTTGAAGACCCCTACCTCAGTGAGAATACCTTCATTCCTAAATCCTCTTCTAATTAAGACCACATTGTTGATTCAGGACCTCAAGAAGATTCGAGTAAAATGCCTCATAAAAAGAAAGAAGAGGAGGAAGAACACCCTGAGGACCCCATGAGGATGATTCTAGCCAGACTTGCTGCATCTAAGCAGCAACAAGCCTTACTCCGAGCTCAGCTAGGACAACTCAATGTTGGGATCGAACCTTTGATGGATGTGGCGTACAACCCCGAAGAGTGCAGAATTTGGAATTATTTGAGTCATACCGAAGCATAAGTTGATTTTGAGTTGAAGCTGTGGTTCCTGAACCTGTTGTCGCACTTGATGGTAATGCTTATGAGGAACCCTACGCATTCCTAGAGGACTTCGAGCTCATCTGCGCTAACCTTAAACATCATAATGTTAGACATGATTATATTAGGCTCACAACCCTACCATTCTCCTTGGCGGTAAAGTTGATTACTGGGTGAAGAATCTGGGAGTTACAGTCAACACCTATGCCCAGTTCAAGGAACATTTTCTGAAGACGTTCTACCCCCAAGTAGGACTAACATGATGAGGACACGTATCACTAGCTTTTCCCTGCTACCCCATGAAGCCTTTTGTGATGCTTGGGAGAGGTATATGGACATCATGCATAAATATCGTTGTCATGGTCTAAATGACAACATTTTAGTCAAGTACTTCTTCACCAGTCTCAAACCTGAGATACATGGTTTAGTGAGCGCTGCATGTGGAGGCAGTTACACTTCACACTGACCGGATGGCATTTGGAGTGTATTCGAGCAGATGGCTGAGACTAGCCACTCACAGACCGCCAGCGGGACATACACACAGTCTGCATTTCACTCACATCTGGAGGGGGGAAGATATTTGTATTTGATCTCTCTCAGGACGTGATCCCTAGCTTGGGACTCCTTGCGGACAAGCTTACAGTAGTCGAGATGATTGATAGGAGGATTGATGAATTGGACCTGAGCATCTCCAAAATTCCCAAACATATGGAGGAGTTGATTGAGAAGGTATCTAAGATAAAGATACATGTCGTGACTGCATCCGCTGCTCCCATATACCGAGTTTACCATGTTTAGAAGCAGTTGGTGTTAGGGCAACCCCAGCAGTGGGAGCAGGACCAATCCTACACCCACTCATCCTAGCAACAACCCCCAACCATAGAGACAGTCTTAGAGGAGCCTCAACCGGTTTGGGAGGTGAATGGAGTATGGTATACTCAGGAACCTACTAGGCAGGGAAGTAAGAAGGACCGACAGACTTGCCAACGTCCCTCGACCTTTCACAATATCGTATTCACCTACGGACCACCTCCTTCACAGCAGGACCCTATATATAAGCCACCCCAAACAGTACGGCCGACGGAGCCAGTACCAAGCAGGCCAGCAGGGCCTGTAGTTTCAGTAGATGTCCCGGCATCAATAACAATACATGCAGTACCCTAGCCGGAAGGGCCAGACTTCCTGTTCTTCTTCTCAGCCTTTCCCATTTCCTTCACCGTCTGGTCCCCCAGACTCACAATTCCAGCAGACACTCGTCACCCTTCGTTCCTATCAGAACAAAATTCATGATTTACGGATGGATGTCAACTGCTTGTCTAGATGGAAAGACGAGCAGTCTGCACCCTCTACCTCGATCTTAGCGCAAGTTCAGGTTAACCCTGATAGCATGGACCGTTCTAGTTCTCAGTATCGTCTTGGTCAGGTATACTATTCAGCATCTCTTAAATCTAAACATGAGATTCTTTCATGTGATGAGGCTAACCATATGTCACTTAGGAGAGGAAGGTCCGTGACTGTACCTGACTGGGCGAGGAACACAAGGAGGGGCCTTTCTGGAGCTCTATCAGAGGAGTCTTCAAAGGATGAGGATGAGAGGCA
Source organism: Ottelia alismoides (assembly GCA_037367405.1). Taxonomy (NCBI): domain Eukaryota; kingdom Viridiplantae; phylum Streptophyta; class Magnoliopsida; order Alismatales; family Hydrocharitaceae; genus Ottelia; species Ottelia alismoides. The sequence goes on along the minus strand of JAZKJV010008097.1, from coordinate 230,301 downwards.
ACACATCCAAAGGCCCCATCAGCAAAATCTGAGGATCCTTTCTCCGTGTGCTGAGAAGAGAAGGAGTATGAATGCAACATCGACAACATGGAGATATCTCGGATGATATGGAGGACCTTGCACCTCTAGTTGTGGTGGATATCACTGAAGCTTCTTTTCCACAACCTTTAGCAGATATTTTGAATTCGATCCCATGTTGCATCAAAAAGATTTATGTATGAAGAACACTATTTCAGTTAATTCCAAGAACGATCTTTCAGTTCCTGATTCAGATTATTCATCTTCTATTTCCCTTCCTCCCATCCCTTTCCCTCGTGCTCTTATGGGAGGAAAGTGCATCAGAACGATTCAGAAGGATGGCCTCAACATGGCATGATTTTGTAAGGAGAATATCGTAGTTCAAGTGCCATTTGATGAGTATGTGGCTAACCATTCTGCATTCCAGAAATACCTTAAGGTGCAATGCACACCTACTAGGGTTAGTAGGAAGAAACCGAACCAATATGTGAAGACTCATGTCTTGTCAGTAGCCACAACCTATTGTCTCAAGATCAGCAATTACCAAGGAAGAAAAGAGACATGGGTGTGCACACACTCTCTTAGATAATGATTCTTCAATCATCTTACTTCCCTAAGCTTATATCAAAAATTGGAGTTAGGACCACTTCGCAAATCCAAAGCTCTACTCCAATTCACAGATCGTTCAATGAAAAGACCTAAGGGAGAGGTGAAGAACATCATTATCTCGAGTGAGTGGTAGGATAACAATGTTGACTTCACAATCTTAGACATGGAGACCCCCAATCATTGGAGAGAATCTCATATCATTCTCGGGCGGCCCTTCCTAAGGACCGATGATGCAGCTTTCGACTATGGTACAAGAATGATGAATTTTCATTCTCCGAATGGAGAGGTGAACCTTGAGATGAATCAGACGAAATGGTAGTGATCTGATTCAGAGAGTAGTACAGAGACTCATCTTCAGAGGTAGATTGCAGAATGATCATCACTGTTGGGATTTGGAGACATGTTCCTCCATGACAGAGCGAGACTCTTTCATCTGGAAAAGACATAGTGCATGATGCAGTTTGCCATTTGTTGCCTGATCTTGTAAGAGGTGCATCCACCTATTCCCATGATGACATAGAGATCCATCAGGATCTGCCTGTTCCAGCTCCTTCGGAGCAATCATGGGACATAGATGATGAGTCGAACACATCTTTGGCCAAATTACCGCACTTCTTTGGAGATCTGACTCCAGCTACATCTGAGTTGGTGGCGAGTACTACGCAGCTTAGCCCACCTCCATGCAACACACAGCCAGATTTAGACTCAGTTCAGCCCGTTATGCTCAACGACACCACACTGCCATAACTGAAGTCCCTTCCTCCTACACTGAAGTATGCCACCCAAAGAGAGATACCATGTTTATGTTATCAATATCTCAGACTTGACTTTAGAGCATGAGTCTAGGTTGTTAGAGGTCTTAGAAAGGAACCACAAAGCAATAGGTTTGACAGTGTCAGATCTCGTGGGGACCAACGCCGCTCTCTGCTCGCACCACAGTTTCACCGAGGATAATGTGAGACCTTCCCGTGAGTTCCAGAGGATACTTAACCCCAATCTACAACAAGCAGTGAAGAATGAGATTGAGAAATGGTGCTAAGCAAGGTTTATATACCCTATTTCTAACTCCAAGTGGTTGGACCTGCTTCATGTTGTCCTGAAGAAGCCGGGAATCCAGATGGTCACCAACAAGGAGGGGGTAGATACGAGTACCCACATCATGATGAATCTGTGTTGACTATAGGCGCATGAATGTCACGAACAAGAAAGATCACTTTCCCTTTCCATTCATCGATCAGATCTTAGAGAGAATCACATGGAAAGCGTTCTTTTATTTTATTGATGGGTACTCAGGCTACAACCAGATAGTCATAGCCCCTGAGGACCAAGAAAAGACCACATTCACACGTCCATTCGGCACTTACACGTTCTGCCGCATGCCATTCGGGCTCTAAAATGCTCCAGGCACTTTTCAACAGTGCATGATCACCGTATTTGTCGAGATGGTGTGAGATTTCCTGGAAGTGTTCATGAATAACCTCTCGGTTCATGGTGATTCCTTTGATACATGTTTAACGCACTTGGACTGAGTCCTCAAGCAATGTAGGGAGGTGAATCTGGTACTCTCCTAGGAAAAGAGTGACTTTATGGTGATAGAGGGTATCGTGTTGGGGCATGTCATCTCCAAAAGGGGAATAGAGGTTGACCCTGCCAAGGTGGAGGTGACCAAGAAACTCAATCCACCTACCAATGTGAAGTCAGTGCGGTCATTCCTAGGATGTGTTGGATTTTATAGAAGATTTATTTTGGATTTTTCGAAGATTGCCCGTCCACTGACTGAGCTCCTAGGGAAAGACATGGAATTGGTTGTAGATCACAAGTGTCTGTAGGCCTTTGAGCTCTTGAAGATGAATATTTGTGCCTCTCCTATCCTACAAGCTCCTGACTGGTCTCTCCCCCTTTGAGATCATGATTGAAGCTTCAAATTTCGTTATAGGAACTGTGTTACGACAACGGTGAGAAGGGATTCCATTTGCGATCCACTACGCGAGCAAAGTATTAGACCCTACACAAAAGAATTGTACCACGACTGAAAAGGAAATGCTCGCTATAGTATGGGCCCTCAAGAAGTTCATGTTGCATGTTTTGGGCTCTAAGGTGACAATCTACACTGATCACACAACCATTCGATACATAATGGAAAAGAAGGACGCGAAGGTGTGTCTTCTTAGGTGGATTTTGCTCCTTCAGGAGTTTGATTTGGAGATAAAAGATAAACCAGGAGTGAAGAATGTTGTGGATGATCACCTTTCTCTGTTTGAACTTAAGGATTCTCCTGATTTTGAGCATATTAGAGAGACCTTCCCTGACGAGTAAATTTGTTTTATTGACTCACTCATGTGGTTGCCAACATTGTGAACTTTCTTGTCTCCAAGCAATTTCCCCAAGGTTGGAGTAGGATCAACATTGACCGACTGAAGTCGAATTCGAGGAGATGCCACTGGGATGATCCGTTATTTTCTTTGAAGGACCGGATTGTGTTTGGAGAAGGTGTATTCCTCAGGAGGAATACTAGAGTGTCCTAACATATTGTCATTCTCTTGAGGTTGGAGGACACCATTATTGGAAGAGAACCGCTCACAAGGTACTCCAATGCGAATTGTAATGGCCGACCCTATTCAGAGATGCTATTGATTTTGCTCGGTCGTGCCCGATTTGTCAGAGGATGGGAGGGACTGTTACTAATAGAGATGAGATGCCCATGCAGCCCGTGATCATTTGTGATGGTTTTGATGCATGGGGCATAGATTTTATGGGTCCCTTTCCCCATAGCCAAGGATACGAATACATCTTATTGGTGGTTGACTATATGTCTGGGTGTGTGGAGGCTATCCCAACCCGAACCGCAGATAGCAAGACTGTTTGTAAGTTTGTGAGAGATCATATTATTTCCAGGTTCAGAGTGCCAGAAGTTTTGATATCAGATGGAGGTAGCCACTTCGTGAACCGAGATGTGAGATCTTTAGCTAAGGACTATGGGTTTGAGCATAGAATCACTAGTCCTTACCACCCACAGACTAATGGCATGGCAGAGGTTTCGAACAGAGAGGTGAAGAGTATCTTGTAGAAGTTGGTTCATCCTGATAGGAAGAACTGGTCCATGCTCTTGGACCAAGTTCTATGGGCCTCTAGGACAGCCTACAAGACACCATTGAGCACTTCGCCATTCAGAATGATCTATGGCAAGCCATGCCATTTGCCCGCTGAGCTGATTCACGAATTTGAATGGACAATTAAGAAATTTAATTGGAGTTGTCACCTAGGGAAGCATTATCAAGACTTGAACTTGAACAAGCTCGTGGAAATACGAAACAGGTCATATGACAACAATTTGATTTATAAGGACAAGGTAAAGAGATGGCATGATCAGCACATTAGGTGCAAAGACTTTGTCCCTGGGTAAAAGGTATGGTTGTTTAATGCTAGGTTAAAGATGTTCCATGTATGGTTTTTTAATGCTAGGTTAAAGATATTTCACGGGAAGCTCAAATCTAAGTGGACGGTCCCTTTGTTGTCAAGAAAGTGCACTGGAATGGAAGTGTAGAGATAGTTAATCTCACAGATGGTGCACAATCTCATGTGGTGAATGGACAATTGTTGAAGCATTTTGTAGATTTTAAGGAGCAGTTAGTACAGGTTGAGATCACCAACTGCATGCAGAGTGAGCACATAGCAGATACAACAGATTACTCTCCATGAAGATGCAGTATCAGGATTGAGTCACTCGTTTACATCCTCCCTTTTTTGTATATTCTCCAGATCTCATCAGTTCTCTCATTCATTTTTTTCTTAGACTTAGGCTGATCAGAGACTAAGTATGGGGGGACTGATGCTCATCATATGCATATACTCATCCATTTCCCCTTTTGACCTCGTCCGTCCCATGTTTGATCTTCTACACTTAGGCTGCCAGAGCCTAAGTATATGGGGGTGGATAGACTTCTATACTTTTTGTTATTTTATCTCTCCTACACTAAGCACGAGCTATGTCTTTTCTTCACTTCTCGTACTCTGAGGATATGACACATGCTAAGTATAGGGGGCGTGTATATATTACATATATACTTTACCCATAGCTTGTACTTCCATGTATTTTTGTATATAGTATGTGATAAGTTCAGGATGGGTAAATTTTGGGGAAAAATCTTTTTATATATTGCATGTAATGTGTATAAAGTTGTAAATTTTTGTAAATAACACTTTTGTAAAATATATTGTAAAATAGGAGGTATACCAAAAAAGGATTCTTATTTATTCTTGCATTCAAAATTAAGTCTTGCACTTCATCTATATTGCATGTCATCTGCATTTCATATACATATCTAGCATATGCAATATAAAAAGTAAGTGGGTTCTAAACCAAGTTATGAATAAACGTCGAGGATGGATTTGAGTTGACCTTAATCTACATAATTTCAGAGGAACCTTATAGGAACTAGAGTTAAGATTTTTCAGGCCGAGTGACTTAATTCTTTGAGTCCGCAAGTCTATGTCCACATGTCATCTTGATTGGTCTAAATAGAATATTTCGTACGCACACACACACGCGATTCTTTTAGACAGCGACCTAACTTGGACAAGAACCATGCACATAGCTCTTCATTAATGAGGTGGTGAGGAGGTAGAATCCTTTGGCTTGAAGTAGCACACGGGTGGAGACATCCATCCTCCTCCAGGGAGGGTAGTGCATCTCAACCTAGTCCAGTGGTGTCAGCGTCTAAAGACGAGATGTTATGGGTTGCAATGTTACTTCAAAAGAGGGATAGTCTACTGCCTCAAGAAGAAAAACTCCTTATGTACATGATGCACCTTGTATATAGTTCAAAAAAATAAGAAGAAAAAAATAACTCCAAAAAAATGGGCAAGCCTGATTGAAAATAAAATGATTGCTAGAGTGTGTATATTTGCAAGGCCTATGCTTCAAAGCCTCATATCAAAGAAGCCTGCAGCTGGAGACTTGGCTACATTGGTCAAGCTCCACAAATATGTGACTACACTGGCCATTATCCATTCTCTTTTCTACCCCCTCTTCTTGAGCTGGTCGCACTTGAACTTAGAAGGGAATATCCCGCTCCTCGAGGAAAGAGTTGCTAGATTGGGGAATTAGAGTTACTTTGTTAGAGTAGGTTGTTTCTTTGTTATTTCTGATGTGGAGAGCTATATTTCACTTACATAGTACAAGTAAGATTCATAGTCATCGGAATTTTTGTGTATAAGGATTTGTTCTGACCTGACTGTTGAGAGGACCTGAATAGAATACTTGTGGAACTTAAAGGTTGTTAGGTCTTAAATTCAATTCTCAATAAGGTTCCGTCACATTATTAATCCAAAGGTCGAGTCAAGCTCAATTTTCACCTTATGGTCATGACCTTGGTATGGAACCCAAAATCATTTCACTTCTGCATTTCATTTTAGTTGCTCAGGGACGGGCAAGGTTTAAGTATAGGGGGTTGATGAATGAATCTGTGATTCATCACTCTAAAAGTTGAAAATATAGCTTTGTTCCCAAGTAATTAGATGCATATCTCCATTTACTATGGCATTATTCGCATTCACGCATTAAGAATTAATGTTCGTATTTTAGCATACATATTTGCATTAAATAAGGAGCCGAATTCTCTTGTACATATTCACATGTATATTATCTAACTTCACCTATTTGTATCTGTTTAATACTAACTCCATATCCAATAAAACCAACTCCATTGTGTAGATATCACTAACAAGAATAAAAGGGAAATAAAAAGATACTAACTTGAAATGTTAACAAATAAACCCAAAACCTAATTCTCAAATAGACAGGCGAAAATGTGCATATCTCTCTCATACAATGTTTGATTTAGGTCTAAAGTAATATACATTTAAAGACCTTCAAAACAAGACCAGTTTCATAAAAATCGGAGATCATATGTGAAAGTTGGGTTTTGGGCCCCAATTATATATTGTGCATATTGACCAATATACCCTTTATTTTATCAATTATTTTCTTAATTATAAAAAAATCAAAAAAATAGATTAAGTTGTAAATATTCCTTTCATATTTTCTCTAATTTTATTATTTTTCTCTTATTTAAAAAATTACAAAAAAATCTGCAAAAGATAAAAATGCAGTTTTTATACCTATAAGATACACTCAAAAATACTTTTTTATAAAAATGACTTCTTCTGATTTTAATCCTTTACAAAAGCTGTAGATCGCGTCGAGAGGAGAAAGTTTCATGTTGACCACTATTTGATTTGACCCATTTTGTTATTTCTTTTTTAATATTCTTGTGATTTAATTTTCGATTTTTCTGGGAGCGACACGTGACAGCTCCTAAAGCCACCACGTGTCATCCCATTTTTTATTTTAATTATTATTTTATTTACTTATTTATTTATTACTTTATTTATTATTATTACTTATTTTTAATTATTGTTTCATTTTTATTTATTACTCCATCGACAGCTCGCCATCGACCACGATATTCACCACCACCAGCCTTCGCTCCAGCTTCATGTACCTGTGGTCGGGTGTTGTCACCACCACCACACCAACCACTGACCACCTACGATCGGGCGCCTCATGCCCGCCAACGCCTAACGAGCCTAACGCCACCAGCTCCAGTTTCCCCCTCCCAAACGTAAGGAGCACGTGGGGCAGGGGTCAATCGCAGAAGCCCCCTCCAAGTCCTTGGTAATTACGTCGGTGTCCAAGTCCTTTTCAAGCAGGCACATGCTTTGCACATACCCTGGTGGTGAAATTGCGTGCGTACCCCTAGAAGATATGGTAATTAAAGAAGCGTCTATGTGCGATATTTTTTATTTTCCTTTATTTTCTGTTTTACATATATACCCCTGTATTTGGAAAGTCATTTGAACTATCATTTCATATATATTTTATTCCAAAAATAGCATATTGTAGAGCAAATAATTCTCTATCTAATGAGCATTTATTTATATTTTTTGATCAGTGAATTATTTATTGAAATTAATTTGGTGAACACTTGCGTAGTTTACCCATTTTATGCTCTCAATTAGTATTTAATTATTCGTTAATCCAAAAAATCCCTAAAATTCAATTTAGCTAGAGTACTGTGCCCAAATTTTATCTCATTTGCATGCATATCGAGGTCACAATAAATTAATTGGTGAATTAAATAATTGTTTTTAGTTAATTCCTCACTTACTATTTTTAGGAATTAAAAAAATTCTGGATATCTCTCACATAGAACTATCTAGGATAAATTAATTTCTGTAAAATAGTGATGCTGGATCAAAATTAATTAACTCAAAATCATCTAGTCAACATTATTTGATTCATAATTAATTCATTTTGCATCTAAAAATTCCAAAAAAATACAGTAGCTGAATTTCATTATATTTCACATGTTGGCCGAGTTTGAGGATTTTTGAACTTAATTTGATCATTTGCATTTTAGTCAGCAGACTTTGTCAAAATTACAGTTTCCTCATTTCTTGCATGTAAAATACCAAAAAATACCCCTTTGAAAACCTAACCTCGAGATCGACTAAAAACCAACCTAAGGAGACAGTGGCCTCCCTGAGTTCAACCTTGGGCTTGCCCAAGTAAAAAAACTGACCTCTCACTTTAATTGGAAAAATAATTAAATTTGTGGTTTTTTATTAATCCGAATTTGCCCTACTACAACGAACAAATCAAGGTTAATTTCACATAATTAACGGGGTAGATTCGTGGTTTGTCAAGGAGGTGGTCTGTTACGGGAGGTAGGATTGATGGAGTTGCAATTGTCGTCATGATCCCTAGAAGATAGGAGTTGAGTGACTGAGGGTTCTACGAGAGAGGGGGAAGTTAGGGCTACGTAAGGGTGGTGTTGTATGGGGGGATGTTGTCTGAGGTGGTGGTGAAAATCGAAGGGAAACAACTATCGGTGAGATATGTGTGGGTGAGGGAGTCGTTACTGAGGTAGAAGACGATGACGAGATTGTTGGATCAGGCGATCCAACGGTCAAGGAGAAGACGGGGGCGGTGGCTGGGACTAGATCCATCAGATGGATTGAAGGGTTGTGGAGATGAGTGGGTATGAAGTGAGCGAGATCGTCATATGCAGAGCCATCCAACTGCTAAGGGTGATGCATGAGTGAACGACTCAGATGGAATTTATTAGAATGAGATTAACGTCAAAGAAATAAAATGGAGAGTAGAGAAGGGTCAGCCCACATGGCTCGGCTAGAGGGGGCCAGGTGGTAGGAAAATTAGAAAATAATAAAAACAAAGAAAAATCAAATAGAAATATTTACAAGTCGATTTAGAAAAAAGTGTAAAACATGAAAGTTGTAGATCTCAGTGAGATCTACAAGTTTCATGTTGAATAAAAAGTTAAACTAAGTCATTTATTTAAAGATGTATTTTTGTAAGTATTTTTAAGGATTTACTATTATAGCAATAAAAAATAAATCACAATATTACAGTTAAATATATACAACAATTAGGGTTCGTTATGTACAATAGGTCAATTGTTGTTATTAGTGAATTAGGATTAGATTTGTTTGATTTTTTAAGCTATGAGAATAATAAATAATAAGTAATATGATAAATCATAGAATCATCACCCCCTGTACATAAATTATGCTCGTCCTCGAGCATTTAAAGAATGATTGATTTAGATTAATCCTTAACCGTGCATGTAAAATTTCAAGATTTAATTCATTAAGAACCCTTGATTTTAGTTACCTAAAGTTCTAAGATGAACCGAGCTCTAGTCAAAAGGAATCCAACTCCTCTAATTATCAGACTCTCTGCATATACATATAGCATAAGGATATGACATTTAGTGTGCACTGCATTCATGAGAATCAAGTCGCGATGTCTCTTAAGGTCCCAATCCAAGAGACACTCCTCAAGACCCAATTCTCAACACCATGGAATAAATCAGGCTTTACATCCAATCCACCGTCTCTTTAGTTGTCAGACTTTAAAGTGATTGTGGAAGGCTAGTCTCAACACCATGGAATAAATCAGGCTTTACATCCAATCCACCGTCTCTTTAGTTGTCAGACTTTAAAGTGATTGTGGAAGGCTAGTTGATGGAGGGTATATGTTTGTATAATTTCTTCTCTCCCTCTCATTGGGACACGAATCCTCTCGAGTACTTTGTTATACGACACATGTATATTTTTGGTTGTTGATTAGTGTGTTCGTCTAGAGAGTTCGACGTTGACTGAACTTTTTTTCTTGGGAATACACCGGGGTCTCTCTCTTTTGAGTATCTGATATACCTTCGACACCCAAACTTGTATCCCTTACGATGCTGAGCCTTTTTGGGTGCTAGCTCGACTCCTATGGTCCTAATAGCTTTGGTCCAAGTTGACATTTTGAAATGGGCGGGAGTGTTCGCCTTTCGTGGAAGCTCTTTTGTATTTGACTTTGTAGTGAGAGCTTTCTATCATCATTCTTTTTCTTTCTTTCCTTTTTGGCTAGCTATACTGCTTTTACCAAGCTGGCACACACTGATAAAGAAATTTTTATGTTTTCTCACATCCTGACACTTACGTATATATCAAGAGTTTGGTACAAGAACCTTGTTCTCGTACCGTCTTAAGGTGTTGACACTCAGGTTTCATGAAGCCTTCACTGATTTTATCACATCCTCGAACATCATGAAATCAGGTCTAGACTCAAATCTTAAATCCTAGTTCCTCAAGTGAGACCTCAACTCATCTCATCATCAATGCAGTTGTGTATATGACGTGTGGGTCATATTATGTATGGTAGATATAAGGATGAAATATAACACATGTATCTTTAAACTAGGGAAGTGTGAAAAAATTAGTCTCAAACCCTAATGGTTGAGGCTAGTTAACTCTTGAATCTAGGATCACATAAACCAAGTGTTCTTTATTCCTCGAGTGTTGAGTGAAAGTGAAAAGTGTCATTGATATATCCAACTCATTGAGTTAGTGTTTTTGTAGATATTTACAATTATAAATTAGTCTCATTTCACTCATATTTTTGAGAAAGATTTTGAAATCATTTTACAAACCATGTCACATAATATATATTTTTTCATAATATTTTCAAAATAATAAAAAACCCTATTTTTTCAAACCAATGTCAAACATTTTTCAAAATTATGTTATATAGTAAGAAAAGTTTTAAAAATATCTACAGACATTTTTATACAAACCTATTCAAAAGATAATATACCATAGACCCAAAAAGTTTAAAAATTCTTGAAAATATAAGTTATGGCTAAAGTATATTTGAAATATAAACAAAATACCCCCTATACTTAGCCTATGTTATGTCCTTACAATGCTAAGTGATATGATGCCATTGCTCATGCTAGAATAAAAGGTGATATACGGGAACTGATTGGGTCTCCCCCTCCTCGTATACTTAGATTAAAGTTAACTTAAGTAAAAGGACCAAGAAAAGGGGTCAAATGAGTAGAAATGGAAGGGGACTCGGACCCCTCCTATACTTAAGCTAAGAAGAGCCTAAGTAGAGGGATAGAAAATGAAGATGGAGGAACCATAGATGAACAACCAGATGAAGCATGGTTCCCCCTATACTTAGGCTGAAGAGTAGCCTAAGTAGGATGAATATAGAACTAGGGATGAGAAACCTAGAACATCAGTTAGAGTTAGATGAATCTTCTCATATGAAAGAATTTACAGAGATGAATGAAATGGAGCAGGGTTTACTGGAGGGTTGGTAGAATGCATAAATTAAGCTCAACCAATCCGAGCAAACACCCTTGATTTCACCAACACACACATCAGGACCAGCAAATGTTTGTCATTTTATCTTATCGATTTTATTAGTGATCAATCAAAATACAAGTCTATTACGCAAAGATGGATTTTGGGCACTATCTTAGGGATGCATCCTCACCTCTCGATATGTAATAATCCATCATGGTACAATGATGGGGTTTGCTATTCCATAATCCAAGGTGAATTTTACTCCATTTATTAAGGTCAACTTGCATTAATCAGTCCCAATTTCATGCTTAGATTATCGCTGAGATTTATTTATATACGACCAAGCAAACATCGTCTAACAACCAGTCCCAATTCCATTTAAAATCATATGTTGTAAATTAATAGTGGGATGTCTAGAAAAGCTGATGCAATGAGAAAACATAATGTACACTCAAGAGAAGTACTTATGGTGCCTCCAACATTCTCCAGGCAAGTGCAAGACTGAAATTAAATCTAACATTATATACATTTAAGTCGAATGAAACCACACATCAACATGATACTATTAATGGGAAGAAATTGAATTTGGCTAAGTAGATCGATGCTTAAGTGTGTCTCATTGAATCTATGGAGATGAAGTGAATCTCTAAGATTTTAAATTTGTGTCCTACCTACGTTCAAGCACATATGATATGAAATGAAAAACGAGCTCAGAGAGTTGTGTGCCTAACTCTAGATCAAACACTCAAGCGGAGTCACACCCAGGTCAGGGTGAAACAACCTCTACACAACACATATTGTCCAAGTCCTTTTACAATCGCGAGCCCTCAAACGAGGATCGATGTAAAGGCAATTATTACAACAATATATACAAATAAATGAAACAATGACAATGAACATTTCTTTATTTATTCGTTGTTTTTCTGCATCTCCTTGCAGCGGGAGCTCCCGACTCCTCGCCTCCACGTTTCGCAAGCGTCATCGATCTTCATGAGCCCTTTCACAAAAGATGATCATTAGATATATATGTATATAGTTAACAATGAAACAAACAAAACAATCCAGAGACGAAACAAACACACAAGTTGACATGTATATCAAAAATCACCAACTTAATTAAATATTAAGATTTAACAAATCAAGAAAATGAGTTGTGTCCCCAACAACGATGCCATCTGATGAACCATATTTTCTCTTCTTCAAGAATCATGTTTTATCGTAGTACATGAGATGAAAATGGACCATACAGAGAATCCACCCATTTGAATAGATGAAGAATATTTACTTGGTAAGTGTACCAAGGTTGAACATAGAAACATGTGCTATCTAACTAGTTAATCAAACTTTAATACTTAAATTAAGTGAATAAATCATCTACCTAGGTCAACATACAAACAATGCACAAAATAATACAGAATATAATGTATTTTTTATAGATTTTATGCAAGTTAAATAAGATGAAAGGGTGCAACATAATGTAATTAATACAAGCATATATACATGCATAAATCTACCCTTAAATCCATCAAGTAATGGAGTAATAAAGCATCATTTGATTTCATTATTCGTTTCATGAATTGAAATAGATCCAAGTTCATTTAATGGCATTTAAATACCTAAGCAAATGACACATCATATATAAAATTAAACATGCAATTATGGAGTCAGATCATAAAATTAAGAATGCAATCAAATGGATAATTAACGACGATCAAAATGAAACTGAAATCATTGAAATTGGGCTTTGTTTGCTCAAGTTATAAGTAAGGAGGTTCAGGGGCATAAATGAAAGAAAAATATAACAAAATACAAACAAAACTTTGCAAATAGGTCTTGAGAGGGCATTTTTTTGTAATTTTAAAATCACGTTAGGACTTACCTATAAATAAATCAAGCACGCCATATGAGGCACGCACGTCTGGACCTATTTGCAATATATGAGAAATCTGAGTGAGTGTATGCAAATAACCCCTACCTCACATGCACAACATGCAGGTGGAGGCTCGAGGCGAGTTTTAGGCCGCTGCAGGTGACTAGGGCCACATGGTGGCTCGAGGGGACTCAGACGATGCTTGGTTCTATCGAACCTAGGCACCTAGGGTGGGAGATGTGGCACTCTCTCAGCCATTGGATGAATACCGGGAAGGTGTCTTCCAATGGTATATGTAAGTCAAAGCTCTGACTCCTCCTTTGTTCAGCGACGGTTCTAAGCGACCTCCGTTGAAGCACCTAGAGCTCATTTGTGATCATCTGCTACTGCTGAAGATCCGAGGAGGTCCCTGGGACGCTAGCGAAGAAGCTCGGGTGAAGGAGAACAACTGGAAATCTTTGGAGTGGATTGGAGACATGTGCTCGTCGGAGGTGGATCTCTTGAATGGAGCTCCACCCGAAGTCCATCCAATGAAGACATGTACTTGCACGATGGTTAGGGAGGTATAGCTGAAACATGTGAGGTGGAATGGAGGGCTGTGAACGGAGAAAATGGAAGCCCCGGATGGGTTAATCTCTAGCATCACTGGAGATGAATGCCTGGGATGTAGGAGGGTGTGGAATATAAGAGGAGGTGGTCTAGATACCCTGCAAGGACAGCAGAGGTTCGATGAAGATGGGTGGTTGATCAATTTGGTGTAAGATGGTTCGTGAGCACCTAAAAAATAGATGCAAACAAACAAAAATTAAGGACAGAAAATGACCTAGAGGTTGAAGAAGACAGATGCATAGCAGGGGCTTGGTATGAGCTTCATGCGAATCTCCAGTAAGCTCGAGCATGCACATGGAAGGTGTTGCAACATGGCCAATGGACATGGGTTAACACATGCTCGAAGACCCATTATCACTCATCAACTCCCTCCTCCTTTGTCACACGAGGGGGGAGGGATGGCTAGGGTTTAATGCGTTTAATGGTGGACGGGTGTCAACGGAGCTGGGGGTGAAGGTTTTGTAGGAGGTGGTGGTCGCTTACAAGAGATGGGATTGATGGAGTTGTAACCACCATCATAAAGCCCGAGAAGATAAGAGTTGGGTGGCCGAGGGTTCTGCGAGAGAGGAGGATGTTAGGGCTATGTAGGGGTGGTGTTAGGTCAATAGGAAGTGGTCTGAGGTGGCGGCAAAAATTAGGTGAAAACAACTATCGGTGAGGTGCGTGTGGGTGAGGGAGCCGTTACTAAGGTAGAAGTCGATGTTGGGGCAGTTGGATCAAACGATCCAACAGACAAAGAGAAGGCGGGGGCAAGCGACTGGGATTAGATATATCAAATTGATCGAAGGGTTGTGGATGAAGTGTGGGTGTGGAGTGAGCAAGACCGTCAGATGCATAGCCATCTAGTGGCTAAGGGTGAAGCAGGAGTAATCTCCTCAGATGGGATCTATCGGAATGAGATGAATGACAGGGAAATAATGCATAACATAAAGAATGGCCGGGTCACGTGGCTTAGCCAAAGGGAGCCATGTGGCCCAATAAGAAAATTAGAAAAAAAATAGAAAAGCAAAGAAAAATCAAAAAGATATGTTTACAAGTCGAACTAGAAAAGGTGTAAAATATGAAAGTTGTACATCTCAGTGAGATCTACAAGTTTAATGTTGCACAAACAGTCAAACTAAGTCATTTATACAAAGATAAATTTTTGGAAGTATTTCTAAATTTAAAAACACTTGTTTTTATTATTTTATTATTTTTTATATTTTTAGTTTGTATTCAATGTCAAAACAAATATATAAAATAATTATTTTTATGGGATTTTGATATTAAAGAAATACATAAAACAAATCACATTATGATAGTTACATATGTACATCAATCGGGATTTTTTCGAGAAACTGCATCAATTAGAGTTGGTTATTTATAATAGTTCGATTGTTAATATTAGTGAATTTAGGATTAGATTTTATTGGATTGTTTAAGCTATGATGATAATAAATGACATGCAATATGATAAATAATTGATTCAACATCCCTCTGTACTTAAACTATGCTCGTCCTCGAGCATTTAAAGAATGATTGAGTCAGATTAATCCCCGATCGTACATGTGAAATTTCAAAACTTAATTCATAAAGAACCCTTGATTTCAGAGATCCTAAAATTCTAAGTTGAACCAAACTTTAGTCAAATGGAATCCAATTGCTCTAATTATTAGACTCGCTGTGTATACATACAACACAAGGGTATGACATTCCAGTTCAGGAGACTCTCCTTAAGACCTTAGCCTCAACACTAGGGAATAAATCAATTCTTACATCCCATCCATCGCATCTTTAGTTGTCAGACTTGAAAGTAAATGTGGAAGGCCAGTTGACGAAGGACATAGGTTTGTGTAATTTATTCTCTCCCTCTCACTGGAATAATGTTCCTCTCAAATGCCTTATTACAAAACATGTGTATATTTTTGCTAGTTGATCAATGTGTACGTCAAGAGAGTTCGGAGTCGACTGCACTTGTTTTCCTAGGAATACACCATGGTGTATCTCTTTTGAGTATTTGACATACCTTTGACACCCAGACTTTTATCGCTTACTATGAAGAGCCCTTTTTGGGCGCTTTCTCGACTCCTATATTCGTAATAGCTTTGGTCCAAGTGGACACTTTGAAATGGGTGGGAGCGCTCGCCTTTGGTGGAAGCTCTTTTGTATTTGACTTTGTATGAGAGCTTTCTTTCATCATTCTTTTTCTTTCTTTTCCTTTCATCTAGCTCCATTGCTTTTACCAAGTTGGCGCATACCGATTAACAAATTTTATGTTTTCTCACACCCTAGCACTTTGATATATATCAAGAGTTTGGTACAAGAACCTCATTCTCCCTGATACTTAGGTTTGATGAAGCCTTCATCGATTTTATCCCATCCTCAAGCATCATAAAATCTGGTCTAGACTGAAATCTCAAATCCTAGTTTCTCAAGTGAAACCTCAACTCATCTCATCATCAACGCAGTTGTGTAAGTGAGGTGAGTGTCATATTTTTTAAGGCAGGCGGAATGCTCACTTCCTCGTATGACGTCCCCCTAGGTAGGTCTCAGTGGTGAATGAGGGTTGGTGTGGTGGGCCCTTCTTGGAGGTGGGCTCGGGGGTGCGTAGGGGATCCTTAGGTATATGTCATGGCAACACAAAATGGCGGTTTCACTCGTTATAGGACTTGACCAAACAACTCATGACATGGGCTGACGACATCCATGCAATACATCTATGAAAAGCCCGGGGTTGTTTTCGTGTTCATATATCAAGGGCTGGTAAGGTTTTGCGTGTTCTATCGAACTAAAGCACGTGCTCAACTGCTTGTGCGGGCCCTCGTCAATTCCTTTGAGTTTCAGTATTGCGACTGTACTCCCCAGGTGGAGTCTTTCATGCGTTAGCTAGGACCCTGACCCGCGTGGACCAAGGGTAAAGACTCATCGTTAACGGCATGGACTACCCGTGTTTCTAATCATGTTCGCTCCCCATTCTTCCGCACCCCAGCATATCTTTTAAACTAAGGAAGTGTGAATAATTAACTCTCAAACCATAATGGTAAAAGCTAGCTAACTCTTGAATCTAGGATCAAATAAATCAAGTGTTCTTTATTCCTCATGTTTTGAATGAAAGTGAAAAGTGCTAGGGATATATCGAACTCATTGAGTTAGTGTTTTTTGTGTTTTTTTTTCAATTTTGTTACATTTTGAATAAGGTTAGAAATATTTATAAACACAAAATAGTCTCATTTTTGTCCACATTTTTAACAGCTTTTTGAAACCATTTTACAAACCATGTCACATAATATATAGATTTTCAAAATATTTTTAAAAGGTTTCCAAAATAAGTAAAATCCACATTTTTTCAAACCAATGTCAAACATTTTTCAAAACAATGTCACATAGTAAGAAAAATTTTCGAACTATTTGCAAATATTTATATATAAACCAGTTCAAAAGACATTGTACCCTAGCCCCAAAAGTGTGCATATTTAATTTGTACATATATCCCCGTTATTTTATTTCTTGATTTTTGTAATTTTTAAAAATCCAAAAAATAGATTATTGTGTAAATATTTATTCTATATTTTATTTGATTTTATTTTGATGTTTATCTTATTTACAAAATGATAAAAAATGCAAGATACAAAAATACAATATTTTATATCTATAGAGTACCACCAGAAATAGATTTGTACATATAATCTTATTTGGTTTTGAGTCCTTTGCGAAAATTGTAAATCTCGTTGAGATGAGAAGTTTCATGTAGATCACTTTTTGATTTGACTTCATTTGTTATTTCCTTTTTATTTTCCTTATGGTTTAATTTTTGATTTTTTGGAAGCGACACGTGGCAGCTCCTGGAGTCATCACGTGTCACCCTCATTTTTCATTTTATATTCTTTTTATTATTTAATTATTTTAATTTGTTAATTATTTAAATTATTATTAGTTTCATTTTAAGTAAATTGATTGCTTCCTCGTACGCCACATTGCGCCCCCATTTCCCCTCCAACCTCTTGCGACGGCCCGCTTCTTGCGGATGTCCAGCAACCGTCGTGCCTCTGCTTGCGTCGATCACCCTTCACCAACACCCACTTCAATGCACCGTTCGCCCGCTAATGAATCCCTCCTGCATCATCGTTATTCTTTATTTTTATCCTCTATTAGTAAGAACTTCTTGACAAATCTTTATTAATTCCGCATCCTTAAGAATGAACCTATATGTGTAAGTAACCTATTAATTATCACTATTTTATTGTATTTAATTACGAACATTTCTTCTTTATTTTTTTATTTTTTTATTAAAACCATAAAAATTAGGTTAATTATTATCTTTGTTTATTTTGGCCATTAAAATAATTAAAAAGGCAAAATTATCAAAACTACAAAAAGGTAGTGTTTTTATCTCTTAAAAATGCCCCCAAAAATATACTTTTGTACAAACAACTACTTTTGACTTTTTTTGTCAAACATGAAACTTGTAGATCTCATCGAGATCTACAACTTTCATGTTTTGACTTTTTTCTAATTTTGTCTCTACCTATTTCTTTTATATTTATCTTTGTTTTTCTATTTTCGAATTTTCTGAAGCGGCCATGTCGCGCCCTCTGGGCCGCCCACGTGGCCTGCTCCTCCTCTCGCCACCTGGCCCCTATCCTAGCCGTTGGATCTACCCAAACCCACCTCCATCTAGCCATCCACTGCCACCTTATCTCTCCACCATCGGATCAGATTTCTGATCGTATCCAAACCGCTCCCTCTCGCATACCCCCCCCCCCCCCCCGCTTAGCCAGATCCCCCTCATCGCTTCATGCCCTAATCGTAGCCCTTGGATCTTATGATCCAACAGCCACCATATCGATGCCTCCCGCACGCCACACATCCCTTCCTCAACTGCACGATCTCCCTCGCATCCTACAGCCCAACCTCGCTCCAGGTCACCTCGCCTCTAATAACCATTGGATTGACCTTCAGATTCCATCTTGACCACCCGCTCCCTCCTCAACTTTCACCGCTAGATCAGATCCTAAGGATCTGATTGTGTTCGTCCGCGTGCGCATCCGTCAGAGCCGTTGGATCGCATGATCCAAAGCCTCTGCGTCATGTTCCTCCTCCAATTGTCTCCTCTTCATCCATTACACATCACAACATCTCTGCCCCCTTTCATTTTTCACTGTCGCTCTGTCTCTCTCTCTCTCCTTGTTCTAACGTCACCTCTGGGTAGCCCGCACAACCCTCTCCCCCGCGTAACCTCTGTTGCCTGCTCCCATCACTCCACATGTCATTACCACTGTCACCATTACACCCCTCGTAACAACCATCACCACCCTATATAGCCGTCGCCACCGCTGCTCTCCCACTTCGTCCACCATTCCTAGGGTCCGTTCTAGCCATCCTCCACCTCCCTGTGACAGACGGAGGCGGGTGGATTGGCCAAGATGGCTGGTACACCTCCGGTGTCGACCCATGCCCGCCATGGCCATGCTGCTATGGCTCTGCCACCGCTGAGCTCCGTTCACAGCCGCACACGCTGGGAGACGACCCTGAGCATCTTCTGATGCTCAGCATAGGCCAAATCCTCCGTCATCTAGCACCTTGCTCCGGTAAAGTACCCCTCCTCCTCCCCTTTGCTTTTTCTCCTATTTAATCTGAAGCCCCCCCCACCCCCGTACCTTCACACCTTCATTGATTGCAAACCATCTCATCAACTCCACCACTCAATCAACATCCACACCACCCCCTTCGATCATCTTTTCCCCTTCTCCAGAACCTCCACCACGACCGTCCCATGTTTCTTCTCCTCGCCGAAGAAGAACCCCACCAAGGGTTCCGCTTCTTGTCGCCCACGACCCTCCACTCACCTCACTTCACTCACACACGCACTGTGCATGCTTCGGCTCTATATTAACTCCGCAGGAATGTCAATGGCAAGAGTCTTCACCGCCTTGTCGATCCCGAGCACCTCCTCCGGTGATGCGACATCGACCACCATCTACAACTAACCTCGCGCCTTCACCTCCGATCAACCACCTTCTCCAGGTGTCCACGATCCTCCGGTAAGGATCAGGGAGCACGGAGAAGCATGACGATGCTCTGGAAGCCTCACCGGAGCTCCAATTACGTTGCTATCCCTCGGCGGAGGAAGAAGCGCAAGTGTCGTTGGATGGTGCCTCTTGGCGGCCATCCAACGACCTTGATGGAGCCACGTGACTAGCACCGAGGCAAGGAAGCTTGGATCGACTAGCCATTCCCCGAACCACCAAAAGCTGCCATGTGTCTCGAGCCTGGTCCGCCACTCCGAGCCTAGCCTCTCGTGTGTCCCGTACGTGAGGGGCTGGGTATTTTACAGGGACACCGCTGGTCTTCTCCATATTTACAATAAAGTCCCCAAGCACGTGCCTCATGTGCGTGCTTGGGAAATTTACATTAAGGCTCTATTAGGTTTCGATATTTGCAAAGACACCCTTGTATGTAAATGGAGAAATTATAGAAGGGCCCCTCTGGGTTTTGGTATTTGCAAAAGGGTCCCTCTATGGACCTATTTGCAATATTTATCTTTTATTTCTCATGCATTTTTATTACATTTATGCCCTTGCACTGATTCTTTCATATCTTAAGCATATTAAGTCCAAGTTGCATGATTTCAGTATTATTTTGAAGCCTATTTAATTCTTTTTCTAATGGCATTTTAAATTTCTTGATTTTACACTAAATGAAATATGATGAATTTTGATGTTACATAGTCTCCTGCTCTAAAAATCCTTGCCATTAATAGATACTTGTTCTTGATTTTGACGCTCGAATTGACTCTGAAATTAAAACATAATATTTTGCTCATTGACTTGATCTTTTCAGGGCACATTTGTTTATCATTTCTATGTTAGCATGGCATCCATCTTGCATCTCATCTAATTACATTTTAAAATCAAACAAAAATTACATGCATCATTACTTGCATGTTTTATTTGCATCACATCTGCATGGGGACCTAAGATTGAAAAGAATCACTCATTAATTAAATAATGAAAAATTCAATAAATAGATGAAGAGGCATGTAGCCTTGTGTTCGACCTTGGTATACTTACCAAGTAAAATAAATTTCCACATATTCAAAAATGTGGTCTTTGTTGAACCATTTTCACCACCTATACTACAATAAAAGATGACAATTAAAGTGGTGAAAATGACGATCATCAAATGGCGCTGTTGCCGGGGACACGACTCACCTTTATCATTTTGTCAAATCTGTTACAATATTTTTGATGTGAATATTTTCATTTTTTAGGTCTTCTCATCATGTCTTTTTGCATCATTTTGTTGATTATTTTTCTCGATATTTTTCTAACATTGTTCTTTTGTGGTAGGTCCCATGGAGATCGAGGGCACTTGATCTACATGGAAGCGTGGAGTTGGGAGCTCCCGATACGAGGAGCCATAAAAGAAAATCAAGAGAGATTCAAGTAGCTATAGTCATCATATTTCATGCATCATGTTGTAAAAAATGTATCAGTGCATTCTAGCAACCCTCGTTCGAGGGCTCGCATGTGTAAAAAAAGAAGGGAAAAAAGAGAAAAAACACATAGAGCACTAGATGATCTACCCCGCACACATAAACATACACATCCATATATTTACATCCACTCACCCCCCCCCACCCACCCACCACCACCACCATGTTTGTACACACACACACTCCTACATCCACATCTTCACATGTATAAATTCACCTCCTAACCCTAACAGCCACGGGTCCCTCAATCTAAATTCTAGATCTGAAACTAAGGCTAATTTTTAGCCTGAGTATAGGGGGACCCTATTCAAACAATCTTTCCTTTATCTACTTATACTTAGGTCATTTTTGACCTAAGTATAGGGGGACCCTTCGACTCAGTTCTCTATATCACCTGGTATTTAACTAGAGATAAGGCTTCATATCACTTGTGCTATGAGGACATAGCAAAAGTTAAGTATAAGAGGGTATACCGTATATTATTGCATATATACTTTAGCCATGGCTCGTGTATTAAAATTTTTGAAAACTTTTTGGACTTGGTTTAAGTTGACCTGTGAGCAGATTTTTGTAAAAAAATGCTATAAAAACTTTTTAAAAAAATTGAGGGATTAACTTTTTGTAAATAAAATTAATCTTTAAAAAAACTCCTTAAAATTTGAAAAATTAAAAATTTCCTTTGGTAAAGACTCTAACTACTAGGCTTAAAAATGAGTAGCTACTCTTTAGTAAGGGAACTTCAGTCTCCCTTAGCAGAGTGGGTGGTTTATAGGACATAGTCTATGGCTCTGTCCTCAAGTAACATGGGTCCATCCAACGATCTGTACTTACACCCATACTGGCTGGAAGTAGATGCAACTATTCATGTGAGCTTGGACCATTCAGTATCTCTATGGAAAAAATGAAAAATTAAAATTCATAAAAAATTGTAAAAGATAAAAAATACAAAATTTTACTAACTGAGAAGTTGGTGTATTCATGACACATTCACATTCACAAGGCTTGAGGATTTGAGTACACTTGATTTCTAAGATCTTTAGAGTCTGAGTTAGCCAGCCTTAGTCATTAGGGTTTTGAACTTAATAATCCACACTTCCTTAGTTTAAAAGATTTGAGCGCTATATTGCACTCTTCATCTCTACCTTCTAAAGAATATTATCAACACATCACTTTCACAACTGCATGATTAATGACATGAGTTGAGATATCACTTGAGGAACTAGGACTGGTGATTTGAGTCTAGACCCGATCTAATGATATTCGAGGATGGGATAAAGTTAATGAAGGCTTCAAGAAACCTAAGTGTCAGCAAAACCCTAGCCAGTATGTGAAGAAGTTCGCATCCTATCTTTGATATTTACCTATGTACAAGGGTGTGATGAAAGTAAAATAATTGTTGATTAGTGTACGCCAAATTTTGGTAAAGGCAGTGGAGCTAGCCAAAAAGAAGAGAAAAGAAAGAAATACATCAAGAAAAAGCTCTATCCTTCAAAGTCAAATTCAAAAGATCTTCCACCAAAGACAAGCGCTCCCAAACAGTTTCAAAGTGTCCACTTGGACCAAACGCAATTAGAACTAAGGTGTCGGGCTAGCACCACAAAAGGGATCTGCATCGTATAGTGATACATGTCTCGGTGTCGAAGGTATCTTAGATACTCAAAAGAGACACACCCCGGTGTACTCCCAAAAAAACAAGTGCAGACGACTCTGAATTCTCTTGACAGACACATTGATCAACAACAAAAATACACAAGTGTTGAGTAATAAGGCACTCAAGAGGCCCCCTGTTCCAATGTGAGGGAGAGAAAAATAGACACAATCGTATGCCCTCCATCATCTGGCCGTCCATCTACACTTTCAAGTCTGACGAACTAATGAGACGGTTGACTGAAGCAAGAATAGACTTATTCCCTATATGTGAAGATTAGGTCTAGAGGAGAGTCTCCTGGACTAGAACTTTGGGTGATATCTCAACTCGACTCTCATGATTGCAGTACACTAAATTTCATATCCTTATATTTTATGTACAAATAGAGAGTATGATAATTAGAGAAGTTGGACCCTTTTGACTAGAGCATGGTTGAGCCCGGAATTTTATGATCACATAAACTGAGGGTCTTCAACGAATCGAGCCTTGAAATTTTTACATGCACTGTCATGAATTAATCAGACTCCTTCATTCTTTAGATGCTCGAGGACGAGCAAAGTTTAAGTATAGGGGTACGATGAATCCCTACTGGATCATCATTATTATTTATTTTTATCCTCGATTAATAAGAACTTATTTACAAATCTTCATTAATTCCGCATCCTTGAGAATGAGCCTATCTATATAAGTAACCTATTAATTAACACTATTTTTATTGTATTTAATTACTAACATTTCTTCTTTATTTTATTTTTTTATTAAAACCAATAAAAATTAGATTAATTATTATCTTTGTTTATTTTGGCCATTAAAAGAAATAAAAAATACAAAATTATAAAAACTACAAAAAGGCATTATTTTTCTCTCTTAAAAATGCCCCCAAAAATATAGTTTTGTACAAATGACCTTTTTGACTTTTTGTCCAACATGAAACTTGTAGATCTCATCGAGATCTACAACTTTCATGTTTTTACTTTTTCCTTGTCTATAACTATTTCTTTTAGATTTATATTTGTTTTTATATTTTCGAATTTTCTGGAGCGGCCACGTGGTGCCCTCTGAGATGCCCATTGCTCCTCCTCTCGCCACCTGACCCCCTTCCTAGCCGTTGGATCTGCTCAAACCCACCTCCATCTAGCTGTCCACTGCCGCCTTCTCTCTCCACCGTTGGATCAGACCTCTGATCGTATCCAAACCGCTCCCTTGCGTATCGCCCCCCATTACTTGATCAGATCCCCCTCGTCGCTTCACGCCCCAACCGTAGCCATTGGATTTTATGATCCAACAGCCACCACCTCGACGCCTCATGCATGCCACATGTCCTTTCCTCAAACGTACGATCTCCCTCGCATCCTACGGCTCACCCTCGCTCCATGTCACCTCGCCTCTAATAGCCGTTGGATAGACCTTCATATTCCATCTCGACCGCCCGCTCCCGCCTCAACCTTCATCGCTATATCAGATCCTAATGACTTGATCGGGTTCAACCTCCCGGCATCCATCCGAGCCGTTGGATCACATGATCCAATGATTCTGCATCATCTTCCTCCTCCAATTGTCTCCTCCCCGTCTGTTATGCATCACAACACCTCTGCCCCCTTCCATTTTCACCATCACTCCCGTCTCTCTCTCCTCGTTCTAACATCACCTCCAGGTAGCCTGCACAACCCTCTCCCTCGCATAACCTCCAGTGCCTCCTCCCATCAGTCCACCTATCGTTACCACCGCCACCATTACACCCCTCGTAACTGCCATCACAACGTTATATAGCCGCTACCTCAGCCACTCTCCCACTTTGTCCTCCTTTCCTAGGGTCTGGCCTAGCCATCCTCTGCCTCCATGTGACAGACGGAGGTGGGTGGATTGGCCACAATGGCTGGTACACCTCCGGTGTCGACCCACGACCCCATGGTCGTGTTGCAGCAGCTCTGCCATCGCTGAGCTTCGTGCACTGCCGTGCACGATGGGAGACAACCTCGAGCATCTTCTGATGCTCAACATAGGCTAACTCCTTTGCCACCTAGCACCTTGCTTCAGTCAGGTACCCTCCTCCCCCTTGCTTTTTCTCCTATTTAATCTGAAGCCCCCTCACCCCCGTACCTTCACACCTTCATCGATTGCAAACCATCTCATCACCTCCGCCACTCAATCAACATCCATGCCACCCCCTTCGATTACCTTTCCCCCTTCTCCAGATCCTCCACCACAACCATCTCCTGTTTCTTCTCCTCACCGGAGAAGAACCCCACCAAGGGCTCCGCTTCATGTCACCCACGACCCTCCACTCCACTCACCTCACTTCACTCACGCATGCACCGTGCATGCTTTGGCTATCCACTAACTCTGCAGGAACGTCAATGGCCGGAGTCTTCACCGCCTCGCCAATCCCGAGCACCTCCTCCGATTGTGCGACGTCGACCACCATCTCTAGCTAACCTCACGCCTTCACCTCTGGTCAGCCACCTTCGCCAGGCATCCATAGTCCTCCGACGAGGATCAGGGAGCATGGGGGAGCCCAGCGGAGCTCTGACAGCCTCGTTGGAGCTCCAATTATGCCGACTCTCCTCCTACGGAGGAAGAAACGCATGCACCGTTGGATGACGCCTCTCGGCGACCATCCAATGACCTTGATGGCCTACATCACCAGCACCGAGGCAAGGAAGCTCGGACTGCCAAGCCATTCATCGAACCACCAAAAAGATACCATGTGTCCCGAGCCTAGTTAGCCACTCCGAGCCTAGCATATCGTGTGTTCCGCACGTGAGGGCTGGGTATTTTACATGGACACCCCCGGTCTTCTTCAGATTTGCAATAAAGTCCCCAGGCATGTGCCTCATGTGCGCACCTGGGAAATTTACATTAAAGCCCTGATGGGTTTCAATATTTGTAAATATACCTGTGTGCGTAAATGGAGAAATCACATAAGGGCCCCTCCGGGTTTTGGTGTTTGCAAATGGGTCCCTCTAGGGACCGATTTGCTATATTTATCTTTTATTTCTCATGCATTTTTTACATCTATGCCCTTGCATTGCTTCTTTCATATATTGAGCATATTAAGCCATAATTGCATGATTTCAGTGTCATTTTGAAGCGTATTTAATTCTCATTCTAGTGGCATGTTCAATTTCTTGATTTAACCCTAAATGAAATATGATGAATTTTGATGTTAGTGTCTCTTACTCTATAAATCCTTGCCATTAATAGATACTTGTTCTTGAGTTTGACGCTCGAATTGACTCTGAAATTAAAACATAATATTTTGCTCATTGACTTGATCTTTTAAGGCATATTTGTTTATCATTTCTATGTTAGCATAACAGTCATCTTGCATCTCATCTAATTGGATTTAAAAATCAAATAAAAATTACATGCTTCATTACATGCCTGTTTTGTTTGCATCACCTTTGCATGAAGACCTAAGAGTGAAAATAATAACTCATTAATTACACAATGAAATATTCGATAAATAGATGGAGAGGTTCGTGCCCTTGTGTTCGACCTTGGTATACTTACCAAGTAAAATAAATTTTCACATATTCGAAAATATGGTCTTTGTTGAACCATTTTCACCACCTATACTACAATAAAAGGCAACAATAAAAGTGGTGAAAATGACGATCATCACCCGCAACCACCGCTCATCCATCTCCATGACCTCCACATCTTTTGCCATCCCTAACCACCCTTAAAAGGGCTCGGATCTTGATTCCGTTCCCCCAATCAACCATTAGCGAGAGTACCACCTACATCTTCGAGCGGGCTTTGGTGATAGTGAGAGCCTCATGTGTGACATCGACAATGAGGGTGACTTCTCGTTGGCAAGATCTAAAGGGACGCCTGTTCCCTTTGCTGCAGCTTCAATCAAAGCTTGTCGAGCATCAAGATCCACTCGCCGGATCTTTCAAAGGTGAAGATCAGGAGCACTTTGTGCTCTGATCCCAGGCGTACACAACCCATTGAGGTGTCGACACTAGGGATCTCCCTCACGACTCCCACCTCTCCGGCGAAGACCTTCAACTCAGTTGAGTTCAATCCTACTCCTTTCACACTTCTTCTTCTTCTTCCTTTTTTCTTTTATGTCGATCTTCCTATCTTCTCCCTAAATTTCCTCATTCTTTGTGAGCCTCAATTCTAGAAATCAAAACCCACATCAGACACGATTGCCACCCCATCTTCATTAGCTATCCTCACTTCTCTTTT
Source organism: Ottelia alismoides (assembly GCA_037367405.1). Taxonomy (NCBI): domain Eukaryota; kingdom Viridiplantae; phylum Streptophyta; class Magnoliopsida; order Alismatales; family Hydrocharitaceae; genus Ottelia; species Ottelia alismoides. The sequence continues at coordinate 203,205 of JAZKJV010008097.1, read as the reverse complement.
AACTATCCGTATCCCCTTCACCTCCACCCATCATCAAGTCCGGAGTTTAGCTCCCTCCATCTCCTCCCCATTACTCTGACCACCCCGCTCCGCACCACCTTGACGACCGGAGTCCTTTCGTGATGCTTCACCTCGACCAGCATGTAGGCCACCTCTTCGAGTGCCTTGGCTCGCACACCTCAACCTTCAGCCTCCCACATCGCCACTGATCTCATCGCATCGCTGCTTCGATAGCCATTACCCTAGCCAGCTCGGCCTCCACGGTCCTCTACCTCGCCTCCGCTGACCGTAGCCGAGCTGCCTCGACCCTCGGGCATGTGTCACCTAAGATTTGAGTGTTACCCCTTTTCCATGCCATCATACGTGCACTATCATAGGCAAACACACTCTGCCTCTCCACCGCCTTGGCTCCGCCATCCTCGACCCCTCGTCGGACTTCCAATCGCCTGCCTCGATAGCAACACTCGCCGCCCCATCTACCCCTTCACATGCACGACACGTGAGGGGATAAGCCTCCCAATCTTTTAGTAAATCACAAAGGAGTCGCCATCATCAAGGGCACATGCGTTACTGGAAAAATTACACCCCATGCCCTCCAGCTTCCAGCAAATACCAAAAATACCCCCACCTCCAACAACCACGTGCGGTGTACGTGCCCCCTGGGTAATTTGTAGAAAGACCCCCATGGCTTGGTAATTTACTTAGGCATTTTCCACTTTATTTTTCTTTTCTTTATTTCTTTTCTGTATTGCATTTAGAACCATGTACTAAGTATTTATTTGAACAATAATTTGTCCTCAATTTTTCATTCCAAAAACTGCATCGTGTAGAATGTTTAATTCTCTACCATGTATTTATTTATGTTTTTGTGAGCTTGGATCATTTAATTAAAATTACTTTGATGTTAAATTGAATATTTTATCCGTTACATGCTCATAAATTTATATTAAATTAATTTATGCTCCAAAAATTACTATAAAAATCACACTAGGTAGATTTGATTATTCTCTATCACGTGCCCAAAAATCTTTTCATTTGCACGTATATCTAGGACAAAATATGTGGTTGTGATTTGAGTAATTGATTTTTAATAATTATACACGTAGTATTTTAATGAAATAAAATTATTCTGGATACATATTGATTAGAGTCAACCAGGATATTTTTAATTCCGAAAAATAATTAGGCTTGATATTTTGTTAAAACTAAATTACTCAAAATCACATAGTATGCTTATTTAATTCATAATAAATTAATTTTCCATCAAAAAATTCCAAAAAATCACAATATATTTATTTTGCATATTTTTACATTCTGGCCAAGTTTTAGCATTTTTGAACTTCATTTGACTGAAAATTACATTCGAGTCCCTAAACTTGATAAAAATTACATTTCATAATTAATTACATAAAAATATATAAAAAATACTCCTCTAAAAACCTATCATTTGGATCATCTATTAATTGACCTAAGGAGACCGTGGGCTCCCTGAGTTTGACATTAGGCTTGCCCATGTAAAAAAATCTAACTGCTCGCTTTAATTAGAAAATTAATTTAAGTGGTATTTTTGATTAATCAAATTGCATGCTTACAACGAACTTTAAGATGTTAATTTCACACAAAACCAGCATGTGTAATTCACGGTTATTCACTTTGCAACAAAAGATAAGCATTAGATATATATCAAGCAATATAATTAACAATGAAACAAATAAAACAATGTAGAGACAAAATGAACACAAAAGTTGACCTAGAAATAAAAAATCATCAATTTAATTAAATACTAAAATCTAACAAATCAAAAAAATGAGCCATGTCCCCGTCAACAACACTATATGTTGAATATTATTTTCTCCACTTTAATAGTCGTGTTTTATCATAGTACATGAGATGAAAATGAGCCATTTAGAGAATCCACCCTTTTGAATAGGTGGGAATATTTACTTGGTAAATGTACCAAGGTCGAACACATGTACGTACACTGTCTAATTGGCTAATCAGACTTTAATACTTAAATTAAGCGAATAAATCATCTACCTAGGTTAACCGACAAACAATGTACAAAATTATGTAGAACAATATGCAATTTTTTTATAGATTTTATGCAAGTTAAATAAGACGAATGAGTGCAATATAATGCAATGCGATAAAAACACTTATACTTGCACAAATATGCCCCTAAATCTATAAACTAATGGAGCAATAAAGCATCATATGATTTCATTATTCATTTCATTCATTGAAACTGATCCAAGTTCATTTAATGACATTTAAATAACTAAGCAAATGGCACATCATATATAAACTTAAACATGCAATTAAGTGTTAGATCAGAAAATAAGGGATGCCATCAAATAGACAATTAAACGAGCATCGAAATGAAACTGGAAATCTTTGAAATTGGAGTATGTATGCTCAAGTTATAAGCAAAGTGGTCCATAGACATAAAATAAAGAAAACCATAACAAAATATATACAAAACTTTGCAAATAGGTCTTGAGAGGGGCATTTTTGCAATTTTAAAATCTCGACGGGGCTTCCCTGTAAATAACCCAAGCGCAACACACCTGGACCTATTTGAGATATTGGAGAAATCTGTGGATGTGAATGCAAATGACCCCCCACCTCACGCGCACATCACGTAGGTGGAGGCTCGGAGTAAGGCATGGGAAACTGCAGGGGGCTCGGGCCACGTGGTGGCTCGATGTGACTCAAGCAAGGCCTGGTTCCACTGAACCTAAGCACCTCGGGCAGAGAGAAGTGGCACTCTCTCAGCTGCAAGATGAACACTAGGAGGGTGTCATCCACCTGTATCTGTAAGTCGAATCTCTGCCTCCTCATTCTTTCTGCGGCGCCGCTAAGCAAACTCCGACGAAGCACTTGGAGCTCCTTAGTTATCCTCTACCATTGCTAAAGATCCAAGGAGGTCCCTATGCCACTGCAGAAGAAGCTAGGGTGAAGGAGAATAGCTGGGAACATCTGGAGTGGGCTGGTGATGTGTACTCGTTAGAGGCGGAGCTCTATAATGGAGCACCGTCTAAAGTCCGACCATTGAAGATGTATACCTGCAAAATGATTAGGGAGGTATAGCCGAAGCATGCAAGGTGGAATGGAGGGCTGTGAGCGGAGAAAATGGAAGCCCTTGATAGGTTCATCTCATGCATCGCTAGAGATGAATGCATGGGATGTAGGAGGGTATAGATGATAAGAGGAGGTGGTCTGGACACCCTGCAAGGATGGTAAAGGTCTAGTAGAGATGGGTGGCCGATCAATTGGGAGTAAGATGGTCCGTGAGTGACTAATAAAATAGAAGAAAACGAACAAAAATTGAGAACAAAAGATTACCTAGAGGTTGAAGAAGACAGAGGCGTAGCGGGACTTGGGTTGAGCTTCATGCGAACTACTGGTCGTCGTCGAACGCCTTCAACCACATGGAGCAGCTCGAGCAGGCATCTGGAAGGTGCTGCAACATGGTCAATGGCCATTGATCGACACCTACCCAAAGACCCATTATCGATCATCAACTCCCGCCTCCTCTATCACATAAGGGGGGAGGATGGCTAGGGTTTCAAGTGTTCATTGGTGGACGGGTGTCAATGGAGTTGGGGGTGAAGGTTTTGTACGAGGTGGTGGTCAGTTACGAGAGGTGGGATTGATGGAGTTGTGGCCGCCATCATGAAGCCCTTGAAGATAGGAGTTGAGTGGCTGAGGTTTCTGTGGGAGGGAGAAGCTTGGGCTACATAGGGGTGGTGTTAGGTCGGGGGGGGGGGGGAGTGGTCTGAGGTGGTAGCGAAGATTGGGGGAAAACCATCGATGAGGTGCACGCGGGTGAGGGAGCCATTACTGTGGTAGAAGGTGACACCAGGGCCATTAAATCAAGCGATTCAACGACCAAGGAGAAGGGTGGTGCGGGTGGTTCGGATTAGATCCATCAGATTGATTGAAGGGTTGTGGATAAAGAGTGGGCCTGGAGTGAGCGGGACCGTCCGATGTAGAGCCATCCAACGGCTATGGGTAAAGCGGGATTGAACGACTCAGATGGAATCTATCATAATGAGATGAACGACGTAGAAATAAAGCAGAGCATAAAGAAGGGGCGAGCCACATGGCTCAGCCAGAGGGAGCCACGTGGCCCAATAGGAAAATTAGAAAATTGAGAAAAATGAAGAAAAATAAAAAGGAATATTTACAAGTCGAATTAGAAAAAGTTTAAAACATAAAAGTTGTAGATCTCAATGAGATCTATACATTTCACGTTGAATAAAAAGTTGAACTAGATATTTTATGCAAAGATAATCTTTATAAGTTTTTTAAGGATTTAAAAACACTTGTTTTTTATTTCTTTTGATATCTTTTGTATTTTTAATTTATATATAATGTCAAAATAAATATATACAGTAATTATCTATTTTTAAAGAATTTTAATATTAAAGAAATACATAAAATAAATCACAATATCAGAGTTAAATACATACAACAATTAGGGTTAGTTACGCACAATAGTCAATTGCTAATATTAGCGAATTAGGATTATATTTTATTGATTGTTTAAGCTAAGAGGATAATAAATGATAAGTAATATGATAAATCACATATTCGCCAAACAGTATAACATCTTGATCCATTTACGAAATTCCTTGAAAGGAAGAGTATTTATGCACATCACATAATGCATGAAACACTGGAACAGAATGGTTTCATAAAAAGTTGAAACCATACAACAATGGAAATGATTGGAAGTATGATAAATAATAGTTCTTTGTCTTTTTCACTATTGATATGTGCATTTAAGAACATAGATGTATACACTCAACAAGGTTCCTAATAAAGTTGTTTGAAAGATATTGTTTGAACTCTAGGCATGTAGGAAACCCATCTTGAGAAACGTACATGTGTGTATATCAAGCATAAGATAGAACATAAAATCCACGTGAAAAGAAGTTAGATTAAAGGACATCTAATGGCTTTTCATTGGATATCCTGAAAATTCCAAGGGGCACATTTTGCACTGGCCTAGCCATAATGCACGAAATGTTAAGAGTGACAATGCTCACTTGATAGATAATGAAGATATACGTGAGATTTAAGAACCCAGAAATGTGAAAAATAAGTAAGATACAGATAAAATTATCCCTTCCGTCCATGTTCAAACCTAGCAGAATGGATGTTCCAGTTATGGATTCACCTCCACACGATGACATGAAACATTAAGAAATGAAACTCATATTGAATGATGGTACCATTATTAATGAATAATTTTTAAACAATCCAAATGCACTACAATCACAAGAAGTTGCATTAATATACTCTGAAACAAAAAAGAGACATATAATTTTTGATGGCTATGTAGTCCACGCATTTGAGCATGAACGCGACTTGGGCATTGATAAAGATGCAAACTCATTCCATTAAGCCATAGAATGTGATTATTCGAAAAGTGGTCGAACATCATGAAAGAGGAAATAGAGTTGATGGCCATATTGGAAAACCTAAAGGCTCTAAGATAACGAGAAAATAAATTCTAGTATGTAAATTAATGAAATCAATATATAGACTAAAATAAGATTGTCATGTGTAGATCAATGCATCTACATGAAGGTTAGTGGAGCAAGTTTATATACTAGGTCTATATGCTAGTGATATATTATTGGTTGCGAATGATTTGGGTTTGTTATGCGATATAATGAAATATCTTTACAAAAACTTCGAAATGAAAGATACGAGTGAGTCATGTGTGATTGGAATAAAAATACCACATAATAGATCTCATAGATGATCGGGATTGCCTCATAAGACACATATTAAAAGGACATATGAAAGACTTAGGATGGACAACTACCATGCATGGATCGTTTCTATTTGGAAAAGGGGACAATTCTAACTTGTATCACACATCCAAGAACGAAATTCCACAAAAAAATGAAAATGATTCGTTACACATCAGTGGCCGGGAGAATCATGCATACTCAACACATGTACCTGACCTGCCATTAGTTTTGCCACATGCATGTTAGGTCAATATAAAAGTAATCCTAGTATGAAAACTGAAAAGCTGTAAAGAAAATTCTCATGTACTTACATGGAACCAAAGACCACGCGGTCATGTACAAGTGATCCGATAATCTTGAAATTATCGGATACTGTGATTTAGCTTACGCACGATGCAGTAGTAATTTATACTCATTGGAGTAATGCCATGGAAAAGTGTGAAGCTCTTCTAATGTTGAGGCCCAGTTTGTAACATGCTTTGAGGCTATAGTTCAAGGATTGTGCTTGCAGAATTTTGTATCAGGACTTGAAAATTATCAACAACATTGTCAAACCACCGAAACTTTTTTGTGATATTGTTGTAACTATTTTCTTCTTATAGAATGGCAGGTACTCTAAGAGTTCAAAGCACATGGAGTTGAAGTATTTTTCAATAAAGGAAGAATTCCGGAAACAGATAATTTTAATAGAGAACGTTAATACTAACTTAATGATAAAGGATATGTTAACTAAAGATTTGACACCTAAGAATTTTGCTGAAAATGTGGGTAGAATGTTTTTCTTTTAAATCCTTGCTATGGAAGTTTAATAAACGCATTTTAGTGTCAATTTCTTTTTCTTTTTTAATTTTTTTCATCATTCCATTGTTATATTCTGATCGAAAGCCAGTTTCCCCGTCCCTATCTTTGGGAGGGATGGAGGCAGCAGGCAGCGGCCAGCAGCTCCCTCCGGCTCACCCCAACCCCACGGCCCAAACCCCGATAAACCCGCAGAAGATGGCTGGTTCCACCAGGAAGAGGAAGATGCCGAGTGGGGAGTTCAAGAATTCCTGTTACTTCAAGATCAGAACCATCGTCAAGGACCTGCGCCCTACTTTTCTCGAGGTTCTAAACACTACACTATACCATAACTTTATTTGCTTACATCCTTCCTTTATTTCTTCGTTCTTTCCCTTCTCTTTAGTTTGGACTATGACATATCGATGCTTATATCAGCAAAACGCCCAAAACATATAACGGGGACGAAGAGGCTCGCTCGATTGTTTTGCCATAAAGTGCTTGTCTGCGACATGTTGTTGCTTGTCTGCGACATGTTGCAGGCAATCAAGCGCCTTTTTAGCGTCTGGATGGGGTTTCTCCAGAGTTACATGCAATACCATGTCTTGGGTTGTGCTTTTTTTACTTCAACCCCATGATAGTAATTAACTGCAACCTATCTATTGACTTTGTTGGCTTGCCATCGATAGAAAATATTCTTTGTTAGGGCCATCTAAACGTCTCTATTCTGTGATTGCGTCATATTTATAAAATTATCAAAATTTCTCTCAGATTCTTTGCAAAGGGACTCTATAATCAGTACTACCATAGTACCATGCTCATTCTCCAGCGATCCACCTGGGTGTTACCTATACCTAATATGTCGAACCAATATTCGTTATCTGGGACCATTCAACATCTAGTTCACCAACCAGCTATAGCATTACCATGCCAATTCGACCTCATCATTGTAAAAGTTGTCTGGGCAGCTTGTTTACAAGATTATAATTGTTTCTCCAATGTGGTATCCTATGTCTATATAAAGATGCCACTACCAATCACTGTTGTCTGGAGGCTATGTAATTGCATGCTTTAGAAAAATTTGAAACCTCAAGATTTGCATGCCTTTGTCACAACATAATTACAATTAATAGCAAAGGAAATAATGTGATCAAAGCGAAACTTAATGGATCCATGACTCACTGCCAAACCCATCCTGTAGCAAAGGGCTTCGACTAAAATTTTGATAGAGGAAACTTTTGCTCATTTTACCTATATCCATGCTCTTCTTGTGGGTTTTACCTCTCAATTTCGGAGTTTCTATTGACTACATGTAAAAAGAAAGATTGAATTGCGAGCCTCTATAAAGTTTATATGCATCAACCATTATGTAATCTTACTCATAAAACTACGATTTGCCAGATGCAACATGCTTTTTGTGGCTTAAACAAAGCTTACAGAGCATGGTTTACTATTTTTAATTCATCCGTGATTGATGTCAACGTTGTCCCAGACTCTCATTACTTTATCCGTACGAGCCATAACCATATCATAATTATAATTTGTTATGCTGTCACTATGATTGCGTCTGGAGATGTCATATGTAGAATCGACCCTTGAGAACCCTGTGTAGCAAATAAGCTGCCTGATGATGTCTAAGCTGCAACATATCCAGTCTGAGTTGTGTCTTTTCTACCATTTATAGCATCAACCAATGCTGCACTTACACATGTACCTAGTTATTGTAGTGTCGATTGCATATTCATAACAACATCCATACTCATGAGCCTTTTAGAACCAGGTCTGTTCTCTTTCTCCTATTCGTATGGACTAGACACGTGATCTTCGTTATGAGTTAGAATGAGTCTTGCCTCTCAATAGTATAGTGCCTAGAAAAGAACTGGCCAGGGGACGTCCTCTCTAAGATCTCCAAAATCGATGTTTAGAGGGGCAACGAAGAATCGACCTTAGGAGATTCTCCCACATGCTAGTAAATGAAAACCACATTCACTGGATCCACTGAACAAATCAAGCCATGTCATCCAAAGACTCCTCACATTTAAGGGACACCATAATTTCCCTCTCTTTTCCATTTCACAAATGACCCTGAAGAGACGAACCCTTCCTTCCTTATATCTACCTCAAGTACAACCTCCTCTAAGCTATCTTCTTTTTCCTGCACTATGAGTACACAGTTGAAAAATGTAAGCAAAACAGGGACAACTTCACTAATTGTCAGGCCTAGAACACACATATAATGCCATGGCTCTCTACGTCTCTGTTCAAATAGGAAAAACTAATTTTAATTATGGAAACATCATATTTTTACCCGTTTAAATCAATGAAATTGATGGCTCACCTTTTTTAATCCGGCCCTTGTATCCTTAGCTTGTTACTAATTTAGTTTATCTTATTCCCGCTTGTTTTTAAATTGCAAATGCAACATGCTTAGGAAGCCAATTTATGTCAGTACCTCATGCCGCATTATTGTCATGCTATGGACTCTGCGTAATTTAAATGTTACCGTCAACCATGGTTTATAATATGGCTATCTTTTATATTATTTATTTTTTCGTATTTAAATTTGATAAGGTACACACTTCAATGGTATGATGGTAGTGCAGTGTGTCTACCACCCAAAAAGACCAGGGTTCAAATCTCTCCTTGTAGGTTGCGTTAGGTAGCCGGCAACCAATGTAAAAAATGGTTGGATCTTTCGACATGTATTTGATCAAGAATCCATTTAGCCGACCATACTTAAAAGTGGGAGAAGGCTTCACCGTTATTTAAATTTGATAAGGTCCACTATAGATTGCTGATTTAATTTTGTTGTTGGTGGTCTACCAAGATATTGGTAAAATTGAAAAAAAAGATCAGATAATTGTCCATTTCAGCACGGGACAAAGAATATCGTAACCGTTGAGATATTAGTTATCTTTCATGTCTTTTATGTATTATTTATTTCCTTTATCTTATTTATGCAATTTACCCAACATGTTACTCTCCCATATAAGAGAACCCTAGGACTCAATGAATAAACAAATCATTCTTCCATTTCCTCATGGTATCAGAGCAATGGTAGTAGACCAGAGTTCTTGTATTTACTGTGCCCTAACTCTACCCACACGCCTCTCCTCTCTCTCTCTCCCTCCGATTAGCCGCCGCTGTCGTTCCCTCCTCGCGGGGCCGCTGTCTCCCTCTCCACGGGGCCGTCGCCGCCTTTCTCTTCCACAGGGCCGTATGCTGTTGCTATCTCTCTCCACGCATGGTTGGACGGTGTTCCAGCTGTTTGTAGGGGCTTTCCCGTCCCCTACACTTGCTGCTGACTCCTGCGGAACCATCCATAGGCTGCGGTGAAACTTTTTCCAGTCCACGTGGGCAATTGTTCCTCTTCGTGACCAAATTGCAGTCTGAAACGATGCGATTTTTACTGGAAAACGAGATTTCAGACCTACAAGTCTCATTTTTCGACCCTAGAGCGGCTTGGTGAGTAACAAGGATGGTTGTATGACTCTATACGTACAACCAATCATTCATACATGTATACTTGCTCAAATCGGTCTACTTCCCCAGTCGAGTTTCATTTTTGGGTCTTCTTTCATCATGTCAAAAAACAAGGGTGATGTATTCTCTTCGTCCGGTACCTTCAAGGGCCCGACTCCCATCATGAAGATGGATGAGACCAACTATGAGTTGTGGTCTATGCAGTTTCTGATCCTTATGCAATACAACAACAAGGAGCACATTCTGATAAAGCTAGAGCCAATGGACAAGACTAGAGACAATGCTTCGTGGAAGCAAGATGATGTGCATGCACATATTTGGCTCTCTGAGACCCTTACCGCTGAGATAATCAATGATATTGTGAACCAGCCCACCGCTAAGGCGATGTGGAATATTCTGGCATCCACTTATGCCTGGGCAAAGAATGAGACCAAGATATTGAAGGATTACAACTGCACGATCTCTTACCACCCCAGTAAGGGAAAGGTGGTGGCAGATGCTCTTATCAGGAGAGTTCATGCTGAGGGTACGATAAATTGGTTATACACGTGGGATATGCTCGCAACTTTGACTGATTGACATTCTCAGGAGAGTGCACATATATCTATTGCCGTGCCTCCACGATTCAACAGTTTGTGGGATCGCATATTAGAAGGCCAGAAGTCAGATACTTGGATCAGAGACAGATACATGCGTTCTATCAAGGATGAATTTGATGATTTTGTGGTGACATCGTCTATTTTGTGGAAGGCTGGCCGGGTCGTTGTATCCAATGATGAGCAATTACGCAGAGACATCCTTGACGAAGAACACAGTTCACGATTGTCTATCCATCATGGCAACACAAAGATGTATCGTAAGCTATGTCAACATTTCTGGTGGGACGGGATAGAGTGCAATGTGACCCATCATGTTAGCAAATGCTTGACCTGTCAGATGGTTAATGCTGAGCAAATGAGACCACTAGGGTTATTACAGTCTCTCCCCATTCCCTAGTGGAAGTGGGAGAGTATCTCTATGGATTTATCATGGGATTGTCGAGGACACCAGGTGATCATGATGCTATTTGGGTTATTGTTGACAGGTTGACCAAGTCAACCCATTTCATACATATCAACATGAATTACACTCCATGTAGATTGACCAGGCTATATGTGCAGAACATTATCAAGCTTCATGGTATAGCACGCATGGTGGTGTCTGACAGAGACTCGCGGTTTACATCTCACTGTTAGCACTAATTCATGTCAGCACTACAAACATAACTGAAGATGAGTTTCACATACCATCCGCAGACCGATGGACAGAGCGAGCGTACCATTCAGGCACTTGAGGATTTGCTACACGCATGTACTCTTGAGTGGAAAGGATACTGGAAGGATCACCTGCCGTTTGTAGAGTTCACATACAACACCAACAATCATCATTCCAATATCATCATGGCACCATTCGAAGTCCTATACGGACGGAGATGCTTCACACCTCTCAGTTGCGTGAGGTAGGTGACCATGCTCTTTACTCCATAGAACTCCTAGAGGAGACTGAGAGGGCTGTTGATCTAGTGAGGCGGAAGCTCCGCCAGAAGAGCTATGCATACCATCAGAGAAGAGATATAGAATTTCAGGTAATCCGATCATCTTCTCTTAATCCATTTTTAAATATGAATTATCAATATTCAACCCACTCTTTCATACTGATGAAATTCTTGTAAATAAAGGCAGGAGATTGGGTATTTCTACGAGTATCTCCCATAAAGGGAGTATAGAGATTTGGTGTTCATGGCAAGTTGGCGCGACGATATGTGGACCGTTTGAGATCATTGCTCGTGTAGGGAAGGTGGCTTACCGAGTAGCCCTTCCGCTACACCTTTCAGCCATACACAATGTATTTCACATATCCAATTTGAGGAGTATGTGCACGACCCTCGACACGTCATCAACTACGAGAATCTTGATGTGGAGCCTGACTTGACATATGAGGAGGGGCCAACGTAGATACTTGATAGTGTTGTGAAGAAGCTTTACTGTAAAGAGATTCCCTTGGTCAAGATGTTATGGCACTGACATGACGTAGAAGAGGTGACACGAGAAACCGAAGCAGACATGCATGCACGATACCCGCATCTCTTCTTAGGTAATCATCGAAACAAACCCATTTAATTATATACACGCTGAAAGAATATGGCTTGTTTTTCCTTTGAGGTTTTTATGGGTTCAAAACCTTTGAGGTTTTTATGGCAAGACAAAATTCAGATAAAACACATAATGACATTGAACCGAGTCTCGAAGACGAGACTCCATTTGAGGTTTTTATATTTGTGATATCCGGATTCGAATAACCCGAACTTGACCCGATTGTGATCCAATTAGTCCAATAAAACAATCAATCAATATTAAATGATCTAAACCGATCAATAGATCGTAAATCAAAAGTTGTTTGGGATCAATCGATCAAAAATCGATTGCATCGTAAAGCATGCCATCAGAAAAGCTGCAACGCAATTTGAAACCGTAAAAGTAATCTGAGATCATCATAAAATTTAGCTGGGCAAAATAAGACCAACAAATCGACCGTTAGTAAATCGGAGGTTGTTTGACACGTTACAATCACAAAATTAAATCGTAAACCAGGAACGTATCTCGACAATATTTGAATTCGTCTCAGATTAGAAGTATATGAATATTATACTCATTTTGATCGTCATTCAGTGACGGTCAAACTGAGCTATTGTTCATCGGAATCGGAGACTTGAGGTGCGAATGTGGGCAACTTTGATATTCCATATAAGAGAGAGATAAAAGATTTTTTTTTTAAATTATTTGAAATCCAGCACAGTTCAGCAGCCAACACATGGCTTTTCTTTCTTCTCCCACTTAGACTTTTCTAATCTCCTTCACTTGGCACCCAATTCCACTCCATTTGGAAAACACCAAAACCATCCTTATTGTATACATAACATTAAAAACCCTTTCAATCTTTTTGCATTTTCCCCAACTCCCCTTCTCTGTTTTTATCCAACGAAGGTGCCCTTCAATTGCCCTACTGCTGCTCCAGGAAACGGCTATAACTGCTCCAAGCAGCAGGTGGAGACCCTATAGCTGCAACAACTGCTGCTTCCTCCAAACAGCTGCAAGCAGCTGCTAAGAAGCTCTGCTGGAGCCCAGTTGCAGCTCCTGTCTACGGCCTGGAACTGCTTCACAAGCCCTGTTAGATCTTCCATTTCAGACAACACTTGCATGCATTTGGATCTCCAAACTTGGAGATCCAAAGTACAAGCTAAAACCTCTATTACTGCCCTCCATGGACTTTTCCCCATTTTTGTTTCATATGGATTCTTTTGGCGGTATTGTTTTGTGGGTACCTTGCAATTGGAGATGAAATTGTGGAGATGAAATTGGATTTTTTGTGTTTCATATGGATTGGATTTTTTGGGTTTTGGAGATGAAATTGTGATCTTTCATGGTTCCTGTCCCCTCTTTTTGCTGCCATTCGATTGGGCATTGCCATTTAGTATTCATAGGTTTAGCTGTTTAGAAGTACTGGATTGTGAGGTTAGTTTTACCGATAGTTTTTTTAAGGAATTAGATTGTAATCCTCGTAATTCGGATAGAGCAAAATGCAATCAATTTCTTTTGAAGAAATCATCACAATTTACAAGAATCATGTAATTGAAGATTTTTCTGTGCAGTGGAGCATGAAAATCGATTATCATCTTTGTAACATGAAGCAGTGGCCTCTGTTGACCATTTTTTAAACACTTAAACTCCCTGGATAAGTCTTAAGATGTGAAGTCAGGAGAATTAAGTTGCATGTAAAGGAGATTTGGGGGGGGGGGGAGTCATAGCACATAACATTAAGAAAACAATAAAATCAGATCTGGGGCAATCAGGTCTATATAACTGCACATTTCAGCAGATATGTGGTGCTCCGGATTTATAAGTTTTGAACTCCAGGTGCATTCATAAATTTATCATAGCAACTTATGGAAATGGTTACTCATGAATTTCTCCATATATTTTTAAGGCAAATTATAGAGATAAATAGTGCATATTAAAAGTTTTGTATTGCTCTAGAGATTTATATCATGATGGTCATAGGAGTAATTCCATAAACCGGTCTCATGGAGTCAAAATATTTCTGGCCACATCCCCTACTAAGTGTGCTTGGCTACATGCAGAAAGAACTGCAATGAAAGTTATCTCATCAGGTTTAACACTTTGCTCCTTCATACGATGGAAGGTCACAAGAGCCTTCACTCCATAACCATGTTGTGAATAGCAGCAAATAATTGTATTCCACATTATATCTTGTGTTACTGAGTCTACGAAAACATCCTCTCCATGTCTCAGACAACCACATTATCCATACATATTGTTGGAAGAAATGAGTGAGTTGTTTATTCCACAATCCCTAGGCTCTCTTATATAGGAGAGGTGCCTATGGGTAAATTACATAAAACGTTCATAGGAAAAAGAAAACAAGAAACATTGCAAAATAACATAACCACATAATATAACATATATCTCTACACTCCCCCTCAAGATGGAGCATGTATGTCGATCATGCTCAGCTTAGACAAGCACTTCTGGAATGGTCCTCTAAGTAGAGCCTTGGTGAAAATATCCGCAGTCTGGTCCCCTGAACTGACATGAGATGTGGAGATAAAACCCTTCTGAATCATATCTCTTATATAGTGGCAATCAAATATAGCAGCGTGATTGTCACATTCCAGTGTCATAGGAAGTGGCACGTATATATATATATATATATATATATATAGATCAGTAAGAACAGCTTTAACCCACATCATTTCTGTATTGACCTGAGCCATAGCCCTATATCCAGACTCTGCGCTGGATCTGGCTACAACAGTTTGCTTCTTGCTTCTCCATGAGACGAGAGAATCCCCAACATATGCAGCAAATCCAGTGGTGGACTTCCTATCTTTAGGACGTCCTGCATAATCTGCATCTACGCATGCTGAGATAGTGATCTCCTTGCCATTCTTAAATAATAGACCTGCATCTGGAGATGATTTAAGATACCTGAGTATCATATGTACCTGATGTGTTTGTTCCATGAACTTACTCACCCGACTAACAACAAAGAATATATCGGGTCTGGTAATGGTAACATAAAGAAGTTTTCCATCCACTTCTCTGTATCTCTTCCTATCCACTTCGTCAGCATCCTCATCATATAGTTTCATGCTTGGATCCATAGGTGTAGTGGTAGGCCGACATTCAAGCATTCCTGTCTCACTCAGTAAGTCAGTGACATATTTCCCTAGGTCATCACAAGTCCATGTTGATTCCGGGCAAATTCCAGTTCCAGAAAATATCTAAGGACTCTAAGGTCCTTGGTGACAAGCTCACGGCCCAACATTTCTTTTGCCCTCTTGATTCCTTGTATATCATCTTCTGTAATAAGAATATCATCAATATATACCATAATTGCAACCATACCTCTGGATGTTCTCTGTAAAAAGAGGGAATGATCTGCATTGGAACGTTTGTACCCCTGTTTTCAAACAAATCTGAAAGCTTTTGGAACCTAGCTCTAGGAATCTGCTTAAGGCCATAGATCACCTTATGAAGTCTACACACCGGTGGATACTTCCACTCAACAGCGAAACCAGGTGGCTGTTGCATGTAGACTTCCTCCTGAAGATCACCATATAAGAATGAATTCTTGACATCTAACTGAAATAGTGGCCAATTTCGAATAACTGCAATAGATAGAAGAGTCTGTAAGGTGGAATGACGTGCAACATGCGAGAATATGTCAAGATAATCCACCCCATATGTCTGTGTAAACCCTCGTGCAACCAGACGTGCCTTGTATCTATCGATGCTACCATCTGCATTTTGCTTAACTGTGAATACCCATTTACAACCAACTGTAGACACACCCGCAGGAGCAGGAACAAGACTCCAGGTATCTCTCGACTGAAGAGCAACCATTTCTTCCTCCATAGCTAACCGGCATCTACCGTCCTTTAAAGACTCCTGGTAAGTCCGTGGAATTTTCACAACAGATAGGGCAATAACAAAGTTCCTAAATTCACCATACATACGATCAAAAGAAACCACAGATGCTATAGGGTATGACGCACAGCTCCACTTCTGTTTCTGAAGCGCAATAGGTAGATCCAAATCAGTAGCCTCCTCATCTGTCCCTTGTAACGAAGCCTGCTCAGGTAAACCATTAGATCCATCATTAGAAATTATATTCTCAAAACATACCTCATGCGAGCTAGATGACGAGTGATGACCATGAGCAGAGGCATGCCGACGTGTATAGTGATGTGGCAATGGTGGAACATGAACTGTAATAGGAAGAGAGGACGGTGTAGGAAGAAGTGGTGGTGGTGGTGGAGGTGTTGGTGTCGGAGATTGTTGTGGTGGAGGTGGTGACATGTATATGGCTTCATCATTGTCAGAAGACATCAACCTATCACCTGAAGGGGAGAAGTACATAACAGACTAATAAAATGTAACATCAGCGCTAACATAATATTTCCTGCGCAACGGATCATAACACCGGTACCCTTTTTGTGTCCTTGAGTACCCAACAAAAACACATTTGACAGCTCTAGGGGAGAGCTTGCCAATACCTGGAGATAGGTGGTGGACAGAGGCAATTGAGCCAAATACACGAGGGGTAAGTGAGAACAATTCCTTTGCAGGAAAAGCCATTGATAAAGGAATCTTCTCACCCAAGACGGACGATGGCATGCGATTGATAAGGTAGCATGCCGTCAAAACAACATCGCCCTAGAAGGAATGAGGAGCACGACTATGTATGAGAAGTATCCTGGTGACATCAAGCAAATGACGATATTTTCTCTCTGCAACTTCATTTTGTTGGGAAGTATATGCACAAGTTGTTTGGTGAATAATTCCTTAGGTAGAAAAATAATTGGATAGAGTTTTAGTACAGAATTCCAAGACATTATCAATCCTCACAATTTTCACAGAAGCAGAAAAACATTACGAACTTCATTTATGAAAATTTTGATAACATTTCCAGCTTCTGATTTATTCTTTAATAAGAATACTCACGACAAACGAGAAAAATCATCAACGACGACAAGGTAAAACCTGTGTCCCTGATGATCAGGAATACGACTCGGACCCCAAATGTCAACATGAAACAACTCAAAATTGGAGGTACTACTCCGACTCTAACGACTGGGAAAGGTAGACCAATGATGCTTTCCCAACTGACACGCTTCACATTGAAAGGACGTGTGAGGTGAAATCTGGGGCGGAACACGACATAACTTCTGAAGCGGGAGATGACCAAATCGCAAGTGCCACATAAATAGTGAGATAGGTCCAACAGGTAGAGATGCTATTCCAACATATGGAGGCCGAACAAGGCGATAGAGACCCCC
Source organism: Ottelia alismoides (assembly GCA_037367405.1). NCBI lineage: Eukaryota > Viridiplantae > Streptophyta > Magnoliopsida > Alismatales > Hydrocharitaceae > Ottelia > Ottelia alismoides. Next base: position 185,778 of record JAZKJV010008097.1, on the reverse strand, counting down.
CTGCTCACGGCCATGATCAATCACGTTGCCCGTAAGGATGTCCTGAAAAATGAGAGAGATGGATCAAAAATGGCCCGACAATGTAAATCCTTCGTAATCTGGCTAATAGACAACGAGTTCATAGAAAAATCAGGTGCATGCAACACATTCTTCAGGTGCATAGAAGGTGTCAATCTAATCTCCCCCTGACCAGTAATCGAGGAGTGTGTTCCATCTGCAATAACCACAATGCGTCCTGGGGAAACCTGTCTGTAAGCTGTAAGTTGGCTTCTGTCTCCACACAGATGATGTATAGCGTTAGAATCCATAATCCACTCTATAGTATCTGATCCACTACTGATAGTGAGAGCATAAGTACTACCTAAGGTACTAGAGGAGGCTGACGCAACAACATCTGGATGGCTCTCAGATACTGGCGACGGCATCACAGGACCAGATGAAGGTATAATACCCCTCAAATGAGCTACGAGATCATCAAAGCGTTGATCTAACGAAGAAGTAACTGGAGGCTCAATCTGTTCAGCCACTCGTGCAGAAGCCTGGAATCCATGCTTGGAATAGCATGTATCCTCAGTATGTCCAGGGTGATGACAGAAAGTATATGGTTGGAGAACACGACCTCCTCTTCCCCAAGGTCCACGATCACGAAACGAAGAAGAACCTCCGTGACCTCGGGATGCTGCCATTGCTGAGGATGTCTGATTTGTAGTAGAAGATGGTACAGTTATACGATTGAGTCTACGAAAAGCTTCCTCCATAAGAGGAATAGTAGAGTCTGCCAGTATCTGAGAACGTCCCGCCTCGTATTCTGGATCAAGTACTGCCAGGAATACACCTACCATGGTGGCATTCTTATAGGTCTTCTGCTGCTCAGGAGTAGACGTGAGAGGCATAAAGCTATACATCTTCTCAAACATCCCACGTAGGGATGTATATAAGGAGTGTAGTGGCCGTCCATTCTGTTTGGTAGTGAAGATATCATGTTGGACTTGTAAGATCTTCGTCTCGTTCTTAGCTTGGGAGTACGTAGCAGCAAGAATATCCCACATCGCCTTAGCCGTGGATTGATGGAGTATATCATTGGCAATCTCTATTGCCAACGTACCTGAGAGCCATACTTTGGCATATGCATCATCCGTCTCCCATGAGGCGTTAACTCCAGTCTTCTCAGCCGGTTCTTCCTTGGTAAGAATGTGTTTCTTACCGGTATACTTCATCATACTCATGAACTGCATAGGCTACAGTTCATAATTTGACCCATCCATCTTGACTATGGGCGCTGGACCTCTGAAAGTGCCTGTGGAGGGAATATCCACCTTGTTCTCTGACATATCGGCTTGGGAAGACTAGGACCAAATTACTTGACTGGATTGTGTCTACACCAACATAAGGAGATTGGATTGCATGTGTAGACTCATGCACCCAATCTCAGCATATAATAGGACTAGATGATGGTGACGCCTTGCACACAGAAGCCCGCGGGAAAAACAAGGGCTCACGGGGCTCGGCGTGCAGTCACACACGGTGTGGAGCACGTTACCGCACTAGGTGCACGTCACACTAGTGCACACTCGCGTGCGGGGTTGAGCACGAATGCTGGGAGCGCCGCACGTTGGGCTGGGCGCACACCGATCACCCAGTGCACGCTGCACAAGTGAGAGAAGCGGTGCACGGGAGAGGGGGGGGCACGGGAGAAAAGAAGGGGCGGTGCAGGAGAGGCGGCGCTGGCGGCAGAAGAGGAAGAGAGAAGGAGAGAGGCCGGCGGGTGAGGATTGGAGATTAGGTTTAGGTATTCGAGCTCCGGTCTAGGACCGCTGCTCTGATACCATGTTGGAAGAAATGAGTGAGTTGTTTATTCCACAAACCCTAGGCTTTCTTATATAGGAGAGGCGTCTATGGGTAAATTACATAAAGTGTTCATAGGAAAAAGAAAACAAGAAACCGTAAAAATAACATAACCGCATAATATAACATATATCTCTACACATATCAACTAGAGCACTCAAAACAAAATCATCAATATGGCTCGTTTTTAGAATCCGAGAATGAATCTGTTGCCCTGTATTTAATGTAGCTAACCTAGAGCATGTCCCGAGGCAACCTGTAAATGTAAAGTCATTGGACCTACATTCTTTCTTTTCATCTCTCAAAAGCATCAATTTGCCTCGTATTGATCTATGCGGGAGTAGCCTGTAATTATCACAATCCATGTAAAAACATCCCTTTCCTTTAGCATGCTGAAAATCAAACAAGCATCATCCAAATAACCAGAACTTGTATATATGTCTATGAGGCCTGTCTCGATATATAGATCTGTTTGAAGATCCTTCTTAATAATATATCCATGAACTTCTGTCCCGATAAATAGATCTGTTTGAAGATCTTTCTTAATAATATATCCATGAATTTGTGCTTTAAAATTTCACAACCAAAAGTTTTGTACGTATTCTCAAAATGCTAATGAAAGTGTACTGGTTCGGCTTAAAATGTTTCAGAAGCATTAGTTAAAAAAAATATAAAGGGATTGGTGCTATGATAAATGATACAACAACTTTTATATATAGGAAAGGAGAGAATCAGTAATGATAGATATTTGTGCCGTGCCGGTCATGGTGACCTTTACACCCGACCGTTCGAGGGTGCGGTGACCCTCAGCTGAGTGGGAGATAGGATGCCCAGTTAGGAAAACGACCGCCTAAAGTGCAGGTCTAGGATCTCAGTCTTTTTATGGTTTTTACGCGAGCTCGTAGTATTTTTACGCTTCATTGGGATCTAAGTTTTTGACCAGTTCCGCTGGACCCTGTTTCAGTAGGGTACCTAGACAAGACCCTTGGTTTTGGTTTTTAGCGCTTTTTTTGCCCATAACGGTCGGGCTGATTTTCTGGAGTGTCTTAGTCTAGAATGTCTCTTCCATCCGTATCAGGGTCGTAGTTTGAGAGTGTGCCTAACCCTCTCCTGGGCCACACGTTCACTGGGAGGGCGGGGCGGAAGAGTCTCTTAGGAAGCTTTCTCATCGCTTGAATTTTGGTTTCTATTCCGTCAATAGATCCTGGCTAAGAAGAGATCGTTGTCATGTGCAGTTGAGATTGGTTACAGTTTAAATTGGTTGCAATTGAGTTTAGTTATAGTTGGGTTTGGTTACTGTTGGGAAACGTGAATGAGAGAGCTTCTATTCCATAGCCCTAGGCTCTCTTATATAGGAGAGTAGCTTACGGGTAAATTACATAAAGAAACTAACAAGAAAGCAAAATAACAAAGAGCTACAGTTACTCAATATGCGCCAACACTCCCCCTCAAGATGGAGCATAGATGTCAATCATGCTCAGCTTGGAAGCACACTTCTGAAATGGACCTCGTAACAATGCCTTGGTGAATATATCTACAGTCTGGTTCTCTGAAGTAACATGAGATGTGGCAATGAATCCTTTCTGAATCATATCACGTATGAAATGACAATCCACCTCAATATGCTTGGTCCGCTCATGGAATGCAGGGTTGTTTGCAATAAACAAGGCAGCCTGATTATCACACTCCAAGTTCATAGGAAGTGGTACATCTAAGCATAAATCTGTCAGCACCGCTTTCACCCACATCATCTCTGTAGTAGCCTGGGCCATAGCCCTATATTCGGATTCAGCACTAGATCTAGCTACCACAGTTTGTTTCTTGCTCCTCCATGAGACTAGGGCATCTCCAACATAGACAGCATACCCTGAGGTGGACTTCCTATCCTTAGGACATCCTGCATAGTCTGCATCTGCGCATGCTGAGACAGAAATCCCTTTTCCTTTCTTGAATAGCAGACCTTTACCTGGAGAAGATTTGAGATATCTAAGTATCATATGTATTGCATCCATATGCACCTGGCGTGGCTGCTCCATGAACTGGCTCACACGGCTCACTGCAAATAATATATCTGGCCTAGTGATCGTGACATATAACAATTTGCCTACCAGTTCTCTATATCTTCTCCTGTCAACCTCCTCTGTGTCATCATCATACAGCTTCATGCTGGGGTCCATTGGTGTCGTAGCAGGTCGACACCCTAGCATACCTGTCTCACTCAGTAGATCTGTAACATACTTCCTCTGTGACATGACTAATCCATACGGATTTCTGGCAAACTCCAGCCCCAGAAAATATCTAAGGACTCCCAGGTCCTTGGTGACAAACTCAGTCCCCAGCCTTTCCTTTGCCTGCTTAATGCCCTGGTCATCATCACCTGTAATCAAGATATCGTCAACATAGACCATGATTACAATAATACCTCTTGCCGTCTTCTGTACAAACAAGGAATGATCAGCATTGGAGCGTCTATATCCTTGTTTCTCAAAGAGGTCTGACAACTTCTGGAACCATGCTTTGGGGCTCTGCTTAAGGCCATAGATGGCCTTATGTAATCTGCAAACCTTGGAACACTCCCCCTCAACAGCAAAACCTGGTGGCTGTTGCATATAGACTTCCTCCTGCAAGTCTCCATACAGAAATGCATTCTTCACATCCAGTTGATAGAGTGGCCAGTCTCTAGTAACTTCAACTGATAACAGGATCCGCAGAGTGGAATGACGAGCCACAGGGGAGAACGTGTCAAGGTAATCTACCCCATATGTCTGTGTGAATCCCCGTGCAACTAGGCGTGCCTTGTACCTGTCAATGGAACCATCGGCATTGTGTTTAACTGTAAACACCCATTTGCAACTCACGGGGCTGACATCTGGAGGTATAGTAACCAAACTCCATGTTCCTCTAGACTGAAGTGCCGTCATCTCTTCCTCCATTGCTAGCCGCCATCTAGAATCCTGCAAAGCCTCATGGTGGTTCCGTGGAATGTCTGTAGCTGAAAGTGCCAATGCAAACATCCTGAAGTGTCCAGATAGCCTCTCAAAAGACACAGCTGCTGATACTGGATATTTGGCACAGCTTCTCTTCGGTTTGCGTAGAGCGATTGGAACATCCAGATCCTCTGTGTTATCACCATGCTCCTGTAATGCATCCTGCTGAGAAACGTCGTCAGATCCATCAACATTAATATTTTCATTACATACCATAGGCGAGCTAGTTGACTGGTCAGGACCATGAGATGGATTCGGCCTGCGGGTGTAATGGAGTGGTAACGGGGATACTGTTGATGGCGGTGGTGGTGGTGGTGGTGGTGATGGTGGTGACGGTGGTGATGTTGGTGGTGCCATGAATACGGTATCAGGAGATATAGGTGATGGCTGCATGTTCCCGGATTCTGAAAAATACATAATGGATTCAAAAAATGTAACATCTGCACTGATCATATACCGCCGACGCACAGGGTCAAAACACTTGTACCCCTTTTGAGTTCTGGAGTACCCCACAAAGACGCACTTGACAACCCTAGGAGAGAGCTTGTCAGAACCAGGCGACAACTGGTGGACAAATGCGACAGACCCAAACACACGAGGGGTAAGAATGAACAGATCCTTGTCAGGATAAATAAGTGAAAAAGGAACCTGTTCATTCAAGACAGACGAAGGCATACGATTGATAAGATAACATGCAGTAAGGACGGCATCACCCCAATAGGAGTACGGAACATGACTTTGAATAAGAAGTGACCTTGTGACATCAAGTAGGTGACGGTGTTTTCTTTCTGCAACCCCATTTTGTTGAGACGTATGAGCGCAAGATGTTTGGTGTATAATTCCTTTAGAGGAGTAGTAGTTGGCTAGATTGTTGGTGCACAACTCTAAGGCATTGTCACTTCTCATAATTTTTACAGATGTGGAAAAGACATTCTGAATCTCATTTAGAAAGTGAATAATAATATTTCCTGCTTCAGACTTATTTTTCATTAGAAATACCCATGATGCTCTAGAAAAGTCATCCACAAATACAATATAAAACCTGTGCCCCTGATGATCGGGAACACGACTCGGACCCCAGACATCGACATGAAACAACTCAAACTTGGAGTTACTACTCCGACCTTGACTGCTGGGAAAAGACGACCTGTGATGTTTTCCCAACTGACACGCCTCACACTGGATAGGTGTGTGAGAGAGACTATATGGTAGGACTAGACGCAACTTCTGAAGCGGTAAATGACCAAAACGCAGATGCCACAGGAGAGGAGATACTTGTTCAGCGGGAGAGGCTGTGATTCCAGCAAACGGTGTCTGGTTCAGACGATAAAGGCCTCCTTGCTCATAGCCATGACCAATCACGTTGCCCGTACGGATGTCCTGAAAAATCAACGAAGATGAATCAAAAATAGCTCGACAATGGAGATCCTTCGTAATCTGACTAATCGACAACAGATTCATAGAAAAATGTGGTGCATGTAGGACATTCTTGAGCTGCATAGAAGACGTCAGTCTAATCTCCCCCTGACCCGTGATAGGAGAATGCGTGCCATTGGCAATAACTACTGTCCGTCCTGGAGGAATCTGAGTGTATCCTGTAAGTAGACTCCGGTCGCCACAAAGATGATGTGTAGCGCCCGAGTCCATGATCCATGGCAATGTATCAGATCTACTACTGTGGAGTGCAAGTGTACTACCTGAAGTACTGGTGGAGGCAGAAGCAGAAGCAGCAGCATCAGTATGACTCTCTGTAGTAGGTGCTGGACCAGATGTTGGGATAATACCCCTGAGGCGGGCAACCAGGTCATCAAAACGCTGATCCAGTGAAGCAGCAGACGGGGGCTCTATCTGCTCAGCGGCTCGTGCAGATGCAGGAAATCCATGCTTCGAGTAACATGTGTCTTCAGTATGTCCGACGCGGTGACAATATGAGCATGTTGGCCTAGTGCGGCCACCCCTTCCACGAGGGGTACGTCCACGACCCTGATGATGAAATCCGCGACCTCTGTTGGCCGCCATAGCTGAGGGATTCTGATTTGCTGCTGCTGAAGGTACTGTGATCCTGCTCAATCTGTGAAAAGCTTCCTCCATGGGAGGAATAGTCGAGTCCGCCAGAATCTGTGAACGTGCTGCCTCATACTCTGGGTCAAGTGCAGCGAGAAACACACCCACCATCGTCGCATTCCTGTATGTCTTCTGCTGTTCTGGTGTGGCAGTAAGAGGCATGAAGCTATAGAGCTTCTCGAACATCCCTCTCAATAATGTATAGAGAGAATGTAAAGGACGACCATTCTGCTTTATCGTGAAGATATCATGTTGTAGTTGCAGGATTTTCGTCTCGTTCTTCGCTTGAGAATACGTTGCTGCCAGGATGTCCCACATGTCTTTGGCTGTAGGTTGATGTAGAATGTCATTGGCGATTTCAATGGCCAATGTACCAGATAGCCACACCTTGGCATAAGCATCATCAGCCTCCCATGAGGCATGAACTCCAGTCTTCTCTGCAGGCTCGGGCTCAGTAAGAATATGCTTCTTACCTGTAGACTTCATCATACTCATGAACTGCATTGCCCACAGTTCATAGTTTGTACCATCCATCTTGACAATGGGCGCTGGACCACGAAATGCACCCATAGATGGAATATCTGCCTTGCTTTCTGACATACTGGAGATGGAAGACTGGAGTGACCGAGAGACAACAATCTTTGTCTACAATGACATAGACGGGATTAGTTGCGTGTGTAGACGTCAAGCAACCAACCCCATGTATATCAAGATCTGTGCCCTAGAGTTTTAGGACTTGGGGCACGCAGGCACGTGCAGGAAGCACGTATGCGTGCAACTGGATGCAGGTGCAGGCGCTACTGGATGATCACTGGTGCACGTTGTTTGCACAGCGCACAGGAGGGCGCGCAGTGGCTGGATGCGCGCTAGGCGCTGGATCAGTGGCGCACGCTGTTTGCACAGCGCACAGGGAGGGCGCGCAGTGGCTGGATGCGCGCTAGGCGCAGGATGTGCGCTAGGCGCACAGTCGCTGGAGACGCACTAGGCGCTGGACTCGCGCTAGATGCGCTGCGCGCGAGAAGCGCTATGCGCAGAGGCGCCGCAGAGGCACTGAAGGGCGCCGCAGGCGAGCGGCGAAGATCAGCGATCGGATCGGAGAAGGGTGCGGCGCCGAGAAGAGAGAGAGAGAGAAGAGAGGCCGGCGGGTGGGGCGGGTTAGGGTTTCGAGAACTCCGGTCTAGGACCGTCGCTCTGATACCATGTTGGGAAACATGAATGAGAGAGCTTCTATTCCATAGCCCTAGGCTCTCTTATATAGGAGAGTAGCCTACGGGTAAATTACATAAAGAAACTAACAAGAAAGCAAAATAACAAAGAGCTACAGTTACTCAATATGCGCCAACAGTTACAATTGAGCTTGACTACAGTTGAGTTTAGTTACATTTGAGTTGGTACTGTTCTTGAGATTGTCTACTGTTCCGCCAATAGGTCCTGGCTAGTAAAAGATCATGAGACAGAATCATAAATTATCATCGATCAACGACATTTAATCAGAATTTAGAACTACTACTACTGATATTAGGAGAAGCCAGTGATCGTGCTTGGAACTTAGTTAGGGTGCATTATACTCCACCGTATGCCTACATAGGCACCCGATCCCTAAGGTATTCTTTACACCTTAGAGTCATATTGTGAGGTTACCCTCATACCAAGACCACATACTATCCACTAGGCTTGAGAAATTTAGATAAAGATAAAGATCAGATTAGAGGTTCATCATCTTTAATGCCAAGATCAATCAACTTGAACTATAAGTGATAAAAAGATAATAACCTACATACGGGTCATATAATTAATATATGAAAATGTTATATATAGGAAGTTAAGGGGTGATGGGTGAACATGGGATATACATAGAAAACAGCTTGAAAACCCATTTATATGCTAGTTTTATCTTTGAAAACAGCTTGAAAACTTATTAAATTGTACATGTCAACACCTATCTACTTGTTTCTTTTTGAAACCACTAAAATGCCTGTTTTGTTTTAATAAATTTGATTGTACTCAACTTTTGTTGACATTTCTCTTGTTCCTAACATGGATGACATGCAATGTGCATGCAACTCAGTATATTGACAGCCCGATGATGAGCTTTCGTAGTTTCTGTTACGGTTCCCCTGTTATAGTTTTTTGTACAAGATAATGCAAATGTTTTTCTTTCTCTTCTGTTACATTTTGAAGTACATGTAAATAATGCAGTTTCTTTTGTTACATGTAAATTTATATTGAAATTCATGCAATGTGAATTGGCGACACTTGTTATTTCTGTGGTTGTTTACATTATTGTGAATGTCATTCGAAATGCGATTTTTTTTTGTCATTTTCAGCAACCTAATGCGATCGATATCGACAATAATATTGCGAATGCTGTGTAAACGTGTGACCCGGATCTGCAGGCATCACAACTGAGCTGTCTATGAAGTAGGATTCCTTATAGGATGAGCAAGTACCCTCTCAAGAGGGACACTTATAGATTCAGGCGGCAGATGATCTCGATGTGCCTATTGCTCTGCGAAACAGAGACGCACTTCTGCTTCATATCTTCTTGCAACCCAAGCTTATTTGACCAGACTTTCAGAGGATTTCAGGAGATTTATCGTGGCACTTTCAGCTATGGAGATACCATAGACGTATCAGGAGGCCATTCATGACATTCAGTAGCATCTTGTCATGAAGGAGGAGATGGTCGCATTGCAGTCGCATGGTACTTGGAGCCTTGTTTCAGCTTCAATTGGTGCATCCGTTGTTGGGTGCAAGTGGTTGTTCACGGTGAATCACCGAGCATAATGCCGTGTAGATCGTTACAAGGCAAGACTTGCGGCACGTGGGTTCACTCAGACATTTGGGGTGGATTATCAGGATACATTATTTTCAGTGGCCATGCATTCTACTCTGTGTATACTTCTATCTGTTGTAGTGACACGTGATTGACTCCTCTATCAGCTTGATGTAAAGAATGCTTTTCTCTACGGTGACATGCATTAGGAGGTTTACATGCAGCAACCACCTGGGTTCATGACGGATGGGGAGTGTCAGAACGTTTGCAGGCTTCATAAGGCAATCTATGGCCTTACATAAAGTCCAAGAGCATGGTTCTAGAATCTCTCGGACTTGATAGAGCAACATGGGTTTGTGAGATCGACTGCCGATCATTCACTGTTTGTTCAGGGGACTCAGAGAGGTACAATTGTCGTACTTGTATGTTGATGATATCATTGTTAAATAAGATGATGAGTATGACATCTAGGTTGCTAAGGATTTCCTAGGTCAGCAGTTTGTGATCAAGGACTTTGGTAGTTTATGCTACTTCCTTGGACCGGAGTTCGTCAGGAACCAACGAGATCTTGTGATGACCTAGAGGAAATATGTTACTGATCTTCTCTCTGAGACAGGCATAACATATTGTAGGCCTGCCACTACTTTTATGGACCCGAGCATGAAGATCTATGATGATGACACTTACAAGGAGCTTGTTGAGAATCTTCTTTATGTGACTATCACCATGCTAGATATCCTTTGCTATAAGCAAAATGAGTCAATTTATAGAGCAACCTAGACATGCACATATGGATGCAATCCATATGATTCCGAGGTATCTGAAGGCCTCACATGGCATTGGTCTTCTATTTAGCAGATGTACATCCCTTGCAGTTACAACATATGCAGATGCATATTATGCAGGCTGTCCCAAGGACAAGAAGTCTACTTTTAACTTCGCAGTGTTCATAGGAATTTCCTTGGTATCATGGAAGAGCAAGAAGCAGATTGTGGTTGCCAGGTCTAATGCAGAATTAGAATACCTGGTCATGGCACAAGCTAGTACAAAGATGATGTGGGTCAGATCTGTTCTTATTGACCTGACTGTTGAGGTGCTTCTTCCCATGCACCTCTAATGTGACAATCAGGCTGCTCTCTTCATTGCAAACAACCCAACCTTTCGTAAGAGGACCGAGCACATCGAGTGGAGTGTCACTATATTCGTGACATAATATAGAAGGGTCTCATCTCCACTACTCACGTCGGCTCTGGAGACCAGACATCAGATGTACTTACCAAGGCGGCAAGGCCCTAGCGGAGGGCCTTACCAGAGATGCTGCTCCAAGCTGAGCCTGACAGATATCTACGCTCCAGCTTGAGGGGGAGTGTTGAGATATTAGTCATCTTTCAGATCTTTTATGTACTATTTATTTTCTTTATTTTCTTTATGTAATTTACCCAACAAATTACTCTCCTATATAAGAGAACCGTAGGATTTCATGAATAAACAATTCATTCTTCCGTTTCCTCAGTAACCAATATGATTTCACAACCTTACCCGAGAAAATGAAGATAACCCACCGGTCCCTCCTTCCCAATCACAACAACAACAACAACAAAGCCTTTTCCCACAATTAAGTAGGGTTGGCTACATGGATTCTTCGCCTCCATTCAGATCTGTCTTGGGTCAATCTCGGACTTATATCCAAAAAACTAAGATCCCTTCGTATAGTCTCTTTCCAACACTTCTTGGACCGTCCTCGCCCTCTCTTAGCCGGCTCAACATCCCAACACTCGCATCTCCTAACCGGTGCATCAGTTGACCTTCTTTGCAAATGACCAAACCATCTTAAGCGGTTTTCTCGCATCTTATCCTCGATCGGAGCTACACCAACTTTCTTTCGGATTGCATCATTCCGAATCCGATCTTTACGTGTATGTCCACACATCCATCTTAGCATTTTCATTTCTGCTACAGCCATTCTCTGCACATGTCTATGGTTCACAGGCCAACATTCAGAACCATAAAGCATAGCAGGTCTCACGGCAGCTTTGTAAAACTTTCCTTTAATTTTTAAAGGAATTTTCTTATCACAGAGAACAGCGGAGGCTCATCTCCACTTTAGCCAGCCTGCATTTATTCTATTAGTAACATCTCCATCAATTTCCCCATCATGTTGTAAAATAGATCCCAGATATCTAAAAGAATCTCTCTTCTGAATGTTATCGTCACCAATCTTCACCTCGATTCCTTCACCATTGCTTCCATCAAAGGTGCATTCCATATATTCCGTCTTAGCCCTACTTATACGAAAACCTTTAGTCTCCAATGCATGTCTCCAAACCTCAAGCTTCTCATTTACTCCATCTCTAGTCTCGTCAATCAACACAATATCATCAGCAAATAACATACACCAAGGTAACTCATCTTGAATGTGACTTGTCAACTCGTCCATAATCAAAGTAAAAAGAAATGGACTCAAAGCTGAACCTTGATGTAAACCAATGTTGATATCAAAACAGTCAGTCTTCCCCGTCGGGGTCCTTACACAAGATAAAACCCTATCATACATATCCTTTATGAGATTAATGTATAGGACATGTACTTGTCTCTTCTCTAAAACTCTCCACAGTATCTCTCGTGGGACGGAATCATAAGCCTTCTCCAAATCAATAAAGATCATATGGAGATTCTTCCTTTTAGCTCTATAAATCTCCATTGTTCTCCTCAGCAAATGGATGGCTTCAATAGTTGAGCGACCTGGCATGAATCCGAATTGGTTTTCTTTTACTTGGGAAACTTGCCTTAACCTTCTTTCGATCACACGTTCCCAAATTTTCATAGTGTGACTCATCAGCTTGATACTTCTGTAATTTGAACAATTTTGAATGTCTCCTTTGTTCTTATAAAGAGGCACCACGATACTTCTCCTCCAATCTTCAGGCATTTTCTTGCTTCGCCAAATAACATTGAATAGATTCGTAAGCCAAGTCAAACCACGCTCACCTAAAACTTTCCATACTTCTATAGGGATGTCATCCAGTCCAACACCTATCCCAGGTCTCATAACCTTCAAAGCCTCCTCTACTTCTTTTCTTTGTATTCGTCTATAGCATGCACGATTCAAGTAACTTTCACTACTAGCTAGATCACCCAAAGTGATCTCTCTATTTCCTTCTCCAAGGTGTTCGGGGTTCGGGATGGCGGAGCGTCTCTCGTGGCGACCAAAGGTGCGTGGAGGAGGAAGCGGAGCTCAGGCGGTGCGCGACATCGATGGGGACGCTGGGTGGAGGCGGGTCTCGCATGCCAAGCCAGGTCGTAAATGTTTCCGCTGTGGTCAGCGTGGCCACATTGCCTCTGCGTGTGATACTCCGCCCCGCTGCTTCCACTGTGGCAGGGTGGGTCATCGCATGGCTGCTTGCTGGTTCTCGCGTGAGGGAGGTCGCGCCGGACAACGCGTGGCCTCGCGGCGGTCATTCTCGCGAGGTGTTCGTGGTGCTTCTCATGGTGTTCGCGATGCTCGCTCTTTTGCGGAAGTGGTTGGCGGTGCTGGTGCAACTGAGGAGGCTTTGGGGGGTGCTCCTGCATGTGAGGCGGCTGGCGTTCCTGCACATGTGGGGGTGGATGGCTTGGGCTCTGATTCGGCGTTGGGTGTGGGTGGCGATGCGCAGGCTCGGCCCTACGCGGGCATTCCTGTGCATGGCTCGGTACCTGTGCATGGCTCGGTACCTGTGATTGCGGAAGACGTGAAGCAGGAGGTTTTGTTCAACAAGGAGCTTGGTGGTCGGGCTGCCGTTGGTGGGGGGAGGAGGGATGAGGAGCCGGTGGGCGGTTCGGCGAGGCTGGGTGCGGGGCTGCATGGCGGCGGGGCTTTCGCGGGCAGGCGAGATTCTTCCATGGGACACCTTGTTGCTGTAGGTGTCAGGCGTAGTCCAGATCTTTCCTGGGATGACATTCGCTCGACGACGATTACGTTCCTTGGCGATGACTTTGACGGCGACTTCGTCATCCTCGACGCGCTGCGCTGTTGTGTTCGCGGGCTCTCCCCGGTGCAACGGGAGAGCCTCTTCCGTGGCTTAGGCGGTCCTGATGTTAAGTGGCGACCGCTTCGCGTAGCGGATGGTGCGGTGAATTTTTACTGAGGTCTGTATCGCAGAGGTGCGGGGGGTCCCATTCCTCTCTCGCACGGTGGCTGTGCTCTCAAAGGTGATCGGTAGGTGGAGGCATGTTCTAGCTGTCCTGGATGATGGCTTGGTGCCAGGGGCGGACTGGGCCAGCACGACGATTCTTCTTGAGTGTTCTCCTCGCTTTCTTGAGGCTATGGAGGGGAAGGTCATCTTCGAGCGATTGCTCCTGGGCTCATGGTCTTTCAAGGTGGAAATCCTCATTTTGCCGCCGCCGGTGTCCGATCCTTCTCCGTCTTCCTCGGCCTCGCGCGGTGGACGTCAGGCCTCTCCGTCGAGGGCCGACGGTTCGGATTCTTCGCGACACGTGTCATCTTCCGGGGATATTTTCGAAGCGTCGCATGGGGATTTTTTCGAAGCGTCGCATGGGGAGGCCAGCGGCTCAGGGCTATCATTTGCAACGCCTGGGGATGCGAGTGGCGGTCGTGCTTTGGTGGCGGTGGATACTCTCGATGTGGATTTGACCCCTTCATCTCCCTCCATCTGGTCGGGGGATTCTTTGCATTTGGACCACTCTGGACACGTGGCTAGGCCACTTCTCGGCTCTTCATTCGGATCTGCTGTTGTCTCTTATGGGCTTTCTAATCGGATGGTGTCCGACCCGGCCGGGTTATCCAAATCCATCTCTTGGGTCTCTGATTATTCATGTCCTATGCCCATCAGTTTGGTGGCCCCCAGCTCCATGGCCCTTCTGGAGGACGTATTCCCTTCCCCGTTCTTCTTGCTGGACTCTGCTTCAACTTTCCCCGAAGATTCCTTCGCATTCTCCCCGCCGCGGCACGGGGGGCCCCCTTTGCGGGGTTCGTCGGGCGGCGAACGGTCTGCAGAAGTTGCTAACCTCCTCGGCGGAGCTTCCTTGGACGTCGTCGTGGTCAACTCTCCCCCTTCAAGATTTGGACGGTCCTACAGTCGAAGGCGGACTTCCCGCCTTGGAGGCGCGTCCCACTCTTCTCCCAACAGAGACTCTTCTTCTATCTCGCTTCGCGATGCGGTGGCTGATGCTTCTGGATTAATTCGTTTGGTGAGGCGATCGCCTCCTGGAATTTGATTCTGGCTTTTTTGAATGGAGGTTTCCTGGGGTCCCCGTTATTGTTAATGAAGATTTTGTCTTGGAATGTGCATGGCCTTTGCGACCCTCACCGTCGCCGAATTCTGGGTGCTCGCCTTTTGGAGTGGGGTTGCGAAATCGCTTTTATACAAGAATCAAAGCTGGCTATGCTGGATGATGATTTATGGCGGTCCTTTGGTGCTGGTGGGTTGGACGCGTTTCGCTCGTTGGATGCGAATGGCGCGAGCGGCGGATTATTTGTCGCTTGGCGCTCTTCGCGCCTCTCATTCTCTTCATTGAGGATCGGGCGTCACTCCGTCTCCGTGGTGCTGACTTTGTCTGAAAATAATATGCGTGCCGCCTTCACTTGTGTTTATGGGCCAAATTCTCACATCGCTCGCAGGGAGCTTTGGGAGGACCTTAGGGAGGATGCGCTTGCTTTTGGTGACTTACCTTGGCTTTTGGGGGGTGACTTTAATGTCACATTGCTCTCGCAGGATCGTCCCCGTGCTCGTGGGGGCAGCGATCCCGGCTCTGGGGACTTTATGGACCTTATTCGGGATTTGGCCCTGGAGGGGCTGGTGGCAAAAGATATCTCTTACACTTGGAGATCGAATTCTTCCCGGTCGCGGATTGATCGCTTCTTGGCCAATGTTCGCATGATGGAGGCATTTCCCCTTTGTGCGGTCACTTCTCGTCCTCGCTCATTCTCTGATCACAATCCCATCATTTGGGATTCCGGGGATGACCAGCATCCTCATGGGCTTTTCCGCTATGAGCGTTGTTGGCTCCTCGAGCCGGGATTCAAGGATCTTGTTCGGAATCATTGGGACCAGTCCTCTTTTGCGGGATCTGCCGCTTGTCGCTTTGACCTTAAAATCTCTTCCTTGCGAGCGGCTCTCGCGTCCTTCAAACGGGAGACGTGGCAGGCTCGTATTTGTGCTCGTTTGGCGGCTGAGGCTGTGATTTT
Organism: Ottelia alismoides; assembly: GCA_037367405.1. Taxonomy (NCBI): domain Eukaryota; kingdom Viridiplantae; phylum Streptophyta; class Magnoliopsida; order Alismatales; family Hydrocharitaceae; genus Ottelia; species Ottelia alismoides. The sequence goes on along the minus strand of JAZKJV010008097.1, from coordinate 169,922 downwards.
GCGGATTGACCTTCTCGAGAACGAAAGGGAATTGACTCCGGGGGAGTTGGCTGAGCGCGCTGCCGCCGTTGAGACGGCGCGGCTGGAGGATCGAAAGCGATCGATCGAATGGCGTCAACGATCTCGGGTGAGGTGGCTCAAGGAGGGGGACGCCAATTCTGCATACTTCCACAGGGTGGCGAGTGGCCGCCGCCGCTCTAATTCTATTTCATCTATTTCCATCAGCGGTGCGCTTTTTGAGGGGGAGAATGATGTGGGGGTGGCTGTGGGGAATTATTTTCGGGCCGCGTTTGGGTCCTCGGCTACGCGACGGTGGCAGTGGTCGGGCCAAGGGGCTCCTGCTTTCCCAGCGTCTACTGTGGAGGCGCTCGTGCTCCCGCTTTCTATGGAGGAACTCAAGGGGGCCGTTTGGGACCTCAATTCTGATGCTGCGCCGGGGACTGATGGCTTCCCGGTTTGTTTCTACAAGGATTTCTGGGATGTTCTTGCCAACGATGTTCTGGATGTGGCGCGGGACTTCTGCGAGGGGAACGATGGTTTCGATATACTCAATCGGTCTCATATTGTTCTTATACCAAAATCTACCTCGGCTACTCGGATTGAGGACTTCCGGCCTATTTCCATCTCTAATGCGATCTACTTAATTATCGCCAAGGCCCTGGCGCGGCGCCTGGCCCCGCTCCTTGACTCGCTCATATCGCCTGCGCAGGCAGCTTTCGTGCGTGGAAGGCATATTTCAGATTGTTATGCGGTTGTTTCCGAGATCATTGCGGCGTGGCGGAAGAATGCCACAAATGGGGTTCTCTGGAAAATTGATTTTGCGAAGGCCTATGATACTCTTGATTGGCGGTTCTTATGGTCCGTTCTTTGGAGAAGGGGGTTCCCCTCGACCTGGATTTCGTGGATGCGGCGTTGTGTGTCAACGGCTTCCCTTTCACTATTGCTCAATGGTCATTCGGTTGGGGGCACTTTCCAACCTCGTAGGGGGATTCGTCAGGGGTGCCCCCTTGCACCTCTCCTATTCGTTTTGGCGGTAGATGTTTTGCCGCGCATGATCGAGGGTGTTGTGGCGGCTGGGCTGTCTCGCGGCTGCTCATTTGGCCCTTACCACGTCCCGCTTGTTCAATTTGCTGATGATACAATTTGCTTCATCGAGGGTGGTTCTTCGAATGTTTCCCCTATGGCTACTACTCTACAACTTTTCAGCGAGCTCTCGGGTCTTCAAATCAATGGCAACAAATCAAAGGCTGTCCCTTTCTCCATGTCCGCGGCGGAGGAGGCGGAGTGCTCGCGTTTGCTGGGTTGTCCTGCCTCTGATCTCCCCTTTGATTACTTGGGTTTACCTCTGACGGTGGGCCGCGCGCGCATTCGTGATTGGAAGTCAATTGTCGAAAAGATGGAGCATCGCTTGGCTGGGTGGCGCGCGGCTATTCTCTCCCGTGGTGGGAGGTTAGTGCTTCTCAAATCGGTTTTATCTTCCATCCCTATCTACTTTCTCTCAGTGCGTGGGATGCCAAAGGGAGTTCGTTCGCGTCTGGAGAAGTGTATGCGGGGATTCTTGTGGGGGAAGAAGGGGGGAGGGGGGAAGGGCGTGCACCTCGTGGCCTGGGAAGAGGTCACGCGGCCTAAGAAGGAGGGAGGGCTGGGCGTGAGGCGCCTGGCGACGGTGAACGATGCTCTCTTGCTCAAATGGGCGGCGAGAATTTGAGGTAGGGAGGACAATTTCTTGTTAAACTGTTTGAGGGTTGCGGCTGGGGATGGCTTTGTTTCTGCTTTTCGTGGCGATTATCAGGGCCAACTATCAACTTTTTGGCGAGGGGTGATGGACGCTCTTAACCGCAATCGCTCTTTATTTTCTATTAAGCTCTGTGATGGAAATTTGATTCGTTTCTGGGAGGACGACTGGACGGGAAGGGGGCCCTTACGGAATCTCTTCTCCCGCCTTTACGCTTTGGTGCCCAACAAGGATGTAACGGTGGCCTGTTGCTGGGATGGGCGTGCTTGGTGCCCTCCAATTTCTGAGCTCTTGTCAGATCAGTTGACGCACGATTATATCTCTCTCATTTCCACTCTTGATGAAGCCCCCGTGCCTTCTCGGGGCCGTGACTATTTGGCTTGGAAGAATGGGTCCTTCTCTACCTGTGACGCTTATAAGGCTATCTTGCCCAACTTTTCTAGGGCTGATGCCATCTTCTTGAGAGACTGCAGATTCTTGTGGGGGCTCAAGCTTCCTGAGCGCGTTGGTATTTTCCTTTGGCTTCTCCGTCGGGGAAGATTGCTAACTCGTGATCGCTGTGCTAGGATGTTTCCAAATTCTTCGCCTATCTGTGGCCTCTGTGACATGGAAACGGAAAGTATTGATCACCTATTCCTTCATTGCAGCTGTGTTTGTGCCCTGTGGGAGGACTTGGGTTGGCTGGATCTGTCATCTTTTGCATCTTTCTGTCATAGCTTGTTCTGTGGTAGGGGGCGACCGCGGTTATCGCTGCTGGAACCAATTGCGCGGCTTTGGAGCCTTTGGCTGGGACGAAATGAAGCTATCTTTGCTCGGCAGCGGTTCTATTTGGAGAATATTTGCTCCTCGGCCTCGGGCTTCCTACGTGACTGGACCTCATTGTAACATGATTTTTTTGCTGCGGGGGTAACGCCCTTTGTTTACCCCCTGTACCTTGCTTTTTATTTTCTGATCTTCCATTCCCCCATGTAAGTATTTCTTTCTCTTTTTAATGCATTGGGGTGAGCACCTTCGAGTGTGTCCCCCCTTTTTTGAGCCTAAAAAAAAAAGTTTATGGAAGTACTGCTCCCATCTAGTCTCTATATCCTTCTGAGTAACAAGCACATGACCTTCCTCGTCCTTAATACATCTCACTTGAGAAAGGTCTTTGGTCCTTCTTTCTCTTGCTTTGGCCAACCTGAATATATCCTTCTGGCCCTCCTTAGAGTTGAGATTTTTATACAAAACCTCATAAGCTTTTGACTTAGCTTCACTTACAGCCTTCTTTGCTTCCTTCTTCGCTATTTTATAGTCTGTGACAGATTCCTCTGTTCTATCCTTAGACATAGCTTTAAAGTAAGCTCTTTTAATTTTTAGCTTTTCTTGCACCCCTTCACTCCACCACCAAGCCTCCTTTTGACCCGGAGCTCCTCCTTTTGACTCGCCTAGCATCTCTTTGGCTACCTTTCGGATACAAGATGCTACTGCCTCCCACATCTCGTTTGCACTACCGCTACAATTCCAAGATAAGTCTTCTAAAACCTTCTCCCTGAAGCGTGATTGCTTCAGCGGAAGATTCCACCACCTAGTTCTAGTGATCTTAGGAACCTTCCTTTTCTTTACTAGCCCTTTTATTTGTAAATCCAAGACTAACAAGCGATGTTGGGTTGTCAAACTCTCTCCAGGGATTACTTTGCAATCTTTGCAATACAATCGATCTCTTCTCCTCAACGCAAAGTAATCTATCTGTGTTCTAGTTGAGCCACTCTTATAAGTAATTAAATGCTCCTCCCTCTTCTTAAAAAGAGTGTTTGCTATGAAAAGATCATATGCAGTTACAAAATCCAGAATGACTTTTCCCTCTTCGTTTCTATCCCCAAAACCATGTCCTCCATGCACACTTGCATACCCTGAAACATCTTTTCCCACATGTCCATTAAGATCTCCACCTATGCAAACCATCTCTCTTTGTGGGATTCCTTGTAAAATCTTATCCAGATCCTCCCAAAAAGCTTGTTTAGTCCTTTCATCTAAACCAATTTGCGGTGCATAAACTGAGATGATATTCAGAATTTCTTCTTCAAGCACCAACTTTAGCAAAATAATCGGATCCCCAAATCTTTGCACCTCAACCACACAATCCTTCAAATCTTTATGAACAACCACTCCAACAACGTTTCTGCCCTTATCTTTACCTGAATACCAAAGTTTAAAGCCTGTCTTCTCGATCTCCCTTGCTTTCTCTCCAACCCATTTAGTCTCTTGTAGATATAATATATGAATCTTCCTTCTTTCCATTGTATCCACTATCTCCATCAATTTTCCAGTTAAAGTACCGATATTCCAACTACCAATCCGTAACTTCCTTTGCAATCTCTTTTGGACTAACTTCTTTACTCGCATGCGTCCATTATGCGAGAACCCTTGCAAATTTTGGACTGCATCCGGGCGGTGATGCAGCGGAACTAGTTTATTTACCCGCATGCGTTCCTCATGCGAGAACCCTTGCAAATTTTGAACTACATCCAGGCTTTCCTAAAGCTAAGAAAATTATAGGACTGGTAGTTGACATGACATTTGAGGTGCTCTGGTTGAAAAAAGTTTCTTCCGACAAAGTTTCTTACGACTCCTTTTTATTAGTGAGTTATTTTGTGATTATAAAAATACCATTTAGATTTCTCACAATGACCATTTTAATGGATGCATAAAGCTCATAAGAAGTTGTCATGAGCGACATACAATCGTCTAGAGGTGGGAAATTCCAAATGAGATGAGTGCAGACCTTCAGAATTGAGAGTTGACTCAGGTGCATGCATTGACTCGTGTCAGCCTGAGCTTTGCTTGATCACCGGGAGCGTGGAAGGACATGCTATCTGAAGGAATGGTCATTGACTACTGAATCCTGGTCTACTTGATTGTACATGATTTGCACATGAACCCAGTAATCTGCCCTATATTCGTATTTCTTCTTTTTATTTCTTTTTATGTAACTTACCCTACATGGTTTCTCCTCTCAATATAAGAGAGCCTTATGACCTCTTGAATACTATGCCATTCATTTCTCTCCGCAGCTTTCAATGCCACTAACTACAAGTACACTTTAAGAATTCTAACTATAAGTGCACTTTTTCTAACTCCTATTCATCACTTGACATATTCTTGACATCTTCAGATTTGGTGCATCAATTTGACGTCTTAGGTAAAGGGTCCACACCTAAACAGATGCCTTATTACACATTTGGTTTTGGGTTTTGGTGGATGCCTCCATCCTTCATCCTATTTTAAATAAAAGAGGTCGTTGTTTGAGGGGTTCCAATCAAGGGAGTTGGTCATTGAGTTTTGGATATACTGAGGTTTGTGAGGGGCATGTAACATACAAGTGGCAACAAAGCTAGTCGTGTTAGGAAAATACATTCAAATACAAGGCTTCAAATTTCGATTTCGGTCACCATTTCAGTGACCGAACAAAATGAAATTTTGGCCGAATTTCGATCGAAATTCGACCGAAATTTCGGTCATTTCGGTTGGTTTTGAACCGGGCCCTCCAAATTTCGGACGATATAGGCCATTTCGACCTAATTTCGGTCACCTGCCGAGATCGAAGTTCGATCGAAATTCGGCGAATTTCGACGAAATTTGATCCCACTTTCAAATCTAAACAAGATTGATGAACAACAACGACAACAAAGGTGGATGCGCCATTGAGTCTAACGAGATTGACGGACAACAAAGGTGATGTAGGTGGAGGCAACATAGGAGGGCCGAGCCTCCATGGATGACAGACAAATTAGGCGAGGTAGATGATTCTGATATTCTTTTTCGTAGAGCAACTTGGGGAAATATTCGTGCAACATAAGGTCATAGTGGAGAGGACAAGAAATTAGAGGTAGAATGGTGGCAATGCCTATAGAAAGATTTGGTTGTAAAAGGGGATGCTGATACAATTTTTCTCCACGCTATTTCTAGTGGTAGGAGAAGAAGCAATTTCATTTATTGATAGGGAAAAATGATTTCCAGATTCCAGATTCACAGAGACTCAGGTGAGACAAGTGATGGTTTGAGTACTTGAGACAATTCAACATGCGTATTAGGATGTTTTGTTGGCAGTGTTTTAGCAGGTTGAGACATGACTACACCGGTCACTCAGTAATGATTTTTTTAGAACAAGATGTGCGGGAGGTGGTGTAACCTTGTTGGTTTCCTATTTTTTTGCCAATACATTTTATGAAGGTGGTTAGTGTCAATGTACTTGAGATGGTTGAGGAATTCAAACTTGGGGATACTAGTTTTATTAGGTTAAACATGGACTTGATATTTTTAACATTAAAGAAGGAAGCTGCATTATGGGTCGAAGATTTAAGACCCTCTGCTCTCGTCAATGGTATTTATATGATCATGGCTAAGTTAAAAATATGCGCCGCTTGTCTTAATGGACCTCATTAGACCAGAATAAACAATATTCATACTTGTAAGATGATGATGGACAATGTTAGGACGACCTCAGAGATTGTGACCTATTGTTGGAGTAGACATGCTTGGCTTGCTTTGGAAGGTGGATTTTTCTAAAGCGTACTACGTAATTGATTGGAATTTCAATGGAGATCCGTGTGCAATAAGGGCTCCTAGCACATGTGGATTTCTTGGATGAAGAGATATATTATGACTACTTTTTATTCATATGGCGTAATAAACATATGGAAGAGGGTTTCTTTTAGCTAAAAAGGGGGTTATACAAGGGTACCCATGCGATGCCACTTCTCTCATTTTGGCAATGGATACAGTTATGGTGACAGATGCTCAGGCAGTCTAGGGTGGTTGTTTTACGGGGTTCACAATGCATGATTTGTTCATACTTGTTTTTGGTATGTTGACGATACTTTCTTCTTTATAGGATGCTCTCCTTTGATGGCTAAACAAATTTCGGTTATAGTGGAGATTTTTTTATCCAAAAATGGGGAAACACTGAGAGGTGTCCGCCCCATATATATATATATTAATACGACCGGTTTAAAAGACTTATCTTATTAATATGATGGAATTAAGTTATAGTGGAGATATATGATGGATTTTATGGTTTATTGATTTATTTGCGGGAAACTCGTCTTTGTGCCTTGCATCCTTTCAACGGAGGGTGCACGAGAGTGTGGCTAGATTCCTTGTACGCTATGTTAGTGTCTTCCGATGTAATATTTAGGCATTTCAATTTTCTCATTTGGGGGCATCTCCTCCGATGACGTTTCTCTGCCATTTGCGACACTATGGGCGATTTGGAGCGGGCGGAATGATCTCATTTTTAGGAATCAACGGTTTTATTTTGAGAATGTTGTGTCTCACTATAAGGCACTTTATAATTTCTGGTCCTCCAGGTGATGTAATCCTCTTCTTAGTACATATGCGGCGAATCCCATCTCGAGAGTTCACCCTCTTTTTCCATAAAAACAATTTCAATGTTCTTTTTATCTGAGCACAAGTTTCTGGTTTGGTATATACCATATGTTGGAAGGGACAGGAGAGATTTTTTGGGTTCAACTTTGGTCATGATAGTAAAGTTCGTAATGGTGGACTGGGATTTGGTCAGCAAAATTCATGAGATTGGTGGGATGAAAGTGTAGAAATATGGGAGATGGACAAAGCCTTGATTATGAAGTGAATGTTCATGCTTTGGAGATCTGACGACGTCCTATTATTTTCACTTCTTAGAGGTATTTATGGATTCTCCACCAGGGTGGATGTTTCAGTCGGGGATACGAGGTTGCCCACCATGTTTTGAAGAGGTATATGCCATGTTCATCCATAATCAGTTACTTTGTTGCACCAATGCTCCGCTATGTCATGTTTTTCAAATTTCTGAGAGATGTTTGGACGTAGAAGGGAGATCTCTGTGATTGATTTCCAAGTTTATATGCTTCGGTAAAGTATAGAGGTGCTTCAATGCTGCTTGTTGGGCTAGTTATGAAGGAGATGTGGACTCCTGCCTTGCTTCTCCATTTTCAAAACAGAGGTTTGAGGGATTCTTGGGGTTTACAAAGCATCTTGACTCTATGTGGTTTATCCTTCGAGTTAAGAACCACCAGGTGCCGGGTGAGGGAGATCTTTGTGAAGAAGTTGTGAAGGTCAATTAGTATGCAGTGTGCTGAGGTAGTCTGGCTCTCGGGCCGAACATCTGCAGGTTGAGAGCTAGAAGGTCCCTCTGAGGGTGAAGATCTTACGTGGCTCCCGTGAAGGTCACTGGTGAAGACAGAGACACTCTTGGTCTATCTTTTTTCCACCACAGACGTTGAGTGCCCGTTTGGTTACGAAGAGATTGAGGACATGGAGCACTTGTTATTTAGGTATCGCCCCCCCAGGAGTTGTGAAGGGAATCAAATATGACCTGAATGGATTCTGCACATGCAGATGGATTTTAGAGGAGCTTTGCTACTGCTGCATATCAATTCAAATGGGGAAGGAAGAATCTTTGATTTAAGGCGGCCACTACAGTTAGCCTGGAATGCTATGATCTTTTGTGACGGGCAGGTCTAAATAGAGAATGTTGTGGCCCATGGGAGATTTCTGTTTGAATCTTGGTTTTTTAATGGCCATGACATATTATTCATGGATGGTCACGTGTCATCTACCTAGGACAGCAACCACTCATGCTATTATAAAAACCATCTTCACCCTGTCAGTAATAGTCATTAACTGCAAATTTTGAATGCTTGTATTGTCAGCCTTACTTTTGGCATGTCTCCTTGAAGCATGCTCTATTTTAGGGGGTGCATGGCTGAATTGTGGAGCATGTCAGTCCATACGTATGGCATACAGATTTGTCTCCTATTTCAATCTCCATTTTACTCTAGTTATTTTCACGTGACTATTGTTATTCATCTAAATGAAGTAATTGGAGTTTTTTCTGCTGGAAGCATCGAAGAAGTATCTGAACTTGGAAGTATCAATTTTGCATGATGCTTTCTGCTAATTATAGCACTAAAGCTTGCTTATTTCATGTATTTTTAAGATTTACATGCTGTTTGTTTACTTTTTAAGGTTATTCATGCAGCAGATTTTCGAGACTGCAAGGCTGCATATGATATTCGAAAAAGTAAGTTATTTAGGATGAGTTGTTTTATGTGAATGCATTCTCTGCTGCAATTAAATATGTAACTTGATGGACTGGTTTGTGATTTAGCAAGCTTCATATTGAAAATTTTCTGCAGAATATTTGGTCAGTCATTTGCTTTGTAGCCAGAGAATCATTAATGTCCATTATTGTTATGCAATTTCAAATGGTCTGGTGGTAGTGTAGTGTGCTTATCACCCAAAAGACGAGGGTTCAAATCCTTCGTTGTGGGGGTTGCGTTAGGTAATTGACAACCAATGTAAAAAATAGCCGAATCTTTCAACATGGATTTGGGCAAGAATTCATGTAGCCGACCCTAATTATGGTGGGAGAAGGCTTCACCATTTTTATCGTTATGTAATTTCAAAAGCAGTTAAAATACAGAGAAGATAAGATAAAAAGAAGATAAAAATTGCAACCTAAAGTCCAAATAAGACCATACTCGTCAATGAACCATGTCATACATGCAGTTGTTTTTGCCTTATTTGAAAATGTACAAAGAAGATCATCTAATACCCTGGTTAAAATGCGAGAGAAGTTGATAGAGAGCCTTGCAAGAGTTGTATGGCCTCTGTAGATCCATGTCCGATTTTTACAAAAATTAAATTTGTTTGAAAGCAACATATCAACTTAGTTGGAAAAGGCTAGGAAAAGGCTTGGTTATCTTTGTTGTCTTAGCCTTCTTTTGTTTATGTTCACATTTTCAATTCATCACTAAAAAGCGTAGCCAGAAAGTATTGATGATGGCCTCTCTTTTTTTTTTGAAATGCAGAAGTCAATAATTTATGATATCATCGATTTGCTACGGGTTTCTTTGTTAAGATAATTATGGTTTCTTTTAGTTAAATCACCAAAGACTTTCTTTGAAGCCATAGCATTACATAAACATATTATTATCTGACATTCCAAAAATTTTTAGTTTGAGGACGAATTATGTTTCTTTTCATTTTTTTAAAATTTTCCCTTGACTTTCTTTCCCTACATTTATTTAATATGTTGGAAATCAGAAATGCGGAAGCAATGGCAGCGTTATCACATCAATAAGCAAGATTGACAATTGGATTTATGTTGAACCCTACACTTTGTGGAGCGGGATGAAATCACGAGAGAAATTATCGGGTGATATGTTTCAGCTCATTATTTTCAATGAGTACAAGGGGTATAAAGCTCTATATATAGTTCCACCAACAAAACAAAGTCCGACAACTCATCCATGTAGAACTAAACTACTGCTACACAATTAGTTCAGTTCACAATTCTCTCAACACTCCCCCTCAAATTAGAGTATTTGATGCTTGACTTCGACAATACAACACTCACCACACACAAGCTGAGTACATAACACAAATACAACTCAAAATACTGCATTTCTCTCATTTGTATTAGGTAAATCTAGCGTTGATGTTGTTTGGTTCTTGAATACTATGGATATCTGATGCAATATTTCCCAAATTGATGGGCCGAATCGGATTAAATCCATCATGAATTTGGAGATTTTTTAATAATAGGGATTCCCATCTCTAATTAATTATTTTAATTAGTTGTTTATTTTATTTAAATAAATTGAGATTGTAATCTCAACATTTCGTGTAGGTAAGTTTAGTCAGAGTCAATTTAGGAAGTCAATTAAGGTCATTAGAACAGGTTAGGATTTTATTTAAATATTATGCACTTTCTAATTTTGTAATCCCACCCCTCTTATATAAAGGGGATAGTAGGCATTTGTTTTAAACAATTAAAAATATATGAAAAATTTGAGATTTATCTCTTGTTTTCTCGCTCTCTCTCCACGCAATCTCCGCGATTCGTCTCCAAATTCCCGTGCAACCGGCGCATTCTTCTTTTTCTTCCTCTCTCTAAATTTCTTCCACCAAACAATTTTCCACTGTTGGTTTTTTTATCTGCATCATTAGGTATCAGAGCATGGCAATCGAATTCTTATGTTTCGACCATCCGATCGCATATTGGCAGATGCAATTCGATTTAAGTCGTCTCGGACAAGGTTCACGTTCGCATTCGAAGAAGTTCAAACGTCGTATATCAAGCGTCAATATACAAGCATGGTTTGATTTAAGGTTCAAGAAAGAATCATTCCTCAATAAAAAAATTCAGACCGTCGCTGCCTTGATACAACATGATTTTGATGCAGGAAACACATGTATTTTTTGTTCAAAGAAAATTTTGATGATACAAATTCTTCGGAAGAACATGAAGAGAAAGAGCCTATCTACGATGAAATTCTAGAGGATGAAGAACCCGATCCATCTATTCTCATTCGAAGTTGCTGTCCATGAAAGAAAACATGCCATCTGTGATAATGAAATTGAAGCCCCGTATTTGGTTTTAGAAGAACCACATAATTTGCCTTCGACGCCCTGGCCAAGGCTGTCCGAAAAGGGGTGGTGTTGGTACCACCACTACCACCACCGATGCCTCCACCAGTTCCAATACCTTTGCCAACCACTGTCCAACCACTCGGCCTTTTCCCCGTAACTACTACTTCCATCCTCGACCCCAGCAGCCGTTGCCAGCCACCACCTTGCGACCCTAGCACCTTGCGGAGCCCTGCCAGCTGCCACCATGCATGCTTCAAGTACGACTCTCGTCGCCACCTTCTTCGATGTTGCAAGGGCATCCGATACGGGTCCCATACATGCAGTAGCTCCCGCCTCTGTTGTCCCCATGCATGGGTCATTGTTGTAAAATTCAGCTGACTAGGCCGACTAGTCGGCCTGACTAATCGAGTGGGGGGGGGGTACCTGACCTGACTTGGTCAAATCGACCTTTAGTCGGGCTAACCCGATTAAACGGGCGAGTAAACGACCTAGTAGGTCGACTAGTCGACTGACTTTTGTATGTGGATTCGTATTCGGTCAGCCTAATCCCTCAACCCGATTACCCATTTAAATGTGATTTGGGGCTTATTGTTAGACAGTAACCCCATACTCATTTTAACCCTCGGCTCCCCCGACTCCCCTGCGCACGCCTCTCCATCGATTAGTCTCCCTGCGCCGCTTCACCGCCTCCATCGCGTCGCCGCCCCCTCCGTGTCGTCGACAACCAGGCGATCTATCCTTTTGGCATCAAGCCTCCACCGCCCCCTCCTCCGTGTTCTCGGATCTCAAACGACTATGTTAGGATTTTGTTTTTCTATTTTTTTGTTTTTCTTGCTTCGTTTAATACTTTAATGCTTGATCTTAGATATTATGTTATTGCAATCTTGTTTTCTTGCTTCATTTAATAATCCTCTACTCTTGTAATCTTGTCCCCCTTGTGATAGTTCCATATGGAACTATTTTTGGGGTGTTATTAGTTGGTTAACTTGTGGGAGGGTGGGGTCATTGGTTGTGAAAAAGTTGTATTGATGGTGATGGTATTAAGTGATAAGGAAGCAAGGAAAAGAGATCTAGGAGGGATGTTGTTAAGGCCTGTTTTTTGAACATATTTTACTTACCTTGGCCAAGTTCGATGTTCTCTTTTTATATCGGAAGGATGTGCAAGATGGAATATTATAATAGAAATTTGAGAATTATATTGTGGAAAAGTATGAGTTTTATGTCAATCGATATCTCAAATTATTAGATGGTTTGCATGCTGGTTAACTTATATAAGGTTAGAATTGTGTTTATACATCCTATGATGGTTTGCATGTTGGTTATCTTATATATGGTTAGGTAACTTAGGTTATTTACCTTTTGTGGTTGTTGATTAGCTTTGTGTGTTTAGTTACCTTTGTGTTTGTTGATTGGCTAACTTGTGAGTTTGTTGATTAGTAACTTGTAAGTTTGGTCAGTTTTGTGTTTGTTGATTAGTAACTTCTGAGTATGTGATTATGTAGATGGCTACACCTCCAGCCAACGTCGCTTCTGGTAGCGACTAATCTTTTTACGTGTCGCTATGATCAACTGATCCTGCATGGCAATATGGTTGTTTTTCAAATCTTGCGAATCCGAATACAGTTACTTGTAGATTATGCAAGAAGGTTGTCAAGGGAGGTGTATACAGGTTCAAGCAACATCTAGCACAACAAAGAGGCAACGCGGCTGCATGTCCTAAGGTGGATGAAGAGACGAAGAAGATGATCGCATACCTTGATGACGTTGCCATGAAGAAGAACCAGAAAGCCACTGATGTTCAAGAGATGAGAGAGGAGTCGCTGATGTTCAAGAGATGAGAGAGGAAATTAATATCGCTGGAGATGTAGGTTGGGCGAAGAGATCATGATTATCCGACTCCTTGGAGAAGAATGTTGTAGGAGAAGGGTCATCACGTCCGATGACCATAAAAGATGCATTCTCCAAGTATCATCGTGATAGGGTCACCCCGTATATAGCCAACTGGGCATATACATCTGTGATTTCTTTTAATGCATTGACGACAAAGCCCTTCATGCAGATGTTGGAGGCGATTGGGAAGTACGGGCTTGGACTAAAGACACCCAGGATGTATGAGCTTAGTGGTCCACTTCTGAAGAAGGCGGTGAAGAAAATGCATGATGACTTGCAATGTCATCGTGATACGTGGAAGTCGACGGGATGTTCTTTGATGATAGACGCATGGATGGACATGCATGGAAGGGGTACCATCAATTTTTGTGTCAATTGCACCAAGGGGACTTCATTTTTGAACTCCATAGATGCCTCAGATGAGGCTCACACTGCGGAATACATCTTCAAGCTGGTGAAAGAGTGTCTTAATGAATTGGACGTGGATAATGTTATTCAGATTGTGGTTGATAATGCATCCGCCAATATAGTAGCGGGAAGATTGCTACTCACCAAATATCCGCAGATTTGGTGGACTCCGTGTGCCCCGCACTCTTTTAATATTGCTTTGGAGGAGATAAGCAGAGAGACGAAGGTGATGAGCGCAATCACACAGGCGAAGAGGTTTACGGTGTTCATCTTTTACACATCAAAACTCTAAGCTTGATGCGCAAGTTCACCAACAAGAGGGACATTGCAAGGCCCAACCAAGCAAGATTTGCAACCACTTTTCTTACTCTTGATAGCCTAAATGAGAAGAAAGACCAGCTTAGAATGATGTTTTCCTAAGAAGAGTAAAGGAACTGCAAATGGTACAAGACCAAGAGGGGAGAAGCAACGAGTTTCATTGTATTCATCCCTACATTCTGGAACCACACCGCACACGCTATCCGAGTTTTCACCCCATTGGTTTATTGCGTGTGGTTGATGCAAATCGATGTCCATCCATTGGCTTTGTCCAGAGGGTTTGAAGATGCCAAATGGGAGATAATGTCACCATTCAATGGCGTGGAGTTGTCTTACAAATTTTTTGTAGATGTTGTTGCCTCCAAAACCAAAGGGAGACTCGATACTCCATTGCATCTAGCAACTTATTACTTGAACTCATTTTTCTTCTATACTGAGTCTCGCGGTGATCCAAATATTTTGGTGAGGAGAGGGTTTAAGGAGTGCATGAAATGATTTTAGCTAGATTTGGATATACAAGATGCAATTACCGGGGACGAGCTTCCAGCATACAAACTTGGTCGTGGAGATTTTGACAAGCCTTTAACTGTGAGACATAGGATGACAAATGATGGCAATTATGATTTAGGTATTTCATCCTCCGGCCAATTCTCTCTTTGGCAAGCCTTTTTTATTATATTTTATTATGTCGATCAATTCTCTATTTAAATAGCTAATTGGTAGTATAATCATGGAGATGACATGCCTCATTTAAAAGCCATGGCCATCAAGATCTTGTGGTTGATGTCTTCATCCTCCAGATGTGAGCGTAATTGGAGTACATTTGACTCAATAGTGACTCCATTCCACCCATCAAATTTGATTAATAATAGTAAACTATAATATAGTAATTGATATAAGTATAAAATTTGTATTTTGGTCTTCAGATCCATACCAAGAAGAGAAACTGGTTGGAGACGGAGAAGCTGAACGGTCTTGTGTACGTGCGTTTCAATTCAAACATGCAGGAACGTCGAGTTGAGAAAGAAAGAGATCCTCCCTCATCTCGTGATCGTGCACACATGGCTGAATGGACCGGAGATGTCGATGCTCCTGAGGAGGGACTCGTTATGAGCATTGACACCTCCGGTCCATTCAGCCATTTGTCCACGATCACGAGATGAGGGAGATTCTCTTTCTTTCTCAACTCGACGTTCCTGCAGGTTTGAATTGAAACACACGTACACAAGATCGTTCAGCTTCTCCGTCTCCAACCAGTTTCTCTTCTTGGTATGTATCTGAAGATACAACAACAACAATTGATGCTTTTCCCACATTAAGTAATACGGATATGAAGATCAAAATACAAATTTTAAATTTATGTCAATTATTATGTTGTAGTTTACTATTGCTAATCAAATTAGATGGGTGGAATGGAGTTATTACCGAGTCAAATGTACTCCAATTACGCTCACATCCAGAGGATGAACACGTTAAGCTTAAAATCTTGATGGCCATGACTTTCAAATGAGGTGTATCATCTCCATGATTATACTACCAATTAGCTATTTAAATAAAGAATTGGTCAATATAATATAATATAATAAAAAAGGCTTGCCAAAGAGAGAATTGGCCGGAGGATGAAATACTTGGATCATAAATGCCGTCATTTGTCATCCTTTGTCTCACAACTAAAGGCTTGCCAAAATTTCCACGACCAAGTCTGTATGCTGGAAGCTCGTCCCTAGTAATTGCATCTTGTATATCCAAATCTGGATAAAATCTTTCCACGCACTACTTAAACCCTCTCCTCATCACAACATACGGATCACTACGAGACTTAGTGTAGAAGAAAAATGGGTTCAAGTAATAAGCTGCTAGATGCAATGGAGTATCGAGCCTGCCTTTGGTCTTGTATGTAACAACATCCATAAAAAATTTGTAAGACGACTACACGCCATTGAATGATGCAATTATCTCTCGTTTGACCTCCTTAAGCCCTCCGTAGACAAAGCCCATGGATGGACGCCGATCTGCATCAACCACATGCAATAAATGAACCAACGGAGTGAAAACTCGGATAACATTTGCGGTGTGGTTCCTGAATGTAGGGCTGAATACAACGGAACTCGCCGCTTCTCCCTTCTTGGTCTCGTATCATTTGTAGTTCCTCCACTCTTCTGAAGAAAACATCAATCTAAGCTTGTCTTTCTTCTCATTTAGGCTCTCTGCTCTCAAGAGTGAGAAAAGTGGTGACAAATCTTGTTTGACTGGGCCTTGCAATGTCCCGATTGCTGGTGAATGATGAATCCATGATTTATTAACATTTCTGTCGCATTTTGTCTTAAAACCCTTAACAAATACATGTAAATATCCAACAATTTTCACCTTTTATCAAAACTCCATTCATGAATAAAAATGCACTTTTATGCATCAAAAACATGTAAATAAATAAATGAATAAAAATAAAGAAAAGAAGGCAGATTGTAAATATGTATATATATACAATATGACTCAGAAAATATAAATATAGCTGTAAGATATATTTATAACTTAACCCCCGAGACCAAGTCAGCATGGATTGGTCGACAAACAAACAAGTAGGGGGAGATAAGGAAAGAAAATCATAAAAGTAATTAAAGTTACATTCCACACATTCTTCATTATTTATCAAATAAATATCAAATCTTCATTGATTTTTAATTAATTCATATGTACTATTTGTTACCAAACTCTTTTCCTAATTATTTCTAAAAATGTATATAAAAATATAAAAATAAGTTAAAAATATTATCTTGTATATATGCCAAGAAATCTAATTTTGTAAATTGTCAAATTCTCAACTTCCGAACATCATAACTTTCTCATACGAACTCCAATTTCACTCTACTCACCTTTAAAATTCATAAAATAATGTTATCTAATTAATGGAGGTGATTTCATTAAAATCAGAGTCCGTTTGCAAAAAGTCGATTTTGGGACCTAATGACAATAGGGTTTCTGGACTATTTATTTTATTTAGAACACACCATTTATAGTTTTATTAATTTTATAATTTTTAATTATTTTCATGATCTTGTATTTTTACCATTATTTATTTCAGAATTTTTGGAGCTTATTTATTATTTTAATTTAATCCAAAACCCTAATTTATAGATGAAATTGAACTACATAACTTATACCCGTATTTATTAATATATCTAAACTAACTTATTAAAATTCACAAAAATTCGCAAAGGCCTTATTTATTATTCTAATAATTAAGAAAATATAAAATTAATATATAAATATTTATTTATTGAATTAAAACTTCAGAAGCCTATTTATTAAGTATTATTTATGCCTATTTAGTAATATAATATTTATATTTCGTACAATATTTATTATTTATAAAAAGTAATTATACCATAATTTAGATAATTTAATTATCTATATTTTTCGTTTTTATACCTATTTAAAATAATATTATTTACTATTTATTACCTAATTTATATTGTATTTACAACATCTGGCCAACCAGGTGCTGACACGTGTCAGCACCTGGTTCTTCAAGAACTCAACAGTTAGAATTTTGTTCCTTCGGGCGGACTTCAACAATTTTTCCCGCTCATCTCCTAACTTTTTCACTCGATCTAAACCCTCCATTACCTTCCCCTAACTACCCTAATACACGCCTACCCTTGATCACCACCTAATCGCCTTCCATTTCACGTATAAAAGCCCCTAAGTTGCCTCGTCGCAACGAACTCTCCAACTACCCAGAACCCTCCAGTTCTAGTGGCCGACCCTCCTTCCTCGCTTCGTTCCGGCCATATCCGGTGGTGACAGCACCCAATCGCCGCGACGCCGCCTCGCATAGAAGAGGAACGTCGGAGGAGATGTTCCAAGGCTAGCTTGGCCTTGCATCGCCGCCATCGTGCCGCGTCCAGCTCCGGCAAGGATCAACCGTCGAGCAACTAGCAGAGGTAATATACCTCTATTCCCCAGATCTATTCAACCATCTTTGCGATTTTCTTTCTCGAGTTGCATGCCATGATTAGGGTAGATAATTGCGTTATTAGGTTGATTAATTATCATTCTTAGATGCCTCTTTAATCACATCTCATATTCGTCTCGATATCAAACAAATTCACACCTCATTCTTCGCTATTTTTTCACGACTTTCTGCACTAATTCTGGAAACACATTTTGAACTTGCAAATCTTAATTCTTTGGCCGATTCTTGAGTGAATCGAGCACACGAAATCGTTGTTTGCAGGTTCATATATCATATGGAGCGATACACATCCAAAAGGAGCCTGAAATTCAAAGGGAAGATTTAAACATCTCCATCCGAATCAACTTCCAGGACAACTGAGCGGCAATCTTCATCAGTGGATCAAAATCACCGCCGTCACATCCGTTGAAGTAGCTCCACCGCGGGCGAGCTCGAGGGGTGAATGCGTCACCCCTCTGGTCCCGCCGGAGGCCAAAGCAAAACGTCTAACGCCAGGAAGAAATCGGAGAAGAAGCCTCGTCGTCAGTTGTGTGCAAGACCAGAAGAACAACAAGAACAACCCAGGTCTACAGGCTTGCGACACGTGGCATCCAAGGACGGTCCAGATTTTCCAGATTGTCAGCCGATTTCCAGATTGTCAGCTGCGAAACGGTGGAGAATTTGCATCATAAACCCAATCGACTTCCAGATTGTCAGCCGCACCCCAGACTTTTTCAGAAATTACATTTAGGTCCCCGTGCAGGGACCTAAATGTAATAACTTTAGTTTTTTTTCATTTCACTCCTTTTCAAGGACCATTTTGTAATAAAACAATAAACTTCTTTTGCAGTTATGCCCCTGGCTTGTAGGGGTTGTTTGGACCTTGATTTTTCCGTATTTTTCCGCGATTTTTTTAGGGTAGCTTGATAACTACCAAGACACTTTTCTAGTACTTTTCCAAGATTTTTCGTCGCTTCGTTGTGTTGTTTTGATTTTCGCAATCTTGAGTTAGTTTTGAGCCGAATTTCTTTTAATTCTTTCCTTGTAAAATCAAGAATAAAGATGATTTTTTCTGAGATCTCTTTCTTGTGTCGAAAACCAAAGATTTAATATTCTTCCTCCTTGAGTTCGACCCGGGCACACTTACCTGGTAAAATAAATAGTGTAGGATAAAATAGGAGAGAAGCCGCTTTATCCAATTCATTTTCTCTCTCTCTCTCTCTCTTATTTTATCGAATTTTGTTTGATCAACGCGGATCCCTCTCTGCGGTTCTCTCTACACCGACGACAAACAATATTTTAAACCGCAGGTCGGACCCGCATTATCAGTGAACTTGCGCATCAAGCTTAGAGTTTTGGTGTGAGAATAGATGAACATCGTAAGCCTCTTCGCCTTTGTGATTGCACTCATCACCTTCGTCTCTCTGCTTATCTCCTCCAAAGCAAGATCAAGGGAGTGTGCGGCAATCGGAATCTACCAAATCCGCGGGTAGTTGGTGAGCAACAATCTTCCCGCTGCTACATTGGCAGATGCATTATCCGTCACAATCTGAACCACATTATCCATGCCTAATTCATTAAGACACTCCTCCACCCGCTTGAAGATGTATTCCGTAGAGTGAGCCTCATCTGAGGCATCTATGGAGTTCAAAAATGAAGTCCCCAAGGTGCAATTGACACAAAAATTGATGATGCTCCTTCCACGCATGTCCGTCCACGCATCAATCATCAAAGAGCATCCTGTCGACTTCCACGTATTACGATGACATTGCAAGTCATCATGCATTTTGTTCACCACCTTCTTCAGAAGTGGACCACTAAGCTCATACCTCATGGGAGTCTTTAGTCCAGGCTCGTACTTCCCAATCGCCTCCACTATATGCATGAAGGGCTTTGTCGTCAATGCATTAAAAGGAATCGCCGATGTATATGCCCAATTGGCTATATACGAGGTGACCTTATTACGATGATCCTTGGAGAATGCATCTTTTATGGCCATCTGACGTGATGACCCTTTCAACTGCGACATTCTGCTCCAAAGAGTCGGATACTCGTGATCTCTTTGCCGAACCTGCATCTCCAGTGATATCAATTTCCTCTCTCATCTCCTGAATATCAACGACTTTCTGGCTCTTCTTCCTGGCAATGTCACCAAGATATGCGATCTTCTTCTTCTTCGTCTCTTCATCCACCTTGGGACATGCATCCACGTTGCCTCTTCGGTGTGCTAGATGTTGCTTGAACCCGTACACACATCACTTGACAACCTTCTTTCACAATCTGCAAGTAACTGTATTCGGATCCGCATGGTTTGAAAGATAATCATGTTGCCATGTGGGATCAGATGATCCTGGCAGCACGTAAAAACATGAGTCGCTACTAGAATCGACATTCGTTGGAGGTGTAACCATCTACATAGTCACAAACTCATAAGTTACTAATCAACAAACACAAAACTAACAAAACTTACAAGTTACTAATCAACAAACTCACAAGTTAGCCAATCAACAAACATAAAGCTAACTAAACACACAAAGCTATTCAACAACCACAAAAGGTAAATAACCTAAGTTACCTAACCATATATAAGATAACCAACATGCAAACCATCATAGGACGTATAAACACAATTCTAACCTTATATAAGTTAACTAACATGCAAACCATCTAATAATTTGAGATATCGATTGACATAAAACTCATACTTTTCCTCAATATAATTCTCAAATTTCTCTTGTAATATTCCATCTTGCACGTCCTTCCGATATAAAAAGGACAACGAAGTTTGCCAAGTATGCAAAATATGTTCAAAATATAGGCCTTAACAACATCCCTCCTACATCTCTTTTCCTTGCTTCCTCATCACTTAATACCATCACCATCAATACAACTTTTCAACCAACCAATGACACCACCCTCCCACAAGTTAACCAACCAATAACACCCCAAAAATAGTTTCTTATGGAATTATCACAAGGGGGACAAGATTACAAGAATAGAGGATTATTAAACGAAATAAGAAAACAAGATTGCAATAACATAACATCTAAGATCAAACATTAAAATGTTAAACGAAGGAAGAAAAACAAAAAAAATTAGAAAAACAAAACCCTAACCTGGTCGTTGGAGATCCGAGAACAGGTTATCCATCCACATGATTTTACTCATCTACTTGACTTATCCATCCTCTATCTCTTGACTCTTCCATCCACCTGTAGCACTTAAAGGATTTTTGCTTACATCTTGAGCCATCTCAACTGCTTTGATTGACTTGAGAGACCGTACTGCGACTGACCTGATTATTTCTTATCCCTCACATGTGCCATGAGGATTGATAGATTATTTTTGAGGACCTGAGATTTGATGCCAATAATCCCATGATCTCCATTGACTTAGTTTGCGTTGATCCTCGAGGACTATCTATGGGAAAATGCAACATTTTCTTTACGATCAGTTTCACTCCCGACTTGTGTGTCCATCTTATTGGAGAATGAAACCGAGTCGTCGAATATGTTATTGGCCTCATTGTCTGATGGTGCGTCCGATTTGTCGGAGCACGAGACCTATTCGCCGGGACTCCTTTGAATCCGCTCTCCTTGACGGTCCTCGCAAGGATGAGCCATCTTCTGCTGATTATTCGATGCTTAGTTGGTAATATGCTCCCCGAGGGTTATGTGCGGGACGCTACCACATTTTCTAGATATTTCGATCTCTTCTGGTGGTAGCCGATTGGTCGTCTACCGAGACTGTTTCTGATGATCCGTCTGATAGATCTGATTTCTTTGAGTCCACTCACCTTGACGACCCTCGCAAGGGAGAGCTCTACTCTGATTATTAATTGCCTAGTATGTACCACTCCCCGAGGGTTATTTGCGGGAGGATACATCATTTTGTAGGTACTTGGTTTCACTTCTGATGTCTCCTATCTGATGGAGCACGAAGTCGAGTCTTCTGACATGTGTACTCGGTCTCCTCTTTGGTTGTGTCTCCAGTCTGTTGGAGCACGGAGCTGAGTCTGCGGATTACTTTTGAGATCTTTGACTCACCTGAGTCTGCTCACCTTGAGGATTTTCGCAGGGTTGAGCCTTGTCTTGTGGTGTTCGGTGTATTCCTGCACCCTTCTGATCTTATGACCACCAACTACCCTGCTGCATAGAGAATCTACTGTTCCTCACTTTTTATACCTTTCTGAGACCATGATTGAACTGGAGGATTCTATACTGCTTCTTCCTCCATGTCTTATGGTATCGGCTCCGATCTCTCCTTCCTTTCTTATGAGCCGATGATCTACTTCACGCTACCGGTTACTGGCTTACTTTTCGATCTGTTTTCACCGGTAACTGACACCCACTTGATTGTATACCCGCGTGTCTTTTTGGCGTTCTGACGACGTTATCGTTCTCACAGGGAGATGATGACGAGAATACGGTATTCGATTGCCGGATACCGTCCTGTACTTCACCAGTCTATACTTGTTGTATATATGTGTTTTGTCCTACATTCCTTCCTTCTCCTGTATGTCATGTGTACCCAAGATCTTTCGTCATATCTGTGTGTCTATACTTAGGACGTACCTTATCCTAAGTATAGGGGGGTATACCCCGTGTTGCTCTTTCTCCGTTCTGTTTCATCACTCCTGTCGTTGCTTATACTCAGGGATCTTTTACGCTAAGTATAGGGGGAGTGATGCGTACATTCTCTGCGATCTTTTCATCTATCTTCATATATCTTTTCTTCTTTTCTTCTTTTCGTTTTCATTTTTCTTTTTCTACCAAAGAGGTGTCGCCCCCTTTTGTCAGCCTTCTACTCTTAGGACGTACTTTATCCTAAGTATAGGAGGGCATGCATCCTAAGTTATTTCATTCTTTGATCCCCTCCACCGTCTCCTCTCTTGTTGATTTTCTCTACTATACTTAGGGATATCTCACCTTAAGTATAGGGGGAGAAAGAACGAGTTGTGATCTGTTTATTCCTACCCTTAACCCTCCCTGCGTTGTGTACAATCTGTTATACTTAGGATTAGTATAGGGGAGACGGTCAACTTCATATTCCATTATTTCTTCATTCTTTCATTTCTTACCTAGTCATTGTAGTATAGGCTTTTCTATTCTTGATAAACCGTAAATTCGACCCTTTAATAGTGTAGAATTAACACTCATGGTCATTGCAGTCGGGCTGAATTCGGTCTGTCAAAAACCATTTAATTGATATGTCAACTGAATCAAATGGTCATATTTATAATTTACTTGGTAAGTAACCAAGGTCGAACTCAGGGACACGAGCCTCTCTCGTGATATGTGGACTTAAATTCATTTAACTAAGTGTTGGATCAATAAATAGTAGGTCGATGAATGCATGAGGATAAAACAACAATGCATCAAGTAAACATGGAATTATGCATTTTTTTATTTTTTTTCATGCAAATAGATGCGAGGAAATGCAACACAAAAATATGCCCGAATTACAGGAATACTTGAGCCATTTAATCAAAGGTCGAATCATGGTCAAATAATGGAGCTATTTTCATTTATATAAAAAATAAGGCACGAGAAGCATTGAAATGAAGACACTAAAATGTACTAAGCCTTCTCCCACTATAAGTAGTGTCGGCTACATGGATTCTTGCTCAAATCCATGTTGAAAGATTCGACCATTTTTTACGCTGGCCGTCGACTACCTAACGCAACCCTGCAAGAGTGGGATTTGAACCCTGGCCTTTTGTGTGGTAGACACACTGTACTACCACTAGACCATTGTGTGGGAAATGAAGACACTGAGCTAACAAAATAGGACATCAAAACTCATCGTGTCAAATCTGAAATACAAGCATGCCATAAAGAAGACAATGAAAAGAGCTTCAAAACGCCACTGAAATCGACTCAATCGGAGCTAGGATGCTCAAGATATGCACAAGTGAAGCCAGGGGCATAAATGCAAGAAAACATGAAAGATAAATAGCAAACAGGTCCCTGGAAGGGACTATAATGCAAATAAAAGAAAGTTTGGTACCTTCCCCGTAAAGAACCCACACGCGCAGGGGTATTTTTGCAATTACTAAAATCCGCGAGGGTATAAATGCAAAATACCCCTAGGAGCACGTGATCTGGACCTGTCTGCAAAATTGAAGAATCTGGTGGGCCTCCCTGCAAATTGCCTGGGCCGCACGTGACCTGCACGTGCGCTCCAGGGCTCGGAGAAGATTCAGGCTCGGAGGAGGCTCAGAGAGCTTCGGCTAGGCTCGGGATCAGGCTTTGGCTCGATGCAGGCTCGGAGGAGCTCGAAGCGTCGGGGAGGCTCGGTACAGGCTCGGGGCACCCAAGCCTATAGGTTTGGAGCAGAGGCTCGGAGAGACCCTGGCGATGACACGTGGACCATCGAAGACCGTAGATCTCGAGGATCCGACGGTATCTGTAGGCTGCGCGAGATGGCGACGTGGCTTCTTCTGAACCGTTGGATGCGCTCCAGGGAGGATCATCCAACGATGCCTGTGCCTTCGTCCTTGGCTTCGTCGGGCGGCGGAAATAGATCTCCGGCGAAGCAGTTAAACCTCCGCCACCAGATTTCGTGCTCGATGACGACCCCCAATTGTTCCTGATCAGCTAAATATCGTCGTTGAAGCTTGGCGGAGCGGCTGGGCATCATCGTTGTTTTGCAGACTGTCTGGAAGCCGGAGTTGGAGCTGCTCGAGGAAGCTCCGACGAGGGTCCGATCATTGAAAATGTAACCCCCCTGCACGTTAGTGACTGTAGCCGAAGCAATGTGGATACATGTGTGAGTGAGATGGAGGGGCTGCGTGCGAAGTGAGTGGAGCCCCTATAGTCTTCATCACCGGCGAGCGGTGATGAAGGTGGGTCGGAGGTGATTAGTAGCGGAGAAGGGAGAGGAGGTGATCGGAGAATGGCGCAAAGGTGAGGAATGTGTGATGAAGCGAGGCCGAGGGTCAATGGAGTGTGATGAGGAGAGTGGCGGCCTAATTAATTGCTAGAAAATAAAGAAAAACACAAGAGGAGGTCGGAGGTGCTTACCTGGCTATGGCGGAGCGTAGGCCTGTGCGCGAGCCTCAGCGAGGTGTTGTGGTCATCGCTGGACCTCCTCGGCGACTGGAGGCAACTAAGCGGGGCGAAGCCACCGCGGTCCTGGCCGTGATGGACCAGGGGTCAACACCGGAGGATAGCGCTGTCTTCGCGCTCCATCCCCCGCTCCTTCGCTGTCACCAAGGAGCGGACGAGTGCTAGGCGATTCCCCACGTAAAGGTGGACGACCGTGGATGGTGGAGGAGGTGAGGTATTTAACGCTCGAAGGTGGCGGTTCCAATGGTGATATGCGTGGGTTGAGTGGGATATATGGAGCGTGAGGGGGAGGAATTAGAGGTGAATCGAGCCCCGCGAGGAAGACGTGAGTTCGTGCTTGGACGTGGGCTGGTCCGTGAGTGGAGTGGTTGGCTGAGAAGGCGGCAGAAATAGGAAGGGGATGATGGGTGCGCGAGGTAAAAATCGTGGGAGAGAGAGCGCCTGGAGGTTGACGACGTGTTCTTAGCCGTTGGATCTTGTGATCCAACGGCCAAGATCAAGGGGCTCAACTATGGCTAGGATCTTATCGATGGAGGAGGAATCGAAGGGCTAGAAGCGCTCCACGTGGTGAGCTGTGAGGACGGCGGGAACCAACGGCTAGGATGAGATCTATGGGTAGATCGGGTGGTAGAGAACATCGGAGATTATGACCGGTGAGGATAAGCGGTGAAAGCGAGATCGAAAGGCGCAGAAGCTGCCATGTGTCGTGCTGAGGGCGAGGCGTCAGCGAAGGGCTGTGATGGATTCAGGGACGTAATCGGATTGCAGAGATCGCAGTGGGATTGGACGGCGGCGATGAGGAGAGCAGGAAGGCCATCGGACGACGGAGAGGAGGCGATGCGTGGCGCGAGAAGGACCGGGCCGCGTGACACAACCAGAAGGCGCCACGTGGCCCAATCAGGGTATTCGAAGATAGAAAGCGAATTATGAGGGGGTAGATAACCGAATTTGGAAAAACTCAAAACATGAAAGTTGTAGATCTCGATGAGATCTACAAGTTTCATGTTGACCAAAAACGGAGATGAGGTCATTTAAAGGCAGAAGACATTTTTGAGGGCGTTTTTAAGGGTAAAAACACCACAAATTTTAATTTTATTATTTTTTTGTATTTTAATTTATTCAATGACTCTGATATTTACAGGGGTTGTCTGATTTTTATTGACACCTCGTTTAAGATAGGGGGTTAATTTCAGTGAATTATCAGCATGAAACATGGTTTCATCAACCCCCTATACTTAAACTATGCTCGTCCTCGAGCATCAAAGAAAATGAATGAACTGGAATAACCCCCTTGTGCATGTGCGTACATGATCCGATCTGTTCAAGTCTTCTTGTTGGAGTATTTGGTTGAGCGTCTATTGAGTTGTAGATGGGTAAATGGATACCTCCATGATCCATTTACCCCATCCCAGTGTTTAGTCCCACATTGTCCAGCGGTGGGACTTGGAGGGCCTGTGGAGGCTATATAAGGAGCCCCATGCCTCCTGTAACGGATGAGAAAAAGCAATGAAGCATATGCCCCTTTGAGGGCTTCTCCCGTGGTTTCATCCCGCTCCTCACGGAGTAGGGTTCCACGTAAAATCCCGCGTTCTTATTCTTTCTTTATCTTTTATCCATGTTTTCGCTTCCGCTTCCTATTTTCTAACATGGTATCAGAGCGGGTCGATTCTCGAGGAATTTATGTTGAAGATTTTTTTTCGAGATTCGATTATCAAGAGCTCGTTCATTAGTCATGGTGTTATTCTTCAAGATTAGTTTATTCGATTCATATTTGAGATTGTTGAAGTTCATGATCAGATCCGGTTCTAGGGTTTCAAACCCTAATTCTTGCATAACAACGCCGAGTTCGTGACAGTTTGTGAAGATATTTTTTCTGGAAGATCATGTTCGTTCAAGTTCCTGTTCTAGGGTTTTTAAACCCTAGATTTATTCTCTAGCAGCATCAAGCGCACAGGTGTGCCTCCCAGGCGCCTTCTCTTCCAGCCGGCTTCCTATCAAGAGCAAGACTTCCAGGCGGCCTCGTGCAATCCCAGTTCCCAGGCGCGATATTCGCGGTCTCCTCAGCGCGAGGGCGAGCCCTTGCCGCAACATGTTCCAGGCGGCGACCTCCTTGATTCCTCCTGGCGGAGCCCTACGCATCGAACATGCCGCATCCGGGGTACCAGGCGATGACCCCCTCTCTTCTCCAAAGGCGCGTACAGGCCTCACCCTCTAGAACATCAAGCTCCTCGCTTACCTTCGCTCCAGGCGGAGCATACCCACCCGCGTGCGCGTTTCCGGCAACAGGCGGCGACATGGCAACAAGCGGCATCTTCCTCCTCGCGGCGTACTCCAGGCGCCCGCGTGCCCTCCTCCAGCCCTGCGACGCTTCCCTCTGCTCCATGAGGCGACTCTCCTCCATGAGGCCTCACGAAGAAAATCAGCAAAAATCAAAGGTCAAGGGGGGGCATCTCAGGCAATCGAGCGCCATCCAAGAAGGCCCGCCCCGTAATATATAATGAAATTGGGAAAACGCATAATATATAGTTCAAGTTTCGAAATGGAGCGTGAACTGGCAGACTGAGAGCAGCGGAGTAGAGAAAGAAAGATGGAGCAAAAGGGGAGAAGGACTGGTAGCAACAATCAATCAGTTGATGGTGTCCTTGACTCGATGAGACACAGCTTACGAACCACAAGCTACGGAAAGGAAAGTAGGTTCTATAGGAGAAAGGTAGTCTGACTTTGAGCCTCAGAAGACTGAGGTCTTTGATGTCACGTTTCCGTAGTAGGGATATGGTCGTTCGTAGAACTCTGCTACTACGCCCTACACTTGCTCGGAGAGGCCTATCCCGTAGACAACTCCTCCGTTTTCTTTCCTCCGAGGCCTCCTCCCTGGCAACCCAAAAAGAAGCGAGCTACGTCTGAGCTAAGCTTGGATACGGAAGTCTTCTTTTGTTTCTCGACGGTGAAGTAAGACCAAGCCCATGAGCTTATTATCCTAGGTCTACCTCTACTCTGACTCTGTTTTGTTTGCTACGGACTCTGAGACTATATATCTGGAAGCCCGGAAAAGCAGCCCGCCTGAGGGAAGAAGATCGTGGCAACGTAGGTCTAAGGAAGAAGGCTACTGATTGGGTAACAATCTTCCTCTGCTTTTGACTTCCCAATAAGATAGGGCAGAGTACTGAAATGAAAGGTCAGGATAAGAAAGCGGGGCCTCACTCCCCGGGATTTCCACGCGGCAACGTCAAGCGGTTCCGCTTTCTCGGTCCGAGAAGTGCATTGTTGGAACTGCATTTATGACATATTTTGCCCGAGATTTTCTTGAAGGGCCACCATCTTGATGTCATAGCACAATCCAGAGAGTCAAGATCAAGGTTCATCAATAGAGGGGACTATGCTTCCCTGCTATCGTCCTTATTAAATATATTACTACTATTAAAACAATATAAAGCACCTCTAAATTATATCCGACGTTTGAATATCCCGAGGGTAGCTTTCAGGGTCAGACTAGTAGTTTCGCTCCTTCGGTCTCTAAAAAAAGAAGTTGGAAGCGCTAGTCCGCAACGCTTCTGGCCCACCCCTTCGACTCCCAGGAACCCTAGCGCGTGGCAGTTCCTGCAGTCGCACCCATCGCACCACCCCTTCAAGAAGCCCGATGAAGCTCCATTCTCAAGTCGCGCCAGGCGACTCTCTAGGCTCCAGACGAGTCGCCCCGTCCCATCGTGCGTCCCCAAGCGAGCTCCAGGTGAAGCCCAGCGGCCCCCAGACACGTCCTCCCTTTTGCTGCCTCCTAGCGGCGACGGGGTGAGGAAGGCTAAGGGTTCTTGGAAACCTAGTAGCGGGCAACCCTTTATTTTAAAAAAAGGAGGAATATTTATTGAAAATCCCAAGAGGGATTCAACTATTGGGAAAGATCCAGAAAATTGAGGAGCCCAACGAGAGTGTTTTTTTTTAAAGAGAGAGAGAGAGAAGAGAGGTGTTTAAAAAAAAGTGAGGTTGTTTTTTTAGGCTCAAATGGGTCAAGGATTTTTGCTAAAAAAATAGAAATAAAAAAAAAGAAAAAAAGAAAGAGGCGCATACATTTGAAAAGCCGTACGCACAAAAAAAGAAGAGAGCCGTATAAAAAAATGGTTGAAACAGCTTAAAAAATTATTAAAAATGACAGCTTAAAAAAAAGAAAAGCCGCAAGGAATTCTTTGTGAATGTCCATGTTGTTTCTCTCCCCATATTTATATATATCTTGTCCCCTCCCAACTTTGTCGATGTTGAGTTTCCGACAAGTATGGGAGAAAGAGGGAGTATTTGTAGAGTCACAGGTCTATTCAAATGTTCCAGATTCACATGCAGATTTCCAGACCATTCAGATTCCAGACTCTACAGTTGTTCAGACTCGACGATTGATTCCGAGTCCAGTTTCAGACATGCATGAGTGTACGGTCTTCAGTTTCGTGGTTCCCATCATTTTTCTTGTTATCAGGCCAGAGTTTTCATGTGGTATCATAGGTACTACAGAGTAGAGCACCATTCTCTGAGCCAGATGGGAGAGACCCAGTTCTCCGACGAGGAGACTTCAGGCGCAATTTTAGACTTGATGGTCAGATTCCGAGTCTTCTGTTGACTCACACTCCAGCCCGTTCATCCTCCTCACCTGCACGACATGAGAAGCAACGTCCTCGACTACAGCAATGTGCGCGTTGGGTTGATATTGTCCGCAGTGTCTTGTAGCGTTGAGTTGAGTTTATTTCTGTTTGTTTGTCCAAGCTAAACATTGCATGCTCCAGCTTGAGGGGGAGTGTTGGAGTATTTGGTTGAGCGCCTATCGAGTTGGAGATGGGTAAATGGATACCTCCAGGATCCATTTACCCCATCCCAGTGTTTAGTCCCACATTGTCCAGCGGTGGGACGTAGAGGCCCTGTGGAGGCTATATAAGGAGCCCCAGGCCTCCTGTAACAGATGAGAAAAAGCAATGAAGCATATGCTCCTTTGAGGGCTTCTCCCGTGGTTTCATCCCGCTCCTCACGGAGTAGAGTTCCATGTAAAATCCCGCGTTCTTATTCTTTCTTTATCTTTTATCCATGTTTTCGCTTCCGCTTCCTATTTTCTAACACTTCTTAAATTTAGAGATCCAAAATCTTAGAGCTCAACCCAGCCTTAATCAAGAGGCACCCAATTCCTCTAACTGTCCAGACTCTCTCTGATGTACATATAGACTAAGGGTATGACATTTTAGTGTTGACTGCGTTCGCGAGAGTAGAGTCAAAACGTCACCCAAGGTCTTGGTCCAAGAAATTCTCCTAAGGACCCAATCCTCAACACCAAGGAATAAATCAAATCTTGCGTCCAGTCCACCGTCTCTTTAGTTGTCAGACTTAAAAGTATAGATGGAAGGACAGTGATGGAGGGCATAGGATTGTGTCATTTCTTCTCTCCCTCTCATTGGAACAAGGATTCTCTCTAGTGCCTTATTACGCAAGACATATTTTTTTGGTGTTGATCAGTGCGTCCGTCAAGAGAAGTTGGAGCAGTCTGCACTTGTTTTCCTGGGAATACACTGGGGTGTGTCTTTTTTGAGTACCTATCGTACCTTCTACACCCCGACTTGTAGCATTTACGATGCAGAGCCATTTTTTGGTGCAAGCCCAACTCCTAGTCCTAATAGCGGTGGTCCAAGTGGACACTTTGAAAATGGTTGGGAGCGCTTGCCTTTGGTGGAAGCTCTTGTTGAAATTTGACTTTGTATGGAATGAGCTTTTCTTTGACATTTCATTGCTTTGTAGTATTTTTGGCTAGCTCCACTGCTTTTACCAAGAGTTGGCGCACACTGATCAACATTTTTGTTTATTTCACACCCTGGCACTTAGGTCAAGGTCAAGAGATTAGTATAAGAACCAAGTTCTCATACTGGCTAAAGTTGCTGACACTCAGGTTTCATGAAGCCTTCAAAGATTTTATCCCATCCTCGAGCATCATTAGATCAAGTCCAGACTCGAATCCCTCATCCTAGTCCCTCAAGTGAAGAGTCAACTCATCTCATCGAAACCGCAGTCGTGTATGTGATGTGCTGATTATATTCTTAAGGTCGGAGACTAAGCATGCAATATAACACACAAATCTAGAAATCTAGGGGAATGTGGATGATTAAGTCTAAGACCCTGATGGTTAAGGCTGGTTAACCTAAAATCTCAAGACCTCATAAATCAAGCTTTCTTGAACATTTCAGAACCTGGGTGGAAGTGTGAATTTAAAGGATTTAATCCAACTCCTTCATTCAAAAACTTTTTTTTAGACTTTAAAAGGCAAAATGACTGCCTAAACTCAAATAAGTAGATGCATCTGTGTTCAGCCAGTATAGGTGTAAGTATATGTCGGAGCCCGTTGCTTGAGGACGGAGCCTTGCGCGATATCCTCTAAACCACCTACTCTGCTAAGGGCGAACCCTCACTGAACGCGGCTACTTATTTGGGCTTAGTAGTCACTATTGACTCTTAAAGGATTTTGACTTTTTCTCATTTTTATGGAATTTTAATTAATGGTTAGAACACAAGTTAAACTCAACTTTCCTTGAAATCGAAAAGAATTTTCAATACCAAGTCACACAAATAAAGTTTTTCAAAACATTTTCAAAAGATTTTTCAAAACAAGAGAAACTTATTTTTTCAAATCATTTTCAAAAATATTTTTCTATAAAAATAGTTTAACATAGCATAGAAAGCCTTGAAAATAAATTTGTCCACTTAGTTCAAAGGATTTTACTTTAGCCCAAAAAGTTTTTGATTTTTCAAAATTTTCGTAGCTAAAGTACACATACTTTAACTCAGCCATGGTCGGTCCCAAGCCCGAGTAAATGAGGAGGGTTGCGCGTTAGGTAGCCAACAACCAGCGCATGAGAGGAGCTTCCGCTGTTCTCTGTGATAAGAAAATTCCTTTAAAAATTAAAGGAAAATTTTACAAAGCAGCCGTGAGACCTGCTATGCTTTATGATTCTGAATGTTGGCCTGTGAACCATAGACATGTGCAGAGAATGGCTGTAGCAGAAATGAAAATGCTAATATGGATGTGTGGACATACACGTAAAGATTGGATTCGGAATGATGCAATCAGAAAGAAAGTTGGTGTAGCTCCGATCGAGGATAAGATGCGAGAAAACCGCTTAAGATGGTTTGGTCATTTGCAAAGAAGGTCAACTGATGCACCGGTTAGGAGATGCGAGTGTTGGGATGTTGAGCCGGCTAAGAGAGGGCGAGGACGGCCCAAGAAGTGTTGGAAAGAGACTATAGGAAGGGATCTTAGTTTTTTGGATATAAGTCCGAGATTGACCCAAGATAGATCTGAATGGAGGCGAAGAATCCATGTAGCCGACCCTACTTAATTGTGGGAAAAGGCTTTGTTGTTGTTGTTAGCTAAAGTACACATACTGTATATAGGGATGGGCATGGACCGGGCTGGGCTGGGCCCTGAAGGGCCCAGGCCCAAGCCCATCTAATTATTTCGGGCTTTGGGCTAGGCCTAGGCCCGCAAATCTTCTTGTTGTTCGGCCCAAGCCCAGGCCCGGCCCATTTCCTTTGGGCCGGGCTTGGGCCGGGCCGGCCCAAGAGTAGACATGTTATGCGGACCTATACAGACATACCTTGAGCTCCTCATGATTAATTGCCACGAATTCCTCCTGACAATACTCAATCCTTTCCTACTTCAAGAAATGTGACTACATGGATAATTTCTAGCCTGAAAAAACCCCTAGATTGAATATACCATCCTCCTCACATGTAATATAAGACAAAATATTAACCAACAAAATGGGGAATAATATTATATTACTTATGAAAAAACATTGTAAAATTGTAAATCAATCTCTTCAATTGTAAAACCAGGGAAGGCCGTATCGACGATATATCGCCGATATATCGCCGATATATCGGTATCGAGAGGTTGGGGGTATCGAAATCGGAGTGTATATCTTTTTACAGGGATATCGATGATATATCGGTAATATATCGCCATATCGGCACATATCAATAAAAAATGAATGGATTTAGTATAAAAATACAGGATATCGACCGATATCGCCGATATTTCGTCGATATCCCTATATTTTAATGCTATTATTCATGCAAGCTTGATTCCACTACCTATCTAGCTACACCTAGTATTAAAACAATCTATGATTTATATACTTTGTTCCGGGTCGGGGGCGCTGCCCCTGCACCCCCGCAGGGGGGGGGGCAACCTGGCCCTCCTAGCCCCCCAGGCTCGCTGACCAGGCAACGAGACCCCCGTACTGGTAGGGTATGGTGCGATAGGAGGGTGCATACAATGGTTCTTCAACTTGGTGTATATTTACAAGTTATTTCATGCTGTAAATCTTGAATGGGATCCATTTCCAATATCTATAAGTCAATTCTTCAAAACAAATCTATAAATCAAGAATCAACATTAATATCGATATGTTTGAAATGATCGATATATGCAATATAAGCTTTATAGATTATCGATATGTGTGATCTAAGAGTATATTTGTAAGTTATTTAGTGATCTAAGAACTTGGATAA
Source organism: Ottelia alismoides (assembly GCA_037367405.1). NCBI lineage: Eukaryota > Viridiplantae > Streptophyta > Magnoliopsida > Alismatales > Hydrocharitaceae > Ottelia > Ottelia alismoides. The sequence continues at coordinate 136,603 of JAZKJV010008097.1, read as the reverse complement.
ACTCCCTTTTCAATATAGATATAGGTCAACAACTAACAGTACCGTCGTATCGATATATGCGATATAAGGTTCATAGATGATCGATATGTGTTATCTAAGAGAGTAAAAGTACATTTGTAAATTATTTAGTGATCAAAATACTTGGATGAACTCCATTTTCAATATATATAGTATGTCAACAACTAATAATATCAACGATATGTTCGATATGCTCGATATGTGCACTATAAGGATCATAGTCCTCATGAATGATCTATATGTATTTTCTAGGTGTATATTTGTCGTATTTCATGTTATAAGAACTTGAATGAAATCCATTTCCAATATTTATAAGTCAAGAATCAATATTAATATCGATATGTCGATATGACTGATATGTGCGATACCGATATGTGCAATATATGGTCTATAAATGACCGATATCTGTGATATAAGTGTTCATTTGTAGGTTATTTGTTGGTTTGATATCTTGGATGACGTTAATTTCTGAAAAATGGTAAAAAATTGACTTTTTTGAACTATTTTCAACATTCCACCGATATCGTCGATATATCGGCGATATATCCCGATATATCCTTTTTCGGACGGACCGAAACGATATCGATATCGATACGGCTTTCCTTGTGTAAAACAATGACGTTCTAGTGACAATACAATGTCAAAATTTCTAAAACCACCACATAATTAAATTTTAGTTGCTATCGAAAAATAAAAAAAGATTCTTCAACAATGATATACCTTAGCAACTAAGCTTGGAGCCTTGGAGGACAGTACAACTTGGGGTTTCGGGAGTAGGATTTTGGGTTTCTCGTGCATGAGGGGTTAGGAGCCTATGGCACCAACCGTGTTTGGCGTGAGGGGAGGGAGCTGGGAGGGGACATATGTCCCTGACTAAGGCCTGTGAGCCACATTTGGGCTGGGTCGTGGGCTCAATCTCGGATCATACTACGGGCCACCACTCGGGCCTATGTCGGGCCGGGCCTTGGGCCGGGTTGGGTTTGGCCATGCCAAGCCCGAGCCCGACTCAAAAAAATGTTGGGCCGATTTTTTAGGCCCAGGCCCGGCCCAATGTCCTCTTGGGCTTGGGCTGGGCCGGGCTTTTTGGGCCGGGCTTCGGGCTAGGTCGGGCCAGCCCAGCCCAATGCCCATCCCTAACTGTATATACGGTATACCCCCTATACTTAAACTTTGGTATGTCCTCATAGCACTAGATGATACAGGTCCATAGGACCATTTAAAAATAGAAAAATATACGAGAACTAAGAGGACTCCCCCTATACTTAGGTTAGACATAACCTAAGTATTGAGGTAAGGAAAGATGAGTAGAGAAGTCACGGGGACTCGGGTCCCCCTATACTTAGGCTGAGAGTAGCCTAAGTATAAAGATTGAGTTTTGATGCAGGGAGAGACCCGAGGTGAACAGAGAAGACGGATGGATATACAAGTGAGTGGATGAATCTTTGGAGATCAATGGAGTATTTAAGGCTCATGGGAGGATGTCGGAGCAAACAAGGCTCAATCAAGCATGCAAAAACCCTTTGATTCACCAACTCACACATGAAACCAACAGGTGTTGGTTTATTATCTTGTCATTTTTATTGGTGATTAAAACAATCTATTTTACGCGAAAGAAAATGTCAAGTAGAACCAATTGCGTAAACGAGGGTTTTGCTCTCCCAAAATAGGGTTTTACTCCATTTTAGGTTGACTTGCAATTAACAATCCTAATTATTTTGCTTAAGGTTATCACTGAATTAAGGTGAGCACATAAACCAAGCAATCATCGTCTACCGTTCATTCCCATTTTCCATTAACCTAGGTGATCAAGCTAGGAAGGGAAATCGAGAAAAACCATGTAATCGATAAAAACCATGATCTAGGCTAAGCGAGAAAACATGCAGTGCCTTGGCAAAATACGTGAAAACTTGGACTGTTTTGAAAACCAAAATGATATGTATGCAAGTCGATCAAAAACCACACCTAACATGCTTCTATTAGCGGGGAAGAATATCATTTAATTTGGCTAAATGAAGCGATATTTATGTGCGTCCATATTAGAAGTGTGCCCTACCTACGAGCAAGCACGTAAAATAATAAGGTGTAAAAAGCTCGAAGAGCCGCGTGCCTAGTCCTAGTTCGACACTCAAGTGGGGACGATCCCCACACAACCACATATAATTCGTTCATTTAGAAACGCGAGTCTTCGATCGAAGACCGCTGTAAAGACGATTATTACATGAGATGAACTGATATGCAAAATAACATTTTTTCCCTTCTTTTCGACTTGCTCCAAGAATGCTTTTGCAGTTCCTCGCAGCAGGGAAGCACCTGCTCCTCGCCTCCTTGAACATCAAGGGCCCTGTCACAAAAGCAAAGGTTAGATATCAATTGAAACGAAAATTTTTTGTAATGGAAGACAAATGGACAAATTAACCTACGTAAAAGAAACACTTAATTAGATAAATAAAATCCAAACAAGACAAAAGATGAGCCGTGTCCCCGACAACGACGTCATTTGATAAACCGTAAATTCGACCCTTTAATAGTGTAGAACAATGCATCAAGTAAACATAGAATTATGCATTTTTTATTTTTTTTCATGCAAATAGATGCGAGGAAATGCAACACAAAATTATGCCCGAATTACATGAATACTTGAGCCATTTAATCAAAGGTCGAATCAGGGTCAAATAATGGAGCTATTTTCATTTATATAAAAAATAAGGCACGAGAAGCATTGAAATGAAGACACCGAGCTAACAAAATAAGACATCAAAACTCATCGTGTCAAATCTGAAATACAAGCATGACATAAAGAAGACAATAAAAAGAGCTTCAAAACACCACTGAAATCGACTCAATCAGAGCTAGGATGCTCAAGATATGCACAAGTGAAGCCAGGGGCATAAATGCAAGAAAACATGAAAGATAAATAGCAAACAGGTCCCTGGAAGGGATTAAAATGCAAATAAAAGAAAGTTTGGGACCTTCCCTGTAAAGAACCCACACGCGCGGGGATATTTTTGCAATTACTAAAACCCGTGAGGGTATAAATGCAAAATACCCCTAGGAGCACGTGATCTGGACCTGTCTGCAAAATTGAAGAATCTGGTGGGCCTCCCTGCAAATTGCCCAGGCCGCACGTGACCTGCACGTGCGCTCCAGGCTTGGAGAAGATTCAGGCTCGGAGGAGGCTCGAAGAGCTTCGGCTAGGCTCGGGATCAGGCTTTGGCTTGATGCAGGCTCGAAGGAGCTCGAAGCGCCGGGGAGGCTCGGCACATGCTCGGGGCACCCAAGCCTATAGATCTGGAACCGAGGCTCGGAGAGACCCTGGCGATGACACGTGGACCATCGAAGACCGTCAGATCTCGAGGATCCGATGGTATCTATAGGCTGCGCGAGATGGCGACGTGGCTTCTTCTGAACCGTTGGATGCGCTCCAGGGAGGATCATCCAACGGTGCCTGTGCCTTCGTCCTTGGCTTCGTCGGGCTGCGGAAATAGATCTCCGGTGAAGCAGTTGTACCTCCGCCATCGGATTTCGTGCTCGATGACGACCCCCAATTGTTCCTGATCAGCTAAATATCGTCGTTGAAGCTTGGCGGAGCGGCTGGGCATCGTCGTTGTTTTGGAGACTGTCTGGAAGCCGGAGATGGAGCTGCTCGAGGAAGCTCCGACGAGGGTCCGATCATTGAAGAATGTAGCCCCCCTACACGTTAGTGACTGTAGCCAAAGCAATGTGGATACGGGTGTGAGTGAGATGGAGGGGCTGCGTGCGAAGGGAGTGGAGCCCCTATAGTCTTCATCACCAACGAGCAGTGGTGAAGGTGGGTCGGAGGCGATTAGTAGCAGAGAAGGGAGAGGAGGTGATCGGAGAACGGCGTGAAGGTGAAGGATGTGCGATGAAGCGAGGTAGAGGGTCAATGGAGTGTGATGAGGAGAGTGGCGGCCTAATTAATTGCTAGAAAATAAAGAAAAACACAAGAGGAGGTCAGAGGTGCTTACCTAGCTATGGCGGAGCGTAGGCCTGTGCGCGAGCCCCGGCGAGGTGCTCTGGTCATCGCTGGACCTCCTCGGCGATTGGAGGCAGCTAAGCAGGGTGAAGCCATCGCGATCCTGGTCGTGATGGACCAGGGGTCAACACCGAAGGATAGCGCTGTCTTCGTGCTCCATCCTGCTCCTTCGCTGTCACCGAGGAGCGGAGGAGTGCTAGGCGATTCCCCACGTAAAGGTGGACGACCGTGGATGGTGGAGGAGATGAGGTATTTAACGCTCGAAGGTGGCGGTTCCAATGGTGATGGGCGTGGGTTGAGTGGGATATATGGATCGTGAGGGGGAGGAATTAGAGGCGAATCGAGCCCCGTGAGGAAGACGTGAGTTCGTGCTTGGACGTGGGCTGGTCTGTGAGTGGAGTGGTTGGCTGAGAAGGCGGCAGAAATAGGAAGGGGATGATGGCTGCGCGAGGTAAAAATCGTGGGGGAGAGAGCGCCTGGAGGTTGACGACAGGTTCTTAGCCGTTGGATCTTGTGATCCAACGGCCAAGATCAAGGGGCTCAACTACGGCTAGGATCTTATCGATGGAGGAGGAATCGAAGGGCTAGAAGCGCTCCACGTGGTGAGCTGTGAGGACGGCGGGAACCAACGGCTAGGATGAGATCTATGGGTAGATCGGGCGGTGGAGAACATCGGAGATTATGACCAGTGAGGATAAGCGGTGAAAGCGAGATCGAAAGGCGCAGAAGCTGCCACGTGTCGTGCTGAGGGCGAGGCGTCAGCGGAGGGCTGTGATGGATTCAGGGACGTGATCGGATGACAGAGATCGCAGCGGGATTGGACAACGACGATGAGGAGAGCAGGAAGGCCATCGGACGACAGAGAGGAGGCGATGCGTGGCGCGAGAAGGACCGGGCCGCGTGGCGCATACAGAAGGTGCCACGTGGCCCAATCAGGTTATTCGAAGATAGAAAGTGAATTATGAGGGGGTAGATAGCCGAATTTGGAAAAACTCAAAACATGAAAGTCGTAGATCTCGATGAGATCTACAAGTTTCATGTTGACCAAAAACGGAGATGAGGTCATTTAAAGGCAGAAGACATTTTTGAGGGCGTTTTTAAGGGTAAAAACACCACAAATTTTAATTTTATTTTTTTTGTGTTTTTAATTTATTTAATGACTCTGATATTTACAGGGAGTTGTCTGGTTTTTATTGACACCTTGTCTAAGATAGGAGGTTAATTTCAGTGAATTATCAGCATGAAACATGGTTTCATCAACGCTCAGTACGAGTTATGTCTTTTCTTTTTCTTTTCGATCTATGAGGACATAGCTTAAACTAAGTATGTGGGGGGTCATACATGCTCTGTATATCCTTTAACCATAACTCGTACTTTCGTATTATTACTAATAAATATGGCTAAAATACTATACATACATATACAATTCATTAATAATAAAATAATGCATATTATTCTTCAAATTCTTTTTGTATTTACTGATTGATAATTCAGGTTAAAAATATGTTTGCAAAATGATTTGAAAAATAGTTTGACCCGTTTGGAAAACTTTTTGTAAAATATTTTCAACCTTCGTAAAAATATTCTTGATTTATAAAAATTCTTTTCTTTGAGTGAAATAAAATGTTTGGAGAACCTATTTGCAAATGGTTTTGAAAATGGTTGTAAAAATATTTCGAAAAAATATATACACTGTTTGAAAAATCTTTGTAAAATGGCTTTCAAATGTTTGTAAATATTTGCGAAAATTATTTTGTAATGTAGTTTTCAAAATTGTTTTCAAATAAGTTTGAGGAATATATGCATCATTTAATAATAATAATAAATATATAAAAATAAAATTCTTTAAAGCAATTGTACATATACACCTGTAAATAATACCTTAACTTGTAAATTCTCTAAACTCTTAATTCTTGTAAATAAAAAGAGGCACGGCCATGTAAATAGCTGTACGTATTCTATATTTTTGTGCTGAAATTCTTTTTATTTTCAAAATCCTTTTGAAAAATTGAATCATTCTTCTGCATTGTACATAACATTTGCATAACATTAACATTCTTTTCGAATTAAGCTTGATGATTGAACTAGTCCAAACAAAGTCGAAGATTGGAGCTTGGTTGGACCTTACCGCTCCTAACTTCACTGGAACCTTATGGGAAATAGATTTAAGGTATTTCATGTCCATTGGGACTTAATTCTTTAGGACTCAGGACTGGGTTCAAGACACCTCAACTAACTAACTAGCACTTGTCGAGATGCACATTTAACTCTTGTCGACCGTGACCTAACTTGGACACTTGCACCTTTCACTTGGCTCAACTCAGTTGGAGTGGTGAGGGGATTGGATTTTCCGATTTGAGACACACACGAGTGGAAACATTTGTCCTCGTCTAGGTAGGGAAGTGCACCTCAACCCGATCCAGTAGCCATGAGGTCTAAAGACAGGAGAGTATGAGTTGCAATAATTCTTCAAAAGAGGGATAGTCTTCTGGCTCAAGAGGAAAAACTCCTTATGTAAATGCTGATGTATATAGTATTTCCAAAAAAATGTAAAAACTCCAAAAAAGTGGACATACCTGATTGAAAATAAAATGCGTGCTGGAGTGTATATATTTGTATAGTCAATAAGCAAGCTTGAGCCTCAAAGTTATACCATGTGAGCCTGCAGCTGGATGACTTGACTACACTGGTCATGCATCCAGGATAGGTAGCTACACTGGCTACCGTCCATTCTTTTCTTCACCTCCTCCTCTTGAGTCGGATGCCACTTGAACTTAGGATGGAATACCCTGCTCCTCGAGGAAAGAGTTGCTGGATCGGGGAATCATTGGGTTGTTATTATGGAGAAGTTTGTTCTTTTGTCATTTCAGTTGGGGAAAGCCACTACACTGTACAAGTCAGCTTCATAGTCATAAGGGTTTGCGTATGATGTAGGCTAGTTCCTGGATGTTGAAGTGGGTTGAACCGAGTTCTGTGGCTCTCGAAAGTTGTGTTTTAAATTTGATTCCTGACAACGTTTTGTACACATCTCCCGTCGGTACTGGCCATGACATCGGGTAGGGCCGGGATAATGTCCGAGGGATTATGATGTATTTTTCTAATTATTAAAATTCGAATTAATACGTACTTTGAGAATAATATCATATATGTATATTCAAGCATAAAATTAAGTTTGATTGATTAAATTGGATTGATAATTAATTTAATATGATTAAGTTAATTATATCCAATTGAGAATACTCTAATATGATTAGAGTTAATAATTCCCTTGGAAGAATTAATTATATGAATGTGATTCATAGTAATTAATTAAATTTGAATAAGAGGTGGAGGATCACATAAGTGACATCCATGGTCTCCCGTCAAGGCGAAGGGTTTCCGTCGCCAGGGATTGTATATAGGAGACGCCTGTACGTAGTGACAGCTCCTATATACAAGCGCATCTGGATCGGACTCTTTGCTTCTCGAAAGAGTAAGGCCGTATGCGTAGTGACCCCAATATCGGATCCTCATATTATTGGGGCGATATTGGATTGCGTATAGCGAGTTCTATTCCTGTTGACGGTTGGTTCAATTAATGACAGGTCAACATCACCTTAGGGGTGGTTGGCCTGGGTATTAAAGACCGAATTGGGAATGCAAGTTGGACTTGCAAGGCGGAATGTGTTCCCGCTTCTCTTTATTGGAGTTACAGTTTCTCATATTATTGGGATGTAATAAAGATAAAGAGGAGATCCCAGTTCTTGCTTGAGATATATCGGTAAGTATATCTTCTACTTTGAAAGTGAATAAGGGAATAAACTTTCATAGTTGACATAGCAAGACTAATTTGATTTAAAATGCCTTAATCAAATAAAATTAAAATTGAATATATGATTATATGTTCTAATATAGTGCATTCTCAATTTCAGAAAATGAAGGCCATGAATCCACTGAACAGGCTTCTGGAGGTCAACCAATTGACCGGACCAAATTACTCGGATTGGATCCGTAATTTGGAGCTTGTGCTTTCGGGAGAGCGTATCAGTTATGTGCTCTCTGAAAACAAACTTGAAAACCCTAAATCTAAGGAAGACAAAGCATATAATGACAAGTATGACGAAGATCATGTCTTGGCTAGGTGCTATATCTTGGGTTCTCTCTCCAATGTTCTTCAGAAGCAACATGTGGAGATGAGTACTTGCCAGGATATCATGCAGAATCTAAAGGATATGTTTGGTGACATTAACCGCACCCAGGGTTACAATGTTATGAAAGATCTCATTCGCTGCAAGATGCAGGAAGGGACCTCGGTCCGCGAGCATGTACTCAAAATGTTTGGGTACTTGTCAGAGCTTGAGATTCTGGGGGCGACGATGGATGCAGACATGCAATCTGATTTCATTCTGCTGTCATTGCCCAAATCTTTCAATAACTTTGTGGTGTCATTCCATATGAATAAGCTGGAACTGACAAATGCTGGGCTTCTTGCTGCATTAAAGTCTGCAGAAGACGTAATGAAGAAAGATGGTCCCTCTGGCACTGCAATGGTTGCACAGGTCAAAGGGAAGCGCGGTCGGAAGCAAGGTTCTCGGAAGGGCCCGGCCCAGAAGAGAAAGAAGAAGGGACAAAGTGTTGCCTCATCTTCCAATGCATCTACTTTAATGGCGTCAAAGAAAACCGACGTCTGTCACCACTGCAAGAAGCCGGGGCACTGGAAGCGTAATTGCCCAGATTACCTGAAGTCGGTTGACAAAGGTAAAGCCCCAGCAGGTATGAAATCTACTCTTATCATTGAAACCAGCTTTCTCGTTGGACGAGAAGGAAGTTGGGTAGTTGATTCTGGTGCTTCTGTTCATGTATGCAATTTGTTGCATTTGTTTCAGGAAACTAGACAGCTTGAAGAAGGGGAGATAGTCATCCAGATGGGATCTGATGCAAGTGTTGCAGCAGTCGCCGTCGGGACCTGCAGACTATCATTATCTAGTGGTAGAGTCCTAGTACTTAAAGAGTGTCTTTATGTACCTGAAGTCAGAAGGAATCTAATATCTGTATCTAAGTTAGTTAGAAGTGGGTATTCATTCCTGTTCTGTAATAAATTAGTCATAAACCGTTATGATAAATATATTGCAGATGGTATTTTGACTTCTGGAGGACTCTATGAATTGTGCATTGATAAATGTATTATGAATGTTACAAGCACTGATAAAAACCCTAAAAGATCCAGGGAGAATGAAAATCTCTCAAATGAGATTTGGCATCAAAGGCTTGGTCATTTGTCTGTTGATAAGATCAATAGATTAATTAAGGATGGACCTTTAGACTTTCTACAGGTTCAACCTTTGCCTACTTGCAAGAATTGCATTCAAGGAAAAATGACCAGGACGCCTTTTCGTAACAAGGTTATAAGATGTGAAGGTATTATTGACCTAATACATACTGATGTATGCGGTCCCTTCAGTACCGCGACCCGAAATGGATATCGATATTATTTGACGTTTATTGATGACCGTTCGCGATACGGGTTTATCTTCCTATTACGTCATAAGTCTGAAACCTTTGAAAAGTTCAAAGAATTCAAGGCTTTGGTTGAGAACCAAACCGATAGGAAGATTAAACGAATTCGATCTGATCGAGGTGGCGAATACCTATCAGATGAATTTAAGGAATACCTTAAAGAGAATGGAATCATTTCCAATCTCACTCCTCCTGGAACTCCCCAACTTAATGGTGTTGCTGAAAGACGCAACAGAACCATCATGGATATGGTTCGTTCAATGATGAGCAAAGCACATTTACCACTTAGTTTCTGGGGATATGCAGTAGAGACTGCAATATATATCCTGAATAAGATTCCTAGCAAATCTGTACCTAAGACTCCTCATGAGCTCTGGTATAGAACCAAACCTAGTGTTAATCACTTGAGGGTTTGGGGTTGCTTGGTCCATGCAAAGAATGTGGATGCAAGCAAGCTAGAATCTCGCTCTCGTGAGTGTTACTTCATTGGGTATGTTAGAGATGGTATTGGATACCAACTCTATGACCCTGAGACTCAGAAGGTTTTTGTTTCTAGAGATGTGAAATTTCTGGAGAATGATTTCCTTAAGGATCAAGATAAATATGAAGTAAAGGAACTCATTGAATCTCCTGAGGATTCTGAGCTTCCTGAACCAGAAACTGAAGAAGTGAATAAAGATGATACACCCATACCTCTTCGAAGGAGTTCGAGGGTGGTTGCACCACCAGAAAGGTATGGATTCCATGTGTCAGGTGAAACTGACAGTGATCCTACTTCATTTGATGAAGCACTCGCGGATCATGACATGGATAGATGGATGCTAGCAATGAAGTCAGAAATCGACTCCATGCATAAGAATGGTGTATGGACCCTAGAGGATCCACCTAAAGGGGTAAAACCCATTGGGTGCAAATGGATCTTCAAGAGAAAGAGGGGACCTGATGGGAAAGTAGAGACTTTCAAGGCACGGCTCGTAGCCAAGGGCTACACACAGAGAGAAGGCATCGACTACGATGAGACATTCTCTCCTGTGGCTATGCTTAAATCCATCAGGGCATTGCTAGCTATAGCTGCATATCTTGACTACGACATCTGGCAGATGGACGTCAAGACGGCTTTCCTCAATGGATACCTCGAGGAGGATATCTACATGGAGCAGCCCCAGGGCTTCATGACTGAGGATGGCAAAGTATGCACGCTGAAGAAATCCATCTATGGGCTCAAGCAAGCTTCTCGTAGTTGGAACATCAGATTTGACGAAACCATAAAGAGTTATGATTTTGTGCAGAATCCTGATGAACCTTGTGTGTACAAGAAGCTTAGTGGGAGCGCCATTGTGTTCATCGTGCTTTATGTAGATGACATCCTTATCATTGGGAATGATACAGGGATGATGACCAGTGTGAAGATTTGGCTGTCCCATACCTTTGAGATGAAAGATCTTGGAGAAGCCTCTTACATCTTGGGTCTGAAGCTGTTCAGAAACCGAGAGAAGAGGATATTGGGATTGTCACAACAAGGATACATTAAGAAGATTCTTGAACGATTCCGTATGGATAGTTCCAAGAAAGGATTCCTACCCTTAAGACATGGTATCCACCTGTCTAAAGGAATGGCTCCTCAAACTGTTGAGGAAAAGAAGGCCATGGCTGGATGTCCTTATGCATCAGCCGTAGGAAGCTTAATGTATGCCATGATGTATACTAGGCCAGATATCTGCCATGCAGTGGGAGTGGTAAGCCGTTACCAATCCTGCTATGGAGAACAACACTGGAATGCAGTAAAGAACATATTCAAATATCTAAGACGGACGCAAGATTACATCTTGGTCTATGGAGATGGTGATCTCCAAGTCTTGGGATATACAGATTCTGACTTCCAATCGGATATTGATGATCGAAAGTCGACATCAGGGTTTGTGTTCCTGTTGAACGGTGGTGCTGTGAGCTGGAGAAGCAAGAAGCAGGACACTACGGCAGATTCAACAACAGAAGCCGAATACATTGCCGCATCGGATGCTGCAAAGGAGGCGGTGTGGTTGCGCAAGTTCGTCCAGGAGCTTGGCATAGTTTCCTCTGATACTCCCATCCCGCTACTCTGTGATAACACGGGAGCCATTGCCCAGGCGAAGGAACCCAGATGGCATCAGAAGAGCAAGCACGTAGAAAGGAAATATCACATCATTCGGGAGATTCAAAAGCGTGGTGACATTATCATCACCAAGGTGGCCTCCGCCGACAACGTTGCTGATCCTCTTACCAAACCTCTGACACAGAAGGTTTTTGACCAGCATGTAATGAGTATGGGTTTAAGGCTTGTCCCTGAATGGTTCTGAGGGCTAGTGGGAGATTGTTAGCAATGTGAGCCCGAGGCGAACCATTCCTACAATAAATGTTATTGTAATAAATGATTTATCAATAAAAGTTATTGATGTTTTGTTTCACTCCCTTTCTGATATTGAATGAATGAATGCACTATAAGGTCCCTTTGTACAATAAGGGTTATGTACCATGGCTGACTTGATGATCATACAGCTGTTGATTCAATGATTGAATCATAGAGGCTGATGCTTGGATGAATATCTAAGGAGTTAGATAGAGGACTCATCAAGCATCATCAATGATTAACAAGTAGTGATCTCCAGTCTGAGTGGGAGATGGCAATCCCATCTCAGTAGACTGATATCTGATCAAACTCTTGATGCAGGTCCTCTGCATAGGAATATTGATTCAGAGGTATCAGATTAGTTGAGTCAATGAGTTGACTTAACGAGATCGAGATAACCAAAGACCTATGATGAATACTGTCACATCACAGGCAAACATCCTCTGACCAGAGACAGATATATCACTATATGTCTGAGCATGTACATTTGGCAGACCAATAGGTTGATGACCTAATCAAGGTCTATTCACCGGCGAGCTGGTGTGCATGTAAGGGCATATGAGTAATATGATCTCTCAAAGGGATCATACAGGTTCACTTGTGAACCGGGAGACATGAGCTCACTCATGAGGTATTGGGATTGACCAAATTCCATGCATGGTCATCATGCTTTAGAAGCATGATATGAATTTGAAGGTAAGATATATGCTTTGTGAAAGCATATGATCTGTACCATATCCCAAGGACCAAGATTGAGAAACTTAATGATCAGACTATGAAGATGACAGTGTAAAAGTGATCTTTATCTTCATGATGATCATGAGTCTTCCAGTATGCAGGATGTGCAGGTATTAGGAATACCTGAAGGGTGATTTGATCATAAACGATTGTATAACCATGACGCTTCCATTCCGAGGGAGTGATGAAACAGGTCTGGATTTTAGTGACTCCTCTCATGAGAGAAGTGACCTAATCTTAGTCCATGTACTGGACATTGATCTGAATGAGATTCAGATGCAATGAGAAGATTAGGTTTACGGTCTTGATTTAATCAAGCATCTATGAGAGGTCCATGGGATCTGGATTTGAGATGTGATCTCAAATATCCAAGTCACTATACGTGGAACAATACAATCGCCCTGTCTTTATCTCCAAGTATCTGAGGAGAAATAGCATTGTTCTTAAATAGTTTGAGAACAATTCCATGAGATCTAAGCAAGGAGAAGTTGATAATTAAATGTGATTTAATTATCATGATGTATGAGAAATTATCCAATATAATTAAATGTGGTTTAATTATTATGGATATGAATAATGTGGATAGTAATATCCAATTATTCCTAATATATTATAAATGTGATTTATAATGTATTAGAGAGAGTTAAATATAATTTATATTAGTAGATTAATTATTAATGTGTATTGGATACACATTGTCTAATTAATTGAAAATGTAAATTACATTTTGTTTTGGGTTGTGAATGTGATTCACAATATTCCAATGTCAAGATTGCAATATTCCCAAAATTAATTGAGAATTATTTTTTGGTGAATAATTGTTGGAAAATAAGTTGAGAGAAAAACAAGGAGATATGCAATCCCATGGGAATCCATGGGATTGCCCTCCCCATATGGGAAGAGGGGGGCGGCACCAATTCCTTTATGGAATTGGTGGCCGTCCACTCCTCCCAATAGGGAAGGAGGCTCTCAATTGTTTTTTCACTCCTTATTTAGTTGGTTTAATTTGGTATTTATATATATTTGATTTATCAAATATATTTAATCAAAATTAAATCACAAGTTGTTGGCTTTTACCAACAACAATCTTGACCATTGGATTGTCATAAATCAATCTCAACCATTGATTTCATATGACACATGGATTGAGATCCATGGATCCCAAAACCCTATAAATAGAGAGGCACTCTTGGCTCTCTTTTTACACATGCTATTGTAGCAAAACTCTCTCTCTTTCTCTCATACTCGACAGCCCTCTCTCCCTCTTCCTCTTGGTGGCCGTCCACCCTAGTGGAGGGAATCGTCGTCGCCCTCGCCTTCGTGCTACCGCTTCGACGCTCTGCGGTTCTCCGTTTACTTTTAGTGCTTCGCCCGCGAAGGAGACGTTCGATCTCGTGCGACGAGATCAGGAGCAACCACACTTGGATCAACTACTTGGATTGCGAGGACACCGCGGTTCATCCCCGCACTCGCAAGCGATCTCTCCGACGATCGGACTTGAGACAGGAGGTCTCTTCTCTTAGAGACTCGATCAACCACGCTTCAAGAGGTATTGCATTATACTTGTTGTGGTTATAGATGAAACGATCCGAGAATGGTTCTTGGATCATGTGGTTTCATCGAATAAATTTTTTTAAATTCCGCTGCACCGAACAACTAGTACGACTAGTCGTTATTCGTCGTATCCGATACGACCCTCACGCTTCCGTGATGCGCTTGAGGATTTCTCTATATCCTTCAGTCTCCGGCCAGGTAAGAGCTACACTTTTTTACATTTTCTAGGTAGCTGTAGCTTGTATGATCAATTTTATGCATTTTATTTCACGCATTAATTAGTAATGTAGATTAGATTAGGTTAGTACTCGAGCTCCAGCCATATTTCTACCGCGAGCCATCCTCTTTTCGCCACTCCTTCCACCCTCACAACCTTCCCCAACGCTTCTACTTCATCCTCCGCCCTTCACTCCACCAGATCAACCCCTGATCTGACCCACCGTATCTCCTCCTCCTTTGCTCGTCGGAGATCCGCCATCCGACCCATCCATGCTTCCATTTCCCTGCTTACTGGCCGATGCACTTTGCCCTCGGCCTTGCGTGTTGTCTGTGCTGGTCAGAAGCGCAACGGAGCCCTCTTGGGCTCAAATCGACTTGACCTAGAGGTTCCCAGGTTGCTCATCTTCCTCGAGCTCGCCCGGCCTCCCCACGGGGTCCTAGACCTTCTGGCGACCATCAGCGGCTACGGACGACCTCATCGGTCATGTAGAACCACAGAAGATAGGAGAAGAACGCCAGTGGAGGAAGTATTCGATGGATGAAGCTCAAGGAAGACAAGTTCTTCCTTGTTCTTCGTCAATAGCAGTGTCCATCCGATCAAGGGCGTGTCTCCAGTTTTAATCTCAGCCGCTCGTGTCCAGATCGTCTCGTCCGTTGATGAAGACCCCATATCCGATCTTGAACGTCCATCGCCGAAGGGATATCGTGCAACGTGGCGTCGACACGTGGATAAGTTACTGAACAGGAATCGTCCGATCCCGCACGTGAATGGGGTAATTGCATACTTCGCCCCATCTTTTTGTATATAATTTATTAATATTATAAATAAAATGTCACATGTAAATTAAATGGAAATTTTGTAAAACAACCCCTGTACTTATGATATTTGTATTTGGGTCCAGTACGGCTCAGCTCACGTGCCGTCCCACGTGAGCTGGGAAAATTGCATGTAAGCCCCTGGCGCTTTATATATATATTTTTAGTCCAAAGTATATTATTTACATTGTATAATTTTGGCACATTTGAAGATGAACCTGTGATTTTTATTTTAATTGCAAATATGCCCCTGCTTATGTATTTTGTGCTTGGATTTCATTTATTAAAAATAGCAACCCAGCTCCTAAAATCATGCAAAAATAGGGTTATATGCTTGGTAACATGTACTTTCACCCCATAACATTGTTTTGCATTTTTGAGCATTTTAACCATTTATTAAAAATCAAAAGAAGCCCGTTTTGTACTGTTTAACTTATATAATATCAAAAAAAATATAAAAAATGTCTTGAAAAATTCCCAAAAAAGGTATATATTGTTTTTTTACTATATTTTGACTATAGACCAAAAATCACTAAAAATGGAAAAAGAAAAAGCTTAAAAATGGAAAAACCCAAAAATCATTCATAAAAGACTAAAAAATCATAAAAATCCAAAATATGTTTTTTCTCGTTTATAATTTTCTTTAATAGATATTTTTATATATTAAAGTTGATTTGAGTAATTTTGGGCATTATTTACTATTTTTAAAATTCAAATCAATTTCGTGTATTTATTAAGTCCTTGATTTGGGATATTGTTGACTTAAAAATCCATAAAAATTAGAAAAAATCCCAGAAAAGTTATAAAAACATTACAAAATTATAAAACCCCAAAGCATTTTATTTTCTGTATTTTTACTCTTTTTATGTGTATTTATAATTCTACTGTCTTACATTGTATATATAGCCTTATATATAGCTATATTATAAATATTTTAAAAGAAAAAGAAATATAAAATATGAAATATAATAAGAAATTATAAAAATATAAAACCACAAAAAACAATAACAATTATAAAACAAAAATCCATAAAAACATAAAAATAAAAAACCCACAAAAATTAATAAAAATGGACATTAGGATAAGAACAAGTTTTGTGCGCATTATTCCACCCTCATCTACCATTTTCTCCCTGAGCTCGACCTCTACACATGCTTACACCTATACACACATGTTGTAGAGTTATAACAAATTTTAACTCCACATTTTTGATATTTATTGCTTGATTCATATTGTGGGTTAATGGTTGATTAATTGAGGTTTTCTGTGAGGTCACTTCGACGACTATCGATCCACCTTGTGGATTGACAAGACCTTGGCAAAATTTCGATTATCAATTGCCAAGGACATCATGTGACTATGATGCTATTTGGGTCGTTGTTGATAGGTTGGCCAAGTCAACCCATTTCATACCTGTCAGCATGACCTACACTCCATCTAGATTCAGATTGTACGTGCAGAACATTATCAGACTTCATGGTATACCATGAGAGGTAGTGTCTGACAGAGACTCGAGGTTCACATCTCACTATTGGCATCAATTCAAGTCAACACTACAGACAGAGCTGAAGATGAGTTCCACATACCATCCGCAGACCGACGGATAGAGCGAGTGGACCATTCAGACACTTGAGGATTTGCTACACGCATGTACTCTTGAGTAGAAAGGGTCTTGGAAGGACCACCTACAGTTGGCAGAATTCACGTACAACAACTGTTGTGAAAAATGAGTGATCTATTATTCAAGGGAACCCCAGGCTCTCTTATATAGGGAGAGACCTCACGGGTAAAATACATAGTAGTCTAGAGAACAATAAGAAATTACAAACAGGTACATAACAAATAATAATATTGGTCTCTACACTTCCCCTCAAGGTGGAGCATAGATGTCTATCATGCTCAGCTTGGAAGAACATCTCTGGAAGGGTCCTCTGAGCAACGGCTTGGTGAGTACGTCAGCAGTCTGATCCCCTGAGCTCACGTGAGCTGTAGATATCAATCCTCTCTGGATCAAGTCTCTAGTGTAGTGGCAGTCAACTTCAATATGCTTTGTTCTTTCATGGAATGCTGGATTGTTGGCAATAAACAATGCTGCCTGATTGTCACACTGAAGCTGCATGGGTAAAGGTACGGCTACATGTAAATCCTCTAGCACAAATCGAACCCACATCATCTCCGTGCTTGCTTGCGCCATGGCCCTATATTCAGATTCAGCACTGGACCTTGCCACAACAGTTTGTTTCTTGCTTTTCCAAGAAACCAGAGAGCTCCCAACAAAAACAGCAAATCCTGAGGTCGACTTTTGATCCTTAGGACATCATGCATAATCGGCATCTGCGCATGCTGAAATAGATAAATATGTGCCCTTTTGAAATAGCAACCCTGAACCTGGAGAAGACTTCAGATACCTCAGTATCATGTATATGGCATCCATATGAACTTGTCTTGGCTGCTCCATAAATTGACTCACCCGGCTTACTGCAAAGGCAATATCGGGTCGAGTTATGGTAATATAAAGGAGCTTACCCACCATTTCTCTATATCTCCTCTTGTCCACTTCAGCGGTGTCATCATCATATAGCTTCATGCTTGGATCCATGGGAATACTCGATGGTCTACATCCAGCCATGCTTGTTTCAGTCAAAAAATCTGTAATGTACTTCCTTTGTGTCATCACCAGACCCTGTGCATTCCTGGCAAATTCCAACCCCAGAAAGTATCTTAGGGTTCCAAGATCCTTTGTGACGAACTGACGGCCTAGAAATTCCTTTTCCCTCTCTGTTCCCTGAACATCATCTCGTGGTTAATGTAACCAGAATATCATCAACATAGACCATGATGACAACCGTACCTGCAGAAGACTTCTGAATAAACAACAAATGGTTTGCATTCGACCTCTTGAATCCCTGTCGTTCAATCAGATGGGAAAGCTTCTGGAACCACGCTCTTGGGCTCTGTTTGAGGCCATAAATTGCCTTGTGAAGTGTACACACCATATGCTTCTCCCCCTCAGCAGTGAACCCTGGTGGCTGCTGCATGTAGACTTCCTCCTGCAGATCTCCATACAAGAAGGCATTCTTGACATCCAGTTGAGATATAGTCCAGTCACGTACCACAACAATTGATAAGAGAATGCGAAGAGTAGAATGACGAGCCACCGGAGAGAATGTATCCATATAGTCCACGCCATAGGTTTGTGTGAAACCTCGCGCGACCATCCATGCCTTGTACCGATCTAAACTGCCATCAGCGTGGTATTTAACTGTGAATACCCATTTACAGCTAACAATGGATGCATCAGGAGGAGCAATAACCAAGGTCCATGTGCCACGAGACTGTAAGGCACGCATCTCTTCTTCCATAGCCATTCGCCAGCAATCAATCTTCATAGCTTCCTGATAGGTCCGTGGTATGTCCACGGAAGACAAAGCTGCAGCAAATCTCTGAAAGTCGCCTGTGAGGCGATGAAAAAACACTTGTGAAGCAAAGGGATAAGATGTACACGTCCACTTTTGCTTCCGGATAGTAATAGGAATATCAAAGTCATCGCCCACTGCACTGGATGGTGTAGTCTCCTTCTGCAATGAAGAATCCTGCACATGTACCATATCTGACCCGTCAATAGTAATGCCATCTGAAAATACCTGAGGCGTGATGGATGTTTGACGTGTAGCCTGAGCAGGACCTGACCGACGCATATAGAATTTTGGTAAAGGTGGAATAGGAGGTTGTAGTGGTGGTGGTGGTGGTGGTGAAGATGACGTAGTAACAGGAGCACGATTGGACTCAGGTGAACTCCAACTAGGAGGCGGAGGGACATAGACATCATCGTTGGTAGTGGATGGTACCAGCCTGTCACCTGCAGGGGAAAAATACATAACAGACTCAAAGAACGTAACATCAACACTGACAAAGTATTTCTTGTTTATGGGGTCATAACAACGATAGCCCTTCTGAGTCCGAGAGTAACCGACAAAGACACACTTGACAACTTTAGGAGAGAGTTTGTCAAGTCCAAGAGTCAGGAGATGGACAAATGCAACAGTACTACCAAAGACACGAGGAGTAAGTGAGAATAATTCCTTGTCAAGAAAAATGATGGAAAGAGGAATTTTCTTACCAAGGACAGAAGACGTCATACGATTGAACAGGTAGCAAGCCGTAAGAACAACATCCCCCCAGAAAGAGATAGGAGCACAATTCTGAATAAGGAGAGTTCGAGTAATGTCAAGAAGTTGACAGTTCTTTCTTTCTGCCACGCCATTCTGCTGAGATGTGTAAGCACAAGTAGTTTGGTGAATAATGCCCTTCGACGAAAGAAATTGAGAGAGAGATCGTGTGCAGAATTCTAGAGCATTATCTGTATGAACATATTTGACAGTAGAGGAAAACACATTCTGCACTTCATTAATCAAATTTTTAATCACATCTCTTGCTTCAGATTTATTCTTTAAAAGAAAGACCCAAGATATACGAGAGAAATCATCCACTACCACTAGATAGAATCTGTGTCCCTGATGATCGGGTACACTGCTTGGACCCCAGATATCAATGTGAAACAACTCGAACGGGGAGCTAATGCTCCGACTCTGACGACTAGGAAAGCTAGACCGATGATGCTTTCCCAACTGACACGCTTCACAGCGAAAGGAAGAACTTGGAGAGATCTGAGGCAGAAGATGTCGCATTTTCTGATGCAGGGGGGGGGGGCTGGAGATGGGGCCGGGGCTGGGGTCGAGTGCTGAGACTGGAGGCGGGAGACCGGGGGCCTGGGACCGGGCGGGAGGCGGGGGCGTGGATCGGAGAGGCGGCGGCTGTAGGCGGAGCCGAGAGAAGAGAAGGGGGGGGGTGGGAGAGCCCTAGGGCTTGGGCTCTGATACCATGTTGTGAAAAATGAGTGATCTATTATTCAAGGGAACCCTAGGCTCTCTTATATAGGGAGAGACCTCACGGGTAAAATACATAGTAGTCTAGAGAACAATAAGAAATTACGAACATGTACGTAACATATAATAATATTGGTCTCTACAACAACAACAACCATCATTCCAGTATCAGCATGGCGCCATTCGAAGCCCTATACGGACGGAGATGCCTCACACCTCTCAGTTGGCGTGAGGTAGGTGACCACGCTCTTTATTCCGTAGATCTCTTGGAAGAGACTGCGAGGGTTGTTGAACTTGTGTGACAGAAGCTTCTGAGGGCACAAAGCCGCCGGAAGAGCAATGCAGATCGTTAGAGAAGAGGCTTGGAGTTTCAAGTAATTTGATCATCTCCTCTTAATCTATTTCAAAATGAATTATCCATATTCAACATACTCTCTCATACTAATGAAATTCCTGTAAATATAGGTGGGAGATTGGGTATTCTTCCGAGTATATTTCCAGTGAAGAAAATACAGAGATTCGGTGTTCGTGGCAAGCTGGCACTACTGTATGTTTGACCGTTCGAGATTCTTGATAGAGTAGGGAAGGTGGCCTACCGAGTAGCCCTTCTTCTACATCTTTCCGTCATACACGATGTCTTCCACATATCCAACCTAAGGAAGTATGTGCACGACCTTCAACACATCATCAGCTACTAGAATCTTGACGTGGAGACCGATTTGACATATGAGGATAGGCTAGTGCAGATACTTAACAATGCTGTGAAGAAGCTTCGCAGCAAAGAGATTCCTTTGATCAAGGTGCTATGGCATCGACATGGTGTCGAAGAAGCAACTTGGGAGGCTGAAGCTGATATGCGGGCACGATACCCGTAGCTTTTCTCAGGTAATCATTAACAAGCCCATTAATTATATATTTATTGGGAAAAAATGGCTTGTTCTTCCATTGAGATTTTTATGGATTCAAAACCCTTTGAGTTTTTTATAGTCAGATGAAATCCAAACAAGATACATAGTGACCTTGACTCGAGTCTCGAAGACGAGACTTCCTTTGAGGTTTTCATATTTGTAACATCCGGATCCAAATAAACCTGAACTCGACCCGAATACGATCCAATTGAATCGATAAAACTATCAATCGATGTTAAGTGATCTAAATCGATTTATATATCATAAATCAAAATTTATTTTTGACCAATCGATCAAAAGTCGATCGCATCGTAAAGCGTATCATCAAAAAAGCCGCGACACAAATTTCAAAACCGCAAAACAAATCGAGACCAGCAAAAAATCCGATTCGACGAGAAAAGACCAACAGAATCGATCGTTCGTCGATCGGAGGTCATTTAATATTTTAAAATTACAAAATTTTGTTGCAAATCGAGACCATATCTCAAAAATTTCAGGAATTCATACCCGAACCAAAGTATATGAATATTAATACTAATATTGTTCGTCGTTCAGAGACGATCAAAACGAGTTATTGCACATCGAAATCCTAGACTCGAGGCATGAATGCGGATAATTTTGATATCTCAAATAAGTGAAAAAAATTAATAATAAAAAATTTTCCACTGTACAGGCTTCTGTTGTATCCATCAACTTCCACTTAGCATCCAATGACCATTACACTTGGCTTCTATTGTGGCTCCATTTGGCCCCCTAAGACCACTCTCCCTTATTTTTATTAACAAGAACCTCCTTAAATACCAACACACCTCTTTCCTATTTACCCTAAATTCCTCTTCAAAGTTCCAGCCGTAGGAACTAATTCCAGTAGCCCCCAGTTCTCTCCTCCTCTTCTCTTGCTTCCCCATCCAAGGACCCATCTCCAACCTCTTCAAGTTGCTGATCTGCTGCTACAACAGCTATTGGTGCTGCTGTTGAAGCTCTAATTTCTCCCAATTTTGAAGAATGTAATATACATCTAAACCCCATTTCATCTTCTCATCTTTTTCTTCTCCACCAAAGAAATCTTTTGATTGCAAATTTCAGCAATTCTTGTTTCTGTAGCTGCTACAATTTCAAGCTTCTCTTCTCCATTTGAATATCCAAAAAGGTACAATCCTATTCCCTACCTCTTGCTGCCATGTATGTATAATCATTTCCCTATTTCTTGCTGAAATTTCATCCAATGTAATTCAAATTGAAGTCTCAGAATTTTAGTTCTTAATCTCAGATTTCAAGAGATGAGATATTGGGGGTGCATGCATGAAATTTTTGGTTTTTAATTATAGAATTAAAAGATGATAATTGGGATTTCATATGGTTTTGGTCTTGATTCAGACCAAATTGTTGATAAACATAGTAATTAATCATCAATTCACCATAGGGGGGGGTAAAATATTCTCTGCTACTGTTAAAAAAATTCTCTGCTACTGTTTAATTTTTTTCTGCTACTGTTTTTTTTAAATTTGTTACATTTTTTGTTCAGACATTCTATGTGCAGCTATAAAATGCCAT
Organism: Ottelia alismoides; assembly: GCA_037367405.1. Classification (NCBI taxonomy): domain Eukaryota; kingdom Viridiplantae; phylum Streptophyta; class Magnoliopsida; order Alismatales; family Hydrocharitaceae; genus Ottelia; species Ottelia alismoides. The sequence continues at coordinate 114,034 of JAZKJV010008097.1, read as the reverse complement.
CATAAACAATTATGCCATGTCATTAAGTTAGTACTGGAGATGTACAGATTCTTAGGAAATGAAGCAAATAGATATACTAGAAAAGAAAGCTTTAATGCTGATCCAAGAACAATATGCCCTCACAATAGCGTTGCCAGTTCAGACATTCTCTGTGTAGCAATAAAACGGCATTGTAAACAATTATGCCATGGCATTAAGTCAGTACGGGAGGTGTTGCAGAATCGTATAAAATGAAAGAATTCTGGAATAGTCACTTTCAATATAGCTACTAATTAATTATATATATGTGTATATATATACAGCCGGAAAGGAAATAAGTTGGAATCATCATAAGCTAATTCACAGAAGAACTTGCCGGTTGATGTTACTGTGATGAATGTTAACTGCCAGAAATGCAAATAGTAAAGGAAGCATGCACAGTAGATTTTGGTGGAGGTTCGACCAATAGATAGACGATTGTCGTGAATGCAACATGGCTTTTGAATATATATTCATAATTTTTTCTGGGGAAATTTTATAGATTTGAACTTAGATTTAGATTTAATGAGAAACTTCAACTCTCATGTTAAGATAAGAAAAATCGGAAAATCTTGCATCAATCTGAACTTAGATTCAGATCCAATGAACAGTTTCTAATCTCATGACCTTATTGGAGAGAATTCTGAATATTAATATTCTTTTCCTATGAAACCAACAAATGATTTTCTAAGATCATTATGAATAATAATCCTCGATTAACTTAATCCTTGAATATAATCTTCTATTTATGTATATCACTAAAGATAAATTGTGGCAAATACCTATATTTGTAAGTCATCTATAGGAAAGACTAAGAAAGGTTTGAGTAGTCAAGGAAGGAATGAAAATGGTGAATCAATGATGACTTATAATCAAAAGTGCCGGTCATGGTGACCCTTACACCCCGTGCGAGGTACCCTCAACTGGACGGAAGATAGGGAGTCCAGTTAGGGCAACGATCGCCAAGTGCGCAGGTCTAGGATCCCATTTCTTTTTACGATTTTTACGCGAGCTCGCAGTGTTTTTATGCCTCGTTGGGATCTAGGTTGTCGACCAGTTCCGCTGACCCTTGGTTCTTTCTTAGGGTGCCTAGGCTGAGGGACCCTCAGTTTTAGTTTTTCTTACGAGCTCGTTTGCTCGTACTGGTCGGGCCGGTTTTTGGAGTGACTTCTGGGGAGCCTCTCCCACCTGTCTCAGGGACGTAGTTTGGGAGTAGGCCTAGCCCTCTACTGGACCACACTTCCACTTAGAGGGCAAGACGAAAGAGTCTCTTATGAGAGTTCTTCACCGCTTGAGTTTTGGTTATTGTTCCGCCAATAGTTCTTGGGTAGGAGTTACAATTGAGCTTGGGGTGGTTACAATTGAGTTTGGCTAAAGTTGAGATCGGTTACAATTGAGTTGGCTACAGTTGAACTTGTTATATAATCATTAATCATTGTCAATCATCAATCATCGACAATCAATCAGATCTTAGATCTACTACTACGAGTGATAGTAAAAGCTAACATACGTGAGCTTAGTTAGGATGCATTATACTCCACCGCATGCCTACGGAGGCACCTTAACCCTAAGGTATCACTCACGCCTTAGAGTCATAGTGTGAGGTCACACTCAGATCAAGAACGCAGACTATCCACTAGACTTGAGAAATTAGATAGAATTAAAGATCGGATCAGATACCAACCAATCCTCAATACTAAGATCCATAGCATGATCTTTAAATAGTAAAGAGCATAACATACACACATGTCATTAATTAATATATCATAATATTATATTTGGAAAATTATGGGGTGATTAGTGATTAGGGGATTTACCTACATAGCTGCTTGATAACTATTTTTCCACACAAGTAGCTTGTAAAGTTTTTAAATATCAATGCCAGTCTACTTGTTTTCTTTTGAAACCACTAAATTACATGTTATTTTTAATATGCTGGATTGTATGCAACAATTGTTGACATTTTTTTGTTCCTTGCATGTGTGGCAAACAAAGCGCTTGCATTGCAGTAGGCTGACAGTTTGGCTCTGAGTTCCACAGTTTCTGTTTACGGTGCACATATTTAGATTTTGTTCAAGATAATGTAAATGCCTTCTTTCGCTTCTATATTTTGGGATACATGTACATCTTGCAGTTTCTTCTGTTTCATGTAACTGTATATGGAAATTAATAAAATGTGAATTTGTGACACTTGTTGTTGGCCCTGTGGTTGTTTACATTAATTGTGAATGTCATTCCAAAACTCGAAAAATTTCCCTTAAATTTCGGTAACATACTGCGATCTTTAATGGATATAATGCTATGAGTGTCATGTAAACGAGTAAAGCTCGGATCTATGGGGTTCACACCCTCCGCCTTCGCGACCGCCTCTTCTCCAGATCGTTGCTGCCACCCTTGGCGCATCCTCCTTGCACAGGTGATGCGAGATGTTGCGCTTCTCCAAGATCTCGCACTCGATGCTCCAAGTGGAGCTCTCCCATCCAGCAACGTTGGTGAGTCCCAACCCTCCAAGCGACGATGCCGCTCCAAGCCATGCTGTGGCGACTACGATAGGAAAACCCCATCGGTGTGGGGTCTCTCGAAGGTGGGGTTCCCAAGTGGGAGCCCTAAATACAGCCCAAGTGGGCTTGTGATGTATGAGCCCAAGTGGGTTGACGTTGGTTTAAAAAAATGAATGAAGGAAAAGGGGGGAGAGGCTTGCTGTTGAAAAAAATATAAGGGGAAGGCCCTGCGTGAGAAGGAAAAAAAAGGGCCCAGTGGGGACCGAAGAAGAAAATAAAGAGGTTGTTGTAAATTGATCCTATTTGGGCCAAACTTTCATTAAAAAACGTGTTTTAAAAAAGATACGTACAAAATGAACATACACGGGAAAAAAGAGAAGACGACTAAAAAAAGGAAATAACCGTTAAAAAAGGAGGATCGTACAAAAAAATCCGCACGAGCAAAAAAATTAAAAAAAATGAATTTAAGATTTCTTTAAGAGAAGTTGGAAAAAATATATTATTGGCTTATGTGGTGTTTCGTTTTTCCCCATTTTTGTGTCTTCTCCCAATTTGATCAACGTCATTGTTTTCCGACCAGCCTGGGAGAAAGGGGAAGTACTGTGTAAGGTTCTTCGACGATGATTCAGATTTCTCAGATTCTCCAGTCAGAGACATGCCAGATTTTCCAGACTCTACAGTTCAGATGTTTCAGACTCAGCGGATTGGTTCAGAGTCCAAGTTCGAGGCACTCCTGAGTGACCCATTTTCTTCGAGTTCTTCAGAAAGAGATTCTTTTCAGATGTGCACATGTTTTCCATCATTTATCGTGGTTTCCATCTTTGTTTTTTGGTCGAAGTTTTCATGTGTTCTATAGTGACTCCAGATTAGAGATCCCATTCCCTATGTCATATGGGTTAGTGTTTTCATGTGATTTCATAGGGACTCCAGAGTAGAGATCCCATTCTCTGAGCTAGTATGGGAGAGACCTGGTTCTCCGACGAGGAGACTTTTCAGACTTTATTCTCCAGCGACCGTGGACTCCGACGAGGATGCCTCCACGGCTTTTTAGTTCGGCCCTTTCAGAGATGGAGCAATTGTCCACATTGTGGCGGGCCAGAGTACCTCCGATGAGGAGACTCATTTCAGCTGCAGTGACTCTGACAGGTGCAATATAGAGCACATGCTCTCCGACAAGGAGATTCTATTTGACTCACACTCCAGCCCGTTTGTTCCTCCTCACCTGCATGGCATGAGAAGCAACGTTCTCGACAACAATTGACAATTGTGCGCGTTGAATTGATATTGTCTAAGGTGTCTTGTATTATGAGCTTGAGTTTTCTTTCTGTTTGTCCAAGCCGAGCATTGCTTGCTCTAGCTTGAGAGGGGGAGTGTTGGAGTGCATGCATCATATGTAAGATGGGTAAATGGATCCTTCTAAGATCCATTTACTACATCCAGAGTTTAGTCCCACATCTACCAGTGGTGGGACTTGGAGTGTCTGTGGAGGCTATATAAGAAGCTCCAGACCTCCTATATCCAATGAGAAAGTCCAATGAAACATATGGCCTTTTGAGGCCTTCTCCCGTGGTTTTATCCCTATCCTTAGGGAGTAGAGTTCCACGTAAAATCCTGTGTTTCTCAATGATTTATTTCTTTTATCTAATATTAGCTTCCACATTATATTTTCTAACAGGAGATATTGTCATCTCTTATGTCAAGATCATTCACTTAAAAACAGAGCTAATATAAATTAGTCATGGAAAGAAGAACCAGACATTTCTTAGTTTCAGCTCGAATCTTGCTCAATCGCTACATTTTTTAAATTCATGTCTGACGCCGTTCAGGATTTTTGTACAACTTCTCTATTTATCTGGATGCGTTCATTGTATTTAATGGTGGATTTTCTTTTCATTGCGGTTGTTTTTTTTGAACTCGCAGAGATGGAGGCAATATTGGAGCTGTATAATCAACTAAGGATGGAGACAGCCTCTCCTGCACCATGCGAAAGGCAGAGCACAGATCATCAAGAGAAGGTAGGTGCGAAGGTCACGCCACCTTATCCGCATGCTTTCCCCTCCGCAAAAGACGATCCTGACCTGGTGCGTGCAAGTACGAAGGAGATAAAGCCGCAGGCTCGAGTCAGCAGCACTCCTCAAGTGAAAGTTGCTACAGGGACAAATGACATCGAGCAACAACTGCAGGGAGTGAGAAGATCCTACATCACCGGCGGGTCGCCCATTGGATGGAACTTTGTAATATGTTCCAGCAATGAACCTGTCTATTATGGTCTGACAAAAGAAGCATGGCGTGCAAAACAAGTTGCCAAGTCTTGACATCCTAAAGCCTTAGAATCTCGAAGCAAGAACTGAAATATGGAGGTTTTGATGCTCTTTTGCTGACCAAGTTAGGGGCGTTGGGATTATAGTTTGGAATTGGGTGCTATGGTGCATCTGTTCATTCTCGTGGAATGGGAAACTGTTCAAATGCTACTTTAACTCAAGTGCTGACCAATATGCGCACATGTGAACCTGTGGTAATTTTATAGACCTTCATTTGATTAGTTGATTAGGACTTATTGGGATATCAAAACTATTTCTAACAAATCCATGCAAGGAGATCTTTTTTTGTTCTTGGGAAAGAATGGAATGAAAGCGGATGAGGAAAGAGATTGGTCTGGGAGGGAGAGAATAATAACAAATTATTTGATGTTTAAATAGGACATGAAACTGTAAGAATATAAAACAGAATTCTTGCTTATATATCTTAAAAAAAACCTTCCGATATCCTTGATGATATATAAATATAATATAATTACTACAATGGTGACGTCGTACATTCTTGGAATCCTTCTGTGTTGTTGCAAATTATTTTTCACATCTTCTTCGGGCATTACACTTAAGTATCCTCATGGAACATTTTCATTCTTTTTGTAATAGTTTGTTGGACTCACATTTATTTTTGGTTTATTTTCTTTTGTACTCGCTAGATTTAGGTTTTAATTATTTAGTATCCGTAACTCAACCAAAAATCTCGTAAAGATAGATTAACTTCCTTGCACACAAATAAATCAACAAAAAGCTTTTAGCATAAAAGTAAAAGACTCTAGTACATTAAATAGTTGCCATATCAAACACCTTAAAAATGTAAAAAAAATACAATTTCTCAAAATTTAAAATACATAGAATTAGAAAGTATTAAAATAAATAAAAAATACAATTCTAAAGGGAATAAAAACTACAATGAAACTTAATTGGACACCAATAATTAAAGCTAATACTAATGACCGATATAATAGAAAATAACTGTCTTTTACTTATATTTCCCCCAATTCGTTGCTACCATGAGCTTTACGTAAGCTATCAGATCATATAGATATTAGATATCTCTTCTTCAAAAGAACTTGGATCATTGAAAAGATCTTGGATGACTCAACCAAAAACCAAAGTAAGGACATTTAAAAAAAAGTCCTACTTGAAGAGTGCACAACTAGATGGCTGAGCTCACACTAACCCATTCATTTTAAATTTGGGATTTGCTTGGGAGGTATTAAAAAAATTCTAATGTAATAATATCGATTCATTTTCTAGGAACTCGGTCTCACCCACTGACTATGCAACTAGTCTGTCGGCTGCAGAGATTGAGTCATTTGATTTCTGTGACTCCTTTGAGTCCCCGGTCCTCGATGACCCTTGTAAGGACGAGCCATGCTTTGTGGCATTCGATGATTACTCTGATTTGTTGACCATATGGCCATCAGATGCCCAATTGGTTAGAGAGTCTCCTGATCTTCACTCTTCGTATCTTTACGAGACTGCGATCGACGTGGAGGATTCAATCATTGATCCATCCTTCTCCACGTTTGATTTTTTCGGCTTTGATCATTCACTCAATTCTTACAAGCCGTTGATTTCTTCTGAACCACCGGATCTTAGCTTAGTTTTCATTTCTCTTCTCCCGGTGGTATACACTCACTTGATTGCATATACATGTGTTCTTTTTGTTTTCATTTTCACTATGAGACGATGACAAGAGTACGACATTCTTCTGACAGATAACCTCCTGAACCTATATACAACATTATCCTAACCTTTGCGCCTGGCTAGGGGCGTAAAACCTAGCGCTCATTGAGAGGCAACTCAACAATCCACACCACTTGTATATACATGTTTCTTCTTCTGTTCCTTCTCTCTCCCATTTGTCCTACACCCCATATCTACTGTCTGATATTTGTATCTATACTTATAGCGCAATTTATCCTCAGTATAGGGGGGGTATAGACAGAGTGTTCTTTCTTCATCTATTTTGTCACTCCTATTGTTGTCTATACTTACGGATCTCTTACCCTAAGTATAGGTGGAGTGATGCGTACATTGTCGCAAAGTATTTTTTTTCATTTTATTGGTCTATTGGTCCCCTCGCTTGTCTCCTCTCTTGTTGATATTTCTGACTATACTTAGGGATCTTTTATCCCAAGTATAGGAGGAGACATATCGAGTTGTTGATCTGTTCATTCCCACCCTTGACCCTCCCTGCTTTGTACATAGTCTACTATACTTAGGATAAACTGATCCTAGGTATAGGGTGGCAGCCATCTTCCCATTCTTTGATTCTTTAGTTATTGTAGTATAGATTTTTCTATACTCAGTACGAGTTATGCCATCTTTTTTTCTCTTTGATTTATGAATACATAGCCATAACTATAGGGGGGACGTATATACGACGTATATACTTTAGTCATAACTCGTACTTTTGTATTTTTCAATAATATGGCTAAAATACTATACGATTATATGATTAACTAATAGAAAATAATAAATAGGTAAAAATATGGATAAAATTCTTCAAAATTCTTTGTGGATACCGATTAATAAATCATGTTCAAAATGTTTTGCAAAATGTTTTGAAGAATGGTTGCAAAATATTTGAAAAGCTTTTGAAACCGTTTGGAAAACTTTTTGTAAAATGTTTTCAAATCTTTGTAAAAAGATTTTGTTTGTAAAAATTCATTTTGTGTTTAGATACAATTTTTTAAAATTAGTTTGCAAATGATTTGGAAAATGGTTGCAAAATATTTTAAAAAATCTATACATATTATTTGAAAAATCATTGCAAAATGATTTTCAAAATTTCGTAAATGTTTGTAGAAATTTATTTGTTAAATTATTTGCAATAGAAAGTTTTTAAGATGTTTGTAAAATTATTTTCACGCAATTTTTGGAAAACTATATATAAATTCATCAAATAAAACTCTTTACAACCCTTGTATATACAAACCTTATAAATAATAATTAATTTTTAGTGTAAATTCTTTACCCAAGTCTTGTAAATAACAACTGCACTCACGTATATATACTTGCATATACTTCTCCTACTAATTTTGTTATTTTTAAAAATCCCTAAAAAATGCAAAATGTTTTAAAAACTACATAAAAATTTACAAAATTCATCAAAAATCCATAAAAAGTTCAAAAATAAAAAGTTCTTCATCAAAATATTTTTTTGCATTGTACATAGCATTGCATTTTTTGAATTGACAATGACAATCAAACTAGTCTAAATAAAATCCAAAGATTGGAGCTTGGTTGTACTTTAATCCACTTAATCATATTAATCTTATTGGAACGGGAAGTAAGGTGCTTCATGTCTATTAGACTTAATTCTTTGAGACCACAAGTCTAGGTTCAGTGTTGTCTTGACGACCTATGTAGAATATTTCAGAACACACGCATGACTTTTGTTGACAGTGACCTAACTTGCACGCCTGCACCTTACATTTTTCTCAACTCAATTGAAGTGGTAGAGGGCTGGATTTACCGACATGAGACACATGCGAATGGAAACATACTGTCACAATTTTGTAGCCATTGTGTCCCAACCCAATCCAATAACCAAGAGATCTAATGACAGGATGCCGTGGGTTGCAATAATACTTCAAAAGAGGGATAGTCTACTGGTTCAAGAGAAAAAAGTCCTTATCTAAATGCTGCTGTAAATGTTATAAAAAAATGCAAAATTTAAAACTCAAAACAACAAAATAGACGGGCAAAAATCAAAGAAAAATCAAATCCCGTCGGAGTATGTATGTATATAGTCAATAAGCAAGCTTAAGTTTCAAAATCAAAGAATCATGTGATACTGTAGACAGATGGCTTGGCTACACTGGTCAAGCATCCTAGTATATGTAGCTACACTGGCTACTATCCATCACTACAACAAATATAATCTAGGCCGACGTTCAAGTGCCTAGAACATCCACCTAAAATATGAAATTAGTAGACGTTTTTGAGTAACATCCAAGAAGTTAAAAAAATTCTCGATGTTATTTAGACATCTTCACAGAGTACTTTCCTAAGATGTTTCTTTGTTAACGTCTAAACAAGATTTTCGGCCCCCTAATTATCCCGCCAAACTTGCCCCATTTTCTCCAACATACCATAACCGCCCAAATACCCTAGAATACTAAACGACGCCCTCTCCCTTCTCCTCTCCCTTTAAACGATAATCTCTAGCACTGCACGATGACCCCTTCGAGCCCTCCTCCCACCTTCGAGCCCTCCTCCCACCTATTCTTCGGCACCACCGCACGACGGCCCGACTATTCTTCAGCACCACGAAGTTTTGCAGCAGCCGCTCGTCAAACACGAAGTTTTGGAGTGAAGAAGACCATATACTGGTATCGTTCATCCAGAAGAACGACCACGGCAACTGGGGGAGTCTGCCCAAGAGAGCCGGTAAAGGTTTATATACTTGAAACGTTAGATTTAGGATATGTATTGGCACTCAGAAAAATCCGATTTTCTCTGAGATAATCCATACCTTCTTCTTGATCAATTGAGTTGAGAAACAAACCATGTATAATCTTGATCCGATAGATCAGTGATTGCTCTTATTCTGATATGAACTCTTTGCTATTAAAGTACCATATTAGAATATGGATTGTTTGTGTTGTAATGTGGTTGCTTATGTAAAATGAGGGAATAGTATACGCCCGTTTTATGGGCTTTTTTCCTGCAGTTTTTAGCTTTTATCTGAAACAATTCCATGGAATGAAGATTTTGCATATTTTCTCTCTTTGGGGTTTCATCCACATAATTCGCTCTTTCGTATGCATCCATTTCAGAGGATGTACTTGAGCAGAGAGTGGCGAAAGAAAGATGAAAAATAGAGGCTAAATATGAAAAGAATGTGGCATCCCTTCAACCGGAAGTGTCTGATTTGAAGTCAGAGATACATATGATTAATAAGAAGGCATCGACAGAGCTTCAAGATAAAATAACGGAAGGAATAGAAGCATATTTTAAAAACTACCCGTTAACTGATGGGACACCAGTGCCACTTTCTCCACTTACATTCTTTGATACTTTTTTTAAAAGCTTGATCAAATATAATATTTCTTTTTAACCATGTCTAATCTACTTCTTCTTTATTATATGCTTCTCAAGGACGATCACGAGGCAATAGGTCTGGTGGAGTTGATCCTGATGCAGAGACAGAGGAAGATGCTTAGAGATTATGATTTGCTTTATATATCTTCAATGTACTTCTGATCTGTTTCTTTAATGTACTTTAAAAACTTTGGAGTTTCTTGTAGTTATGTTGACACTCAAATTCGTTTTCATATTTGAAAGCATGTGCATGACTATGTTCTGAGTTTGCTTGTTATGCATCTACACATGTAATTATTTTCTCGTGATACATTTTTCCACTAGAGTAGAAATAGGCAACATTTGATTGTTTTTCAAGCTAATAATGTTTTAAAAAAACTTGTAAATCTTGAGTTTTTTCATGCCAATAATTAGACACAAACGGACTGGATTGGTAATAAAAAGGTCCGAAAACAATTTATAGTTCATCTATCGATAGTATTAACAACGACGTTTCAAAACATGCTTCGGACCACCAACTATATATGTCAACATATATTCTACATAGACGTTTAATAACATCTATATAAATACTTAATTTGTAGACGTTCTTCAATATTGTCCACCTAGATTATTTTTTTAAGATGTTTTTAAACGTCTACATAGAAGGGATTGTGTGGACGTTATTATAAAACTCCTTTTAAAACCTATCCCGACAAGGCAGACTAGACGTTTGGAGCAGACGTTGTTTAACGTAGGGACAATGCTCTTCTGACGTTTATGATAACATATGAAGACGTTTAGAAACATCAGTACATGTAATTTCTGTGGTAGTGCATTCTCTTCTCCACATCCTCTTCTTGAGCCAGTTGCACTTGAACTTAGAAGGGAATACCTCTCTTCTCGAGGAAAGAGTTGCTGCATTAGAGAATTAAGTTTACCATGTTGGAGAAGAATGTCTTTTACTGTTTCAACTGGGAGGAGCTACATACCACTAACACTGTACAAGATAGATTCATAGTCATAAGGGATTGCGTATGACATCGATTTGTTCTGACCTGGCTTTTGAGGAGTCTTGGACAAAATTTTGTGGTTCTTAGAGGTTGTTGTGTTTCAAATCCGCTTCCCGATAAGGTTCCGACCAAATCGAAAGTCCAAAAGCCCGATTGAGCTCCAAACTTTGATTTATGAAGATAAGTTTTAAAGTTACCAATCCAAGTTCTTTCCTTTCATTTTGTTTATTTTCTTTTCTGCACTTATAGGCATAAGCGTTTGCTAGGGACTAGCAAGTGCAAGTATAGGGTGGTGATGAATCTTCATTTCATCACCTTTATTCTTTCATTTTGACCTTAAATCCCTAGTTAAATGCAAGTAAATAACAATAATTAGCGTAAAATAACACTAATTGTTTATACTATAAATAGTGTATAAAATAATGTATTTAATGCCAAAATAAAAGAATAAAGAAAAAAAGAAAAGAAATGAAATGCTATATGTATTGAATGACCATAAACCCCAAGACCTAGGCATCATGATGATCGGATCGACAAGGAATAAAGTAAGGAGAGATAAGGGCCAATAAATACATATAAACCTTAATTTTAATTCTTCAATAAAAGGTTTTGGTATCCATTTTATTCCTTATTATTTATACCTTTAATAAACTTTGAACATGAAACTTGCAGAAAAAAATAGAAAGACAAATACAAAATTCATTTCACTTAAAAATAATGCACAATGGCCCTAGACACTCAGAATAAAAGATCTCAAAGAAAACTTCCTAGACGTATCTTCTCCATACAAGCTCAAAATTCACCAAACTCACTTTTCTTTTTTTATAAAATTTAATTATCTATTTAATGAAGGTGATTTTATTCAATTTGGAGTTAAGATGCAAAAGTTAGGTTTTGTTCCCTCATTGTGCAGTATACCCGTATAAAATAATCATTATATTTATTCTTTATAATTTTCATTCTTTATATTTTTATAAATTTGTAAATATTATTTATAATACATGTACATAATTAAAATAAAATAATTTACAATACATTATAATAAATAAGTAAACTATAATACATAGTTGAATTATATCTGTATATACCTATATAATAAATATACATATTTATTTAAGCTAACAAATAACTATAACTGTATATATATATATATATATATATATATATATATATATATATATATATATATATATATATATATATCTGCGCGCGCGCACGCGTGCATATGCGTGCGTGTATTTAAATAATTTATAATATAAAAAATAAGTATATAAAAATAAAATATACTATATATAGGTAAATATACATATATATGTACATGTAAAAAGTAACACATAATAAATTAACTTGAAAAATAAATAAATAAAATCACCATAAAATACTACATTAAAAAACAAATATTTTTCATTTTTTAAGAAAAAAAATAAAATCATCTAATATTTTAAATTGAATTAATAAAGGATTTATGTCTTGTTTTGTTGCTGAGCGTGCATATGTGGACCAATGGAAGACCGATCCCTGTTGACCTCGGTCAACTCCCCGACCTCCCTTGTCTTGCGTGTGTAAGGTGCTAGTCCTCCTACTTCCGTGATTTATCCCCGTTGATTCTTTCATTTTCTTAGCTTGATTCCTTCACAGTTTTTCCTCCTCGATCATCAATCTTCCACGCTAGTCTCATTTCTTGATCGAAGGAGTCCTGCATCAAGCATTCTTCCCTAGCCAAGACCCCTGTACATAAGCACCTCCTCGACCTCCAATTCGATTTGGATCTATTTTCTACCACCGTACCCCTCAGATCGACCCAAATATGAGTTGAGTATGTGATTGAATCTTCTCGGACGGTTTGCAGCATGCATGCGAAGGGTTTGAGCGTGATCCAGGCATCATGGTGACCACCTGGCGGAGCTCCACCCAGCTCCTTGCAATACCGGTTGAGCCATAGTGTAATTGCAATTTTAGGTAGCTTTTAGGTGTAGTTTTAATTTCCAGTTTTTATTTTGCATTTTATTTCACTGCACTTAGATTAGATTTTCAATTTTGTAGTTCTCAGAGCTTCTATCTAGCGATTGAGTTTGCCGTATCCAACCTTGTTCCGATGCCCAGTTCACCTCCATTACCTTCCCTATCATTTTCTCCACCTACCTGACCACCTATCCTACTTCAAATCCTCCTAGATCGGAGACTCGAGGTCCTTCACCTGCCTTATATCGAACCTCTCTGTTCTGCCCTCATTTCCACCTTGATCAACCACCAATAAAGGTCAGCACCTTCACCCTTGCTCCTCCAGTCTCTCTACTTCACTTGTAGGTGCTGAAGACCCCATCTGAGGGGTCTACATTAGGAAATAGCCCTCCAACTTCATCGAGCTCGAGACCCCCATCGACCGGGCCCGGATCAATTTGAGAGCATCAACAACTTCATGAAGGCTCCGGCTCAATTTTATGACACTTGGGAAGCTCTCAGGTGGTCGAAGCTGCGAGCATTGGCCGATTGAAGGAGCATCAACTGCCAGTTCATCCCTATTCTTTTTGAAGAGTAGGGACCGTTAGATCGAGGAGGCGCTCCACTTTTAAAGCCCACTATTGGATCGAACTGAGCTACAACTGTCAGATCTCAAAGAGATCTAATCATCACCGCTTATCCGCGAAGTGGTATCGAGTGACCTGACAATGCCATGCGTCCAAGTGAAGTCAGCAACACCGTCGGATCAAGCATGTGGGGGGTATTTTGCACTTCTTCCCTATGTTTTATGTATTTTCCATTTAGTTCGAAAATATTCATCTACAGTTATTTTATTTTTGTAAAATTTGTAATCAGACTCTTAAGCTTTCAATATTTTTTTTAGGTCCAGTCCACTTCACCTCATGCGCTTGTTCACGCAAGGGGATTGCACATTTTGCATATGACCCCTCTAGGTTTTTGTATTTCAGATTAGTCTATTAATTTTAATATCCAGTGTAATACTTTTTGGATGAATTGCATTGTATACCTTGTACTTTTTGATAATTGCAAATATGCCCCTGCTAATGCATTTTATATAGAATATTCCAGACACTTTGCATTATTAGCTCTAAACTTCTTTAGGGAATTTTGAAACAAGGAAATACTTTTTGGAAATTGTAGAAAGATCCCTGCTAACAATGTAGTTTCTTTTTATTGTTTTTTATTTTTATTAAATGTCATTTCTGCCCTAAAAATTCTAGAAAGAATAGGTTAGATGCCTTAAATTTTGTTCTACCACATATTGTTTTGAGGAATTTTTTGTTATTTCTATTTATTAAAAATAAAAAGCAATGCATTTACCCTCTATTTGCATTTAAAAATTTAAAAATTTACAAAATCAATTCTAAAAATTCCAAAAATAGATATTATCTATTATTATATTTAGCAACCGTAGACCAAAAACCACTAAAAAATAGTAAAAGAAAAACATTAAAAATAAAAAATCTACAAAATCCCCATAAAAATCAATAAATTTGTATAAAAATTCAAAAATACCAAGTCATGTTTTTGAATTTTATTATGTTATATATTACTTATTAAAAATATTTTTAGAATTTTTTGAGGTCATTATCTATTTTAAATTCCAAAATAATTCGATCAATTATTATAAGTCACTATTTTAATATTTTTAATTAATTAAAATACAAATTATAAGAAAATTAGCAAAAAAAAGATAAAAATATAAAGACAAAAATATTTTATTTTATCGTTTTGAGTATTTTTAGCTATATCTATAAATATAAAAGCTTACATTATGTATAGTTATATATACTTATATCAATATTAATTTTAATAATATTTTTAAAATACTTAAATTATATTTTAAAACCTTTTAAAAATATAAAAATGACTGTTCCTTAGGGTATTTTCCCAATTCTATATCTATATATCTTATATATAGTATCTCTATTATTCATATTATCTTTATATACTTATATATTACTTATATATTAAAAAGAAAACATAAAATGAGAAAATATAAAAATAATAAAAAATATAAAACTAAAAATAAAAAATATAAAACATAAAAAATCCATAAAAGTTAAATAGTTAAAAACCCACAAAAAATAAAAATAAAATAACAGACAAGGAGAGGAATATTTTGGATTAAGGCCCAATCTATCGTGTTTGCTCCCTGAGTTCGATACATTGCATATTTACACCTATACACACATTTTGTAAGTTATAATAAATTTGAACTCAACATTCACATTGCAATGTAGATTTGTTCAACTGTGGGTTAATTATTGCTTGATTCAATGGTTGTTGTTCGGTTGCCACAATGATGATGTTCTCGTCCTGTGTAGAACATCCGACCTGTAAAAGTCACGCATTCAACTGGGATCACTCCCGAATTATTGGAGATATAAAACCCGTGAAATCGACGTGGGTGTCAACGGAGTCCCGACTAAGACATCCAAAAGACATCTTTAAGGAAAAAGGAAGATTGAGGAAGGATGAAAGATACGGTGATGAACAAGAAATAAATATGGTGTAAAACAGTAGAAGGCTCACAATGAGCAAGGGTCAATGAATAATGTAAAAGAGAAGGAAAGACAAAAAGGCACAAGTGCGTGAGACTGATCTTTGAATCCTAATCTAGATCCAAACTAACACCAACAAAATTGGTTTCACCAACTCAACACTTGTGAAGACCTGAAGGTTCAACTATTTTTATCTTTTCATTTTAGTTTGAATTCAAGCAAAATTGTAACACATCCTTATCGACTAGCCCTAGAGGAGAGCGTGTACTGCCTGGAAAGTATCTCGTACTTGTTCCATCTCCTTTGTATCCTATGATACTCACTTTTTGAGATCCTTAATATCAGGCCTAGGGGGCTACTTAGCCAAATAAGAAGAGAGGAAGCCGATAGATGAAACTACTACTCCCCTTAAAAACGAGGTATTCGGATGCAAGACGATGAGACAAACACACCCATGAGGATGTGGACTATACTAAATACTTCAGACCAAGTATGATGCTTTACACAAGGTGAGAGCACCGTCATCGACAAGGCCCTACTCGCCTACGTATGATAGAAGCACCAATACTTCGTCGGTCCCAGATGATAATTGAGGAAGTCACATATCAGGTTTTTGTCTCTATTCCTTAAGGGATGTGCCTCGCTCTGTATGTTGTGTACCTGAATACAATGAGGGATTTGTGAACCCCAAACAATGACGTACATTAAAATTTTTAATTAGGGTCAAAGTTTAGTAGTCCCCTTGTTTTAATTTTTGGATTTACACTTTTTTGAGTATTTTTCAGAAATAAGAGCCTAACGATTTTTTTGGATTTTCTTTTAAGCCTAAGTGCTCAAAATCAAAGGGAGATAGTGATAAAGCAATGCAAGGCAACACTAGGATGTAAAACTCACCCTTGTGTTAAAATGATGGGTTCTCAGACATAGGACTAACAAAGCTTCCCAACTCTCTCCATGCGGGATGCAAGACAAAAAAATTAAACCTAATTTATATGAGATGCAAGATGGTAAAATCCCCCTAAGCAAGAATTGCTATTAGCATGAATCATGAAATTAAGTTTGATCTAGATCCAAATGTAGACTATATGACATGCAGATATTAGATGTGTGGACCTAGCTTACTCGATCAAGAAACCCTAAAATTCTATGGGCTCAATCATAGAAAACAAATAAAAATAAAGGCGAAAAGCACTAATCCTGAGAAATAAAAGAAAATAAAGGGAAAAATAGGGGGAACAGAAAGGAAGAAGGTGAAGGAAACCACGACAATCAGGTGAGCCCCCAAGTGAACAAACACTTGGTAAAATAGGCCCAAATGTTCAAGTGTCCATCTGTATTATTACAAATTTATAAATAGAGATAGAATGACTATATTTCTATCACAAAAATAAATGAAAGGCTATGCTCATTGATGTTCTATATCTCTCTCTCCTGCTCTCTCCAATAGGCTCACAAAATGAAGATCCAATCTCCTTGTTGCTTGGGTGCACCATCCTCCTAAGATGTCACCTTCATCATGCGGTCCCTCGCAAGAAATTCAACAGAGAAAATGGATTAGCATAGATAAACAATTATATCAATAAAATCAAAATGAAGTTGAAAATAACGAAAGAGAAAAATCAATACACAATCTATCCTAAGTATTGCTCTATGGCAATGATGCCATTTGATGTACACAAAAAATGGAAGTGTCTAACATCCAGTTTTGGAGGGCTTGCGGTGTCTGACAAGTAGGATCCGACAATCGTTGTATCCGTGCCTCTTTCGGCTCTCAACACCCAACTCAAGCGTTTCGATCAACAACTAGCCCATAATAATGCTCAAGCAATAAGTACAATGAGCTAAATTTATTATACCATGCAAATGATATGTATAGTATGTAAGTGGAGGGGTTAAACTACAAAGGAGAAACATGAATAACCACAAAAATTGATGAGAAAATCAATAAATGTTTCTATGTGTTTTATAGGGATTTTTATTTTTTATGGGTTTTTAATATTTTGTATGTTTTTTGGATTTTTAAATTATATTTTTTGTTTTTAGTTTTATAATTTTTACATTCTTTTTATATTTTCCGATTTTTAGTTTTCTTTTTCTCTTTAATATGTAATTAATATATATATATGTATATACTGATAATTTGTACAATATATTAACTATACAAGATATATAAATATATAATATTTACAAAAAATAGAAAAATACCCCAAAGTAGAATCCTTTTATTTTTTAAGACTTTTAAATATTTAAGGTATTTATAAATATTAATAATAATTATAAGTAATATATAATACTATTATATATATATATGAGCTATATATAGTATTCTATTTATAAATACAACTATATAGAGTCAAAAATGAAAAAAATATTTTTATCTTTTTAATGTTTTGTTCTATTTTCTGAATTTTTCTTATAATTTTTGCTTTTTTTATTTTTAAATGATTAAAAATGTCAAAGTAGTGACTAATAATATTAGGCTGGATTTTTTGGATTTAAAAACAGATAAATGCCTCAAAAATTTTCAAAATAAATTTTATATGTAATATATAATATAAACAAAATTCAGAAACATAACTAATATTTTTTATTTTTTAATAATTATAAATAATTTTTATAAGATTTTTTTAAATTTTTAGTGTTTTTCTTTTGTAACTTTAGTGAATTTTATACAGAGTTGCAATAACTAATATACTCTATTTTTTTGAATTTTTTAATAATTATTTATATTTTTTTATCAACCTCATCGGTGGAGGTGTGGTGAGTCAAAGAAGGTCTGGGCACCTAAAGCTGCATGTATGAGTGATTCGACCCCCATATTGGATCCTTTCATGCGCTAGCCTACACCAAAGGATTCAAGGATTAAGGGAGAAGCTCTTCGACCCTTAGATGAGAAATGGGTCTAGAATGGATGGGCAGAGCTGCTCTAGTGAGAGACGGAGATTGAGCACCGATCTCCCTGATCTACTCAAGATTAGGGGTGGAAAATGAAATGAGATGACAGAGAATGAAGGGACGAAGATGTGGAGATGGTCGGTCAACGGTCGAATACAAGTGAGACATGGGCCGTAGCTCAGAGTTCTGGCAAACTACGATAATTGATTTTTGGATAAAATAAGATAGAATTGAATGAAATAAAATGCAAATCTTAGTTACTGCTACCCCTAAGAATGGAAAAGATAATGAAAAGGAAGCACACCTACCTAGAATAGCCGAGAGCAGACACACTTGGAGAATGTCTTCAACGATGGCGAGGTTTTAATTTATATGTTTTTTTGTTTTTAATTTTTCAAATTTTTAGTTTTAGAAATTAACTATAAGCTAATATATATTAAATATACTATATAGAAAAAAAATGAAAAGACACGTTTTTGGACTTTTACAATATAGTAAGTAAACTAAAAAATGTAGAAATAAAATGTTTTTAGATTTTATAAATTTTCTCTATTTTGGTAATTTCTGAGTATTTTTTCGAGAATTTTGAATGATTTTTAAATAAGGAAATACATAAAATAATGAAAATAGAAAATATAGGAACTTGTAGTAGGCTCAATAAATATCTATCAAATCAGATTGAGATGAATTTCAATTTTCCTAGATTCTATATAATATAAAAAAAATTGAGAAACTTACGACATATTTTTGGGATTTTTCTTTGAATTTTTATAATATTTTATAAGGTTTTCTGCATTTTTTTGATTTTTTGAAGTTTTAATTAATATTTTGTAGAAATATTTGGACATAAGGTAAAATATAGCTAAATAGACATACGTGAATGTTTTTGGAATTTTTCAAAATATTTTGTAAATTTTATAAAATTTTTAATGCTAAACATAAGAAAAATGCAATTTTTTGAGTTTTTATAAATAAAAAAAAAATTTTAATTGCTTTTCCAAAAATACATGTGATATATTATGGTTCTAAGCACTTAAGATAATTTTCCTATAATTTTTAGGTGTAAAATGATATTTTTAATGATAGAAAATAAGTACAAAATCAAATCAACAATATAGGGGCCTAGTTGTAATTTTTAAGAAGTTTCAGAGCATTTATTAATACTTTAACAAAGTTCAAGGGAATTTATGCAATTTTTACACTAAAAATATAATACACATTGGCATGGGCATACATGCAAATAAATGAAATAAAAGGACCAAACATGCAAATTTTCCAAAATATTTTGTACTTAGATTCAATGTTTCTGGACCAAATAATAACACCAAACGCAGAGGAGGTCCATGCAAAATACCTTCCCTTCACATGTACAAGCACGTTAGGTGACATGGCACATGACTAAAGTGCAACATAAATGAAATCTAAGGTCCTTAGTATAAATATTATAAAAATATTACAAAGGTAAATGAATGTTTATAGACTAAACAATAAATATAAAAAGGCGATGGAAATAAGTTGTAAAATTACCCCACTGCGCGCTGGCAGACGGCGTAGATGGTTTTACTTATCCACGTGGCTCCTCCTCAACGATCGATGATGCTTCGGTGATGAAAGGCGGATATTAGATCCAACCCTTTGATCTGACGGTTTCGTAATGCCTGATCGAATAACTGATGTGCATTTAGAGCCCACGCCTTGATCCAATGGTTATGAGCTTGTCAGGAAAGAACAACTCAAGAACACTTGGCCGATGAACTTCGATGGAGCCTCATGTTTGGCCCTGATGGTCTCCCGAGATGTTGAGATGCTCTACACCTTCCTGGGACAATTCTGCAGCTATAAGATGGGTCAAAAAGTTCTCAACCTCATCGGTGGAGGTCCAATGAGTCAAAGAAGATTCATGCACCTAGAGCTACATGTATGAGTGATTCGACCCACAGATGAGGTCCTTTCATGCGCTAGCCTGCACCAAAGGATTCTGGGCTCAAGGGAGAAGCTCCTCAACCCTTAGACGAGAAAAAAGGTGCCTGGAATGGAAGGGCGGAGCTGCTCTGGTGAGAGGCGGAGATCGAGCACCGATCTCCCTGATGCAAGATCAGGAGTGGAAAATGGAACAAGATGGCAGAGAATGAAGGGACGAAGATGTGGAGATGGTCAGATGGTCGGTCAATGGTCGAATACAGACAGGACATGGGCTGGTGCTTAGAGCTCCGATAGACTACGATATTTGATTTTTGGAAAAAATAAACAAGATCGAATGAAATAAAATGCACATCTAAGTTACTACTACTCCTTAGAATGGAAAAGATAAAGAGAAAGGAAGCTCACTGACGAGCCCTAAATCGCCCTGCTTAATTTGCATGAATTACCGTGCGTTTTAAATTAATGTCATTTCGTTATAGGCGGGCAATCGAAATCGGTCAAGAAAATTAACCACAATAAATTAATCAATTTTATTCGAAGTGGTTTAATGTTTATTTTACTTGGGCAAGTCCTAAGGTCGAACTCATAGAGGCAAAGGAACAACCTAGAATTTTGGCTGTCAAAGTTCGTGTACGGTTTTCGAGACGGTCTTCTTTTTGTATTTTTAATGCAATTTGGGATGCAAAATGCAAATGTGGCCAATTTGAGGGATAAAATGTGAAGATCAATCAAACGATGTTCGAAAAATATGAAACTTGGTCGAGATGACAATTATGATGAAATGAATGCAATGTAATTTTTTTGGAATTTTGGATGCAAGATAAATATTTTATGAACTTATGAGTGCAAAAGATGCGAATTTCAATATTTAATTATAATAAATATTAAACTTATTTATTTTCCAGAGATAAAATTATCCAAGATCTATCATAGGTGGTCAATCTCAGAAAAAATCCTAAACCTCGAAAATTTTAGATTTAGTACATATTAAACATTAAAGATCGAAATATGCAAAATGTTTTTAGAGGGCAATCGACGCATGCAAGTTCAATTCTTTTTGGGCATGATGTGAAATACGACCAATTCTTCAATCCGTGATTTTTTTGGCAATTTTCAGAGCAATGGTTAATTAGTTACGAATTTTCAAGCACAGAATAGGCAAAATATACAATTTTCCACGAAACAATTAATTATTAATTAACCACTTATCATAAAAATGTCAAACATATGCCAAGATTTAGAGAATTAGTTGAAGAACATCATGCTATTTTTAACTAAATAAAATGATGTAATGAAAAGACCTATAATAACAGTGAAAGAAAGGGTCTTAATGCAAAACTACAATAAGTAAATGATGCACAAAATTACAGAGCAAGGGCTAAACTATAATTTCCTAAACTCTTAGGGGAGTTCTGTAAAATTCCCAAAAATCATGTGATGAGCATGTGACTTCGGGCGAGGCAGGGGTGGATGGCAATTAGGCGAAGTAGTGAGGGGCTCTTTGCAAAATTCCTCCAAACACGTGAGTGTCACGTGAGGAGGGTCCTCCTTGGAATTGGTTAGACTCCAAGGGGTGTCTTCGCAAGATGTCCCCTCTCCTCACGTGCGCCTCACGTGGGGAGGGTCTCGGGACAGCCCCCAGCGGCGCGACAGAGCGAAGGCGGAGTGGATACGGTTGTGTTGGTGGTCAATGGCGCGCAGAGAAGGAGGCCTCCTGCTCCAATCCGGTTGGTGAAGAGTTACGACCGAGACGAAGGTTGGCGGCGAAGCTTTGAGTCGGAGTGGGGGTTCTGCTGTAGGTGGTTGTGGCTACTGTGCAAATGATAGACTTCCGTTCGATGATGCAACATGTCGGGGAGGATGCAGTGGGAGGTGATGTTCGTCGGTGGAGCGTTGATGTCGATGAAGTGGTTGTGGCGGAGGGAGCCTGCTGGATGTCACTTGGAAGAAGGCGGAGCAGAGCAGGTGCGCTGATGAAGGTGGCGTCGTTGGCCCGGCGGGATGACCAGAGAGATGGCAGGCGCGGAGCGACGCTACAACGAGCCCTTGATGGCTCGGATCTCACCGATGAGGGTAGTGCTCGGGCTGTCACCACCGACACCCCTTTACTGTGCAATCGACGGATGGGTTTGACGAGGGACGACGACGATGGTTTTATATTGATTCAGAGAGGGACACCAGATTGGGAAGGGGATTGGAGACGAGGGGAACAATTGGGGATTTGGCGATCGCATGATGGCGGTGGCCCAAAGAGGAAGGTTGGAGGCAGAGGAGGGGATTCGATGGTGAGAATCACAGAGGAGGGGATCGCGGTGGCGGTGAGATTTGGGGGCGCTGTTGCCCGATTGGGAAAGGAGACGGAGGAAGGGGGCGGATCTGGGACCGCCCAATTGGCCGAGATCGGGCAGCCCAGTTCATGCCACGTGGCAAAGTTTTTCTTATTTTAATTTTTTAGTTTTTTAAATTATTTTTAATAATAAAAATAAATGAAAATAAAATCCAAAAATAGGTGACACGTGGCGGCTCCAGGAGCTGCCACGTGTCGGTCCAAAAAAATCTAAAAATAAAAAATACATTGATAAATACGTAAAAATAGTAAATCACCTCGAATCAAAAAATTTTCTTCACGAAAGTTGCTCTCTCGATGAGATATACAACTTTCATTAGGAGACCAAAATCAAAATCGATCATTTGTACAAAGTGATATTTTTGGGGTGTCCCATGTACATAGAATACCTTGATTTTTAGGTTTTATATTTTTATCATTTTTAAACTAGATAGAAATACGAAAAAATGATAAAATCAAAGATAAATATTTACACATTAATATTTTTTTGGATTTTTATTAATTAAGAAAAAGAAGAATTGAAATAAAATATGAAAATGATAATTTTTATACAGACATTTAGTGAAGGCTCGGACTCAGTTAGTTTCTTTGATTTCAAGCTCAGTTTGGATTTGGATTTTTGTGCATTTTAATAAAACTTTCATAAAAGAAGATAAATGTAAAAGAAATAAAATAAAATGGGTTAATTATGTACATAAAATAATAGGTCAAAAATCGCTAAAATACAAAATGTACAAAAGAGGACCAAAACCCAACTTTCACATACGAGCTCCGATTCACTTGAACATGGTCTTGTTTTAAAGGTATTTGAATGCAAATTAGTTCAAAAGTGAGTAGGATCAAAATAGACATTGGATGCGGAAGATATTGAGGTTTTAGTCTGGAAATCCTAGAACTAGGGTTTGGATTTTTGGTCCACTTATTTGGGTTAGTGATTTTTTTGTATTTTTCATTTATTCTTGTTTTTAATATGTACATAATGGAGGTGGTTTTTTTCCGGTCATCTAAAATTAGCACGAATTAGTTAAAAAACGGGGAAGTTAGGCTATTTACAAGTCAATTGGACTGTGATTTTTGGCTTTTATTTTGTGCAATAATAAGTGATAAAATGTCATTCTTATCAGAACATGCATGAATGCTAATCATGCAGAATAAATGAAGAAATGCCAATGATTTTTAGGGATTTGAGCTTAATTCATGACTTTTAGAGTGATGAATATGAGATTCATCATCCCCCTATACTTAAACCATTCTCGTCCCTGAGCATTAAAAGAAATGCCATGAGGTGAAATGAGATTGGGTTCCATACCAAGATCATGAGCCGATGGTGAAAATAAAACTAGACCTGACCTTTGGATTATTAGTTTGGCGGAACTTCTGTGATACTTAGAATTTAAAAATCAACAGCCTTCAAGTTCTACACATCATTGTCACAGTTTCAACTCATAAGTCATCTTAGATCAATCCTCTTCCCAAAGCATACCCCATGAAAATTGAACAATCGACTCATGTGTGTGAAAGGTTATAGATTTTCCCATCCAGAATGTCAGACTACATGCAAACCTCCTCTCCAGTAACTCATCCTCGGGGAGTTAGGTATTTCATTCTAAGGTCTGTCGTGCTGTGTTCACAATCGAAATGGGGGAGAAGTTAGAAGAAGGAGGAAAGAACTAGAGGGTGGCGAGTGTAGTCACCTCTCCTTGTGAAGCCGACCAGTTTAGCCAAGTCTCCACCAAGATCTGCAGGTTTTCTTGAAGCATGGACCTTTTTGGTCAAATATTTATTTGGTAGTGGCTTCTTTATATTTGGATTTTTGGTAGCATTGCATGGATCTTGTTATGCCCCTACGGATATAGAATCTTTTCTCCGTACATGTTTTGGGGCCTTAGAAAAAATTGTGCCCAGCTTTCCATTCCTTTTCCGAAGCTTTATTTCAACCCATACTCCGGTCTTTAGATTTACATGCTATCAGAAATACACAATCTTCCAACACCCTGTCTGAGTTGAACTAAGTGCATAGTGCGAGAGTACAAATTAATTCCCTATTCCAGAGTCGTACCCAGAATGACGAGACCAAGTTAGACACTAAGAGTCAAACACTGCACATTGTCATGTTGAACTAGAAGAATTAAGCCATCGACATGAAGTTTCTAAAATCTTATTTCTCGGTGAAGTTCCTCTGAAAATTAGGTGGATTAAGGTCAAGTCCAGACCACTCTCGATTTCTTCTCATAATTCGGTTCAGAACCCAAGGACTTTTCGCAAATGCAAATGCATGTAATGTTGGATGAAGTGCATGCGTGTGAAATGCAGAAACAACATTGTTTTGACTTTTTATTTTTTTATGCAAGGGATTTCTTGAGATTTTGTTTGCAGAAATGAATAATAAGACATTTTTTTTCAAATTTTTTTGGTTGGGCACAGTCAGTGTTTAATAAGACCTTTTGTTGTTGTTGTTGATGTTTTTTTTCAAGTTAGTTACCCATCCCGTAAATACATATAGACTTATGCAAAAGTACAAGCTATGGGTAAAATATATACACAGTATATATACACACCCCTATACTTAGCAAGTGTTATGTCCTCAGAGCACAAGAAGCATGGAGAAGACATAGCTCGAGCTAAGCGTAAGAGAGTGAAAAAAATATATATCAGCCCGCCTCCTATACTTAGGCTGTGAATGGTCTTTGTATAGAAGAAGAGCGAAAATGAGGCGGTCGAGATATGTGAATGAGGAGAGTATATACAGATGGACATCGGTTCCCTATACTTAGGCTCTTGTCAGCCTAAGTACAGAAGAAGGGTTGAAATGAGGAGATCATGAGATGGGGAGAATGGTATGTACAGATGGCATCGGTCCCCCTATACTTAGGCCTTGGCCTAAGTAGAGGAAGAATATGTACAAGGAGACCGATGGGGTCGGGAGGGAGGGTGGGTAGCCGATGATTAAGGCGGTTTTCGACCGATCTTTTTGTGAGCCTGAGGTGGGAGATCGTAATGATACGAAGGAGATGAAGCATATGATTCCCAACCATTATCAGTGTTATCCTCAGAGAAATCATGTTGAATAGTAGATGAAGCATATGAATCAGATGAAAGATAACCATCATCGGAGTTATACTCAGAGGAATAGTATTTAAAAGTGGAGGCATTCCAGATATTCTTGTTCTTTAATTTCTTCAGGCACCGGTCTCAATTAGCTCATAAGAAATTATTCTAGTATATTTGATGAGACCAGGAGAATCAGCTTTGGATGAATAATAGTGAGGAACGGGAGTCATCCAATGAGAATCGAAGTTTGGATCCTTGCGAAGATATGGTTTAAGAACTACCGAACAGACCTCACTCATGTAGATTACCTTTTCCGGACCTGATGAGGAATCCCCAGACGATTCCTTTTCCGGAAGGTTGAAGGCGATATTCGTTTTAGATGAAGGAGCAGTCATTTTGTTTCATGAAGGCGCTGGTCCTGGGAGTGAGGTGTGGACACTTGATCTCCAGATGAATAACCATTGAAATATTTCTCCTTGGTCGGTGACCGTCTCACGTGTTTGTTCTTAGTTTTTGATTTGTTCAAGGTAGTCAGAGAAGGTTGACTCAGGGAGAGCCCATGCATATGTCTCAGGGTCATATAAGAAACACTTTTCTATGGTGAGATCCGCGAAAAATGGAACAGTGGTGAGAGTCTATGCATGTTCGCTCTCAATTGACTTAATGTTGAAGCATTCCTGTGTCGAGTTGATTTGATCAAGGTAGTCAGAGAAGGTTTCGACCGACTCAGGGTGCACCCATGCATAAGTCTCAGGATCATATGAGTCATATATTCGATTTTCCATGGTGAGAGCAACTAGGAATGGAACAGGGGGGAGAGTCTCTAAACCAGTAGTCTCATCAACAACCTCTATCTCAGGTGTAGCAACGGGGTAGGGCTCTTCTACCGCTTGATGGTTACGTCTGTTGAGGGCTTAATGGGTTGCCTCACAAAATTGTGGTTCCTAAATGACTTGTTGAGATCGAAGTGCTCCCAATGTTGTAAAATTGATTTCTCGAGTCTCACACTCAATGATTGACTTAGCCAATGCTAAGAATGGCTTTCTGAGAATAATTGGAGACTGGGTGAATTCTCCTTGATGCTAAATATCAATGATCGTGAAGTCCACTTTGAGAGAAGCACCTTGGATTGTAATGATGACTGAAATTGTTCCTCTCGACCGCTTTATCAATCGATCAGCAAGTTGAACGATCTCTCGGATTTTCCTGATAGGTCTGAGTTTGAGATCGTTAAATACAGAGGTCAGGAGAATATTGATTGGTGAATCGTCATCAATTCGAGTATGGGTAAATATTATATCTTTGATTCCACAGTCAAATCTGGGCAACCGCTTCACTATGCGGCTCTTGGTTTTTCTTCTCAACACCAAGGAGATGGCCATTGACAAAATTTGTCTTTCAGTCTTTGTTCTTGTCCTGCCTGACTTTTTCATCATTAATTTGTCCATTACAAATCCTTTAAGGTCGGGGAAGTGTTTAATGGCCTATATAAAGGGATGTTCAAAAATCAGTCTCTTCTCTAGTGCTTCCCGTACAACAGGATTCAAATTCTTCAGATCTTCTTCAGTTTCAATTTTTATGTATTTTTTGAGATTTTCGATTTTTTGGTTGTTTTTGAATATTTCAATTTTTTGGTATTATCTGTGTGGTGTGTGGATGAGTTGTGTTCCCCAGATGATGAGGGATAAGAGTCAGGGTCAGAATCGGAGCCATTCCTAGGGGAGTAATATGCAGAAGTGTTACTTTCAGAGTCATCCCTAGGGTGAACATATTCTCCAAGTTTCTGAATATTCTCAGAATTTTCAACATGAGATCGAATCTTTTCCTCATCCATTTTTATATCCGAGCTACCCGAGAGTGAAATTATCGGTTGGCAAACTTTCTAAATCTACCCTCCATTAAATCAAATCTCTTATTTATCCTCGAAATATCATATTCCAAAATCTTTTCATGATCAATCATGGGAGCAGTATGTATGTGTTCTTGTTTTTGAATTTGAGATTCTATAATGTCATCTTCCATTTTCTTGTATGATCAGAGAGAAGATTCTCCTTGATTATCCAATATATATTTGTTATTTTCTGAAATTTTCTCCTCAAAAATTATGGAAGGAGTCTGCTCAGTGGAAGGATTTTGCGGGAATATGTAGGTCTCATACTTAGCATGCTGTAACTCATGCATGCAATGTTGATTTGAGTAGAGTCTACATTCAGGGTCATGATAGATCGTATCCTCGAACAATGGAATCATACAGGGTTCATCAGTGTCGATATTATCAAGGTTGTCCTCTGTATGTGTAGGCTGATCAAAGGAGTGGTATTCGGGTTGGTCAATAGGGATTTGGTCATTATGGTCAATCCAACCTCGTTGATCATTAGGTGCGTGCCTATCCATCCGGTGTGATCGAGTTTGGTCTCTTTGCCTATCGTGAGTCTCAAAAGTGATTTGTTCTTGAAATGGTTCATTTTTTCAGCGAGAAATCGGGAATAAGATGGTTCAGTCCCGGATGGCAGTTGCTCAAGTGGTCGAGGTGAAAAATGAGGCTGTGGTGACTTTGATCAGATGATTCGAGTAGAGGGGCTTCGAATTTATCAAAGGGGCGAGATTCATCCAAGAGAGAAAGTCTCTCGCAAATGCTGGGGGATTCTGGAAAGAAGAGGGTTTAGATGATTTGGGCCTGACCGAGACAAATTCATTTTCATAATATAGATTAGATGGATACTCGGACCATTGTCCTGTTTTTATCAAAGGAGTTTGATGATGAATCAACATGGTTGATCTCGGTGCAAATGCATAGGATATTCAAAAGGAATTTTTATCAAGGAGATTGATGGCACAAATGTGCGGCTTTTGATCTTTGAAATCGATTCACGCACACCAATGCAAATACAAATCAAACCTCAGGTTCACCAACTCACACAATGAAGCCGCAAGAGTTCGGCAATTATCTTTTCAATTTTAGTTAGTGATAAGACAATTTTAGAAAAAAAATTAGCGAGTTGTTAGGTGCCGAAGATTTATTTAAAGACTGTCCCGAATTCTTACGACTAGTTGCACCTAATTTCAGCCAGTATAGGTGCAAGTATGGACCGTAAAACGGCTACCCGTGTTACTTAAGGACGGAGCCTTACGCATTGTCCTTTAAACCATCCACTCTGCTAAGGAAATCCAGACCGTTTACCGGATACCCGTAGGTCCTTATTGATAAGTATCTAATCGTTTTTATAGAATCAGTAGTCAATACGAAAATTTGGATCTGGGCTCCTACCTTAAGTGTCGTCTCTCGCACACTCAGATTAAAAAATGCATCTAAGGTCGGAGTTACTCTCCCGTAAAAATTCTTGATTTTATGAGTTAATTAAAATCAACTATATTTAGTAGTCCCAATTTTTATTAAGTGATCAATGAAAATTTAAGATGAGCACAAATGCACGTCTATCGTCCAATCTCAATTTCCTTTTAATCTTATGTGACAAGAAAGTAGTGAGAAATTCAGGAAAAGCCGATACACGCAAAAAATGATGATGTATGCTTAGTTAGAAGACTTACAGTGATTCCTCACAATCTTCATGTGAGATGCAATACAAGAATTGAAAATTTATTCTAAATAAATGCAAGCCGATGAAAAACTGCACCTAACAGAAAATTCTATTAGCCGGGAAGAAATGAGTTAAATTTTTGACTAAATTAAACGATCTAATGTACGTCTCAATTAAGTGAAGTGTGGTCCTAGATTCTATGAGCACAATAAAAATTAAACGCTCTAGTAGCCGTATGTGCAAGTCTATCCTAAGCGCCACTCAAGTCGGGCCCCACCCTCACCGGAGAGTGAAATAGGCTACGACACACCATAAAAAAAGTTTGAGGTCTTGTTACACATGCGAGAGTCCAAACGGATGCCGCTATAAATGAACAATTAATTACAAAAATTAAAATTATAGAAATAAATCCTAGACTCTACGCTCTCTCATGACTCGACTCGATCTTAATTTTTAATGCGGCGTTTCAGAAGTCAGTGAAGATGCATCGGATTTCGTGAGAAATCGCTCCACGCACGTCAGGTACCTCACAAGAAAAATAATAGAGAGAATGTAAGAGAGTGACTAAAAAATAAATAAAACAATAAAGCAAGAAAATAAATGATGAAATAAAATAAAAATAAATACAAGAAAAAAATGGCATTTATACAATGAAGATTTGGGGGTCAGACTACCCGAATGTGAAAAACAGAACAAAAAATTTTAGACAAAATCTAAGCCGTTTTCCTCCCTGACAACGATGCCATCTGACGAGCCCTAAATCACCCTGCTTAATTTGCATGAATTATCATGTGTTTAAAATTAATGTCATTTCGTTGCAAGCGGACAATCGGAATCGATCAAGAAAATTAACCACAATAAATTAATCAATTTTATTCGAAGTGGTTTAATGTTTATTTTACTTGGGCAAGTCCCAAGGTCGACTCAAGGAGGCAAAGGAACAATATAGAATTTTGTCTATCAAAGTTCGTGCATGGTTTTCGAAATGGTCTTTTTTTTGTATTTTTAATGCAATTTGGGATGCAAAATACAAATGTGGCCAATTTTAAGGACTAAAATGTAAAGATCAATCAAACGATGTCTGAAAAATATGAAACTTGGCGGAGATGACAATTATGATGACATGAATGCACTGTATTTTTTTGGAACTTTTGGGTGCAAGATAAATATTTTATGAATTTATGAATGCAAAAGATGTGAATTTCAATATTTAATTATAATAAATATAAAACCTATTTATTTTCAAGAGATAAAATTACACAAGATCTATCACTAGGTGGTCGATCTCAAAAAACCCTAAACCTCAAAAATATGAGATTTAATACCTATTAAAAATTAAAGATTGAAATATGCAAAATGATTTTTAGAGGGCAAACGACGCATGCAAATGCAATTCTTTTTGGATACGATGTGAAATACAACCAATTCTTCAATCCTGAATTTTTTGGCAATTTTCAGAGCAATGGTTAATTAGTTATGATTTTTCAAGCACAAAATGGGCAAAATATACAATTTTCCATGAAAAAATTAATTATTAATTAACTACTTACCACAAAAATGTCAACATTTACCAAGATGTAGAGAATTAGTTGAAGAACATCATGCTATTTTTAAATAAATAAAATGATGTAATGAAGAGATCTAAAATAACAGAGAAAGACATGAGTCTTAATGCAAAACTACAATAAGTAAATAGTGCACAAAATTACAGAGCAAGGACTAAACTGTAATTACCTAAACTCCTAAGGGAGTTCTGCAAAATTCTCAAAAGTCACGTGACGAGCACGTGACTTCTGGCAAGGCGGGGGCGGATGGCAATTAGGCGAAGTAGCGAGGGGCTCTTTGCAAAATTCCTCCAAACACGTGAGTGTCACGTGAGGAGGGTCCTTCTTGGAGTTGGTTGGACTCCAAGGGGTGTCTTCGCAAGATGTCCCCTCTCCTCACATGCGCCTCACGTGGGGAGGGTCTCGGGACAGCCCCCAACGGCGCGACAGAGCGAAGGCGGAGTGGATACGGCTAAGTTGGTGGTCGATGGCACGCAAACAAGGAGGCCTCCTACTCTAATCTGGTTGGTGAAGAGTACAATGGAGACGAAGGTTGGCGGCGAAGCTTTGAGTCAGAGTGGGGGTTCTGCTGTAGGTGGTTGTGGCTACTGTGCAAACGACAGACCTCCGTTTGAGGCGCGACAGAGTAAAGGTAGGTCAACCTTGTCGATAATGCAACATATCGGGGAGGATGCGATGGGAGGTGATGTTCGTCAGTGTAGCGTTGATGCCGATGAAGCGATTATAGTGGAGGGAGCCTATTGGATGCATCATGGAAGAAGGTGGAGCAGAGCAGGTGCGCTGATGAAGGTGGCGTCGTTTGCTCGACGAGATGACAGGAGCGATGGCAGGCGCGGAGCGACGCTGCGACGAGCCCTTGATGGCTCGGATCTCGTCGAGGAGGGTAGTGCTCGACTGTCACCACTGATACCCTCTTCAATGTGCAATCAACGAATGTGTTTGACGAGGGATGACGACGATGGTTTTATAGGAATTTGGAGAGGGACGCCGGATTGGGAAGGGGATTGGAGACGAGGGGAACAATTGGGGATTTGACGATCGCGTGATGGCGACGACCCAAAGAGGAAGGTTGGAGGCGGCGGAGGGGATTCGATGGCGAGAATCGCGGAGGAGGGGATCGCGACGACGACGAGATTTGGGGGCGCTGTTGCCCGATTGGGAAAGGAGACGGAGGAAGGGGATGGATCTGGGACCGTCCGATTGGCTGAGATCGGGTGGCCCAGGTCAAGCCACGTGGCAAAGTTTTTTTTAAATTTCAATTTTTCAAAATTTCAATTTATTTTTAATAATAAAAATAAACAAAAATAAAATCCAAAAATGGATGACACGTGGCGGCTCCAAGAACTGCCACGTGTCATCCCCACAAAAATCTAAAAATAAATACGTTGATAAATATGTAAAAAATAGTAAATGACCTCAAATAGAAAAATTTTCTGCACGAAAGTTGCTCGTCTCGATGAGATCTACAACTTTCATGAAGAGATCAAAACCAAAATCGATCATTTGCACAAAGTGATATTTTTGGGGTATCCCATGTACATAGAATACCCTTATTTTTATGTTTTATAATTTTTTTGTCATTTTTAAACGAGATAGAAATCTGGAAAAACATGATAAAATAAAAGATAAATATTTACACATTAATCTATTTTTTGGATTTTTATTAATTAAAAAAAGAAGAAATAAAATAAAATATGAAAATGACAATTTTTGTACAGACAATTAGTAAAGACTCGGACTCAATTAGTTTATTTAATTTCAAGCTCAGTTTGGATTTGGATTTTTGTGCATTTTAATAAAACTTTCATCAAAGAAGACAATGGAAAAGAAATAAAATAAAGTGGGTTAATTATGTACATAGACTAATAGGTCAAAAACTGCTAAAATACAAAATGTACAAAAGAGGCCCAAAACCCAACTTTCACATATGAGCTCCGATTCACTTCGACTAGGTCCTGTTTTAAGGATATTTGAATGTACATTAATTCAAAAGTGAGTTGGATCGAAACAGATACTGGATGCGAAAGATATTGAGGTTTTAGTCCGGAAATCCTAGAACTAGGGATTGGGTTTTTGGTCCACTTATTTGGGTTAGCGATTTTTTTTGTATTTTTCATTTATTCTTGTTAGTTTCAGGTCATTTGGAGTTAGCATGAATTAGTTAAAAACCGGGGAAGTTATGCTATTTACAGGTTAATTGGACTGTGATTTTTGGCTTCTTATTTTGTGCAATAATAAGTGATAAAATGCTATTCTTATCAAAACATGCATGAATGCTAATTATGCAGAATAAATGAAGAAATGCCAATTATTTTTAGGGATTTGAGCTTAATTCATGACTTTTGGAGTGATGAATCTGAGATTCATCACTCACCTACCTGGAATGGCTGAGAGAAGACCCACCCGGAGAAGGTTTTCAACAATGGTGAATCACTTCCTCGGCTCCTCCTCCGCACCGCAAATCTAGAGACTCCACTCCTTGTAACTGAGGACAAGCTCCGTCGATGATTCTTGGGGAGAAAAATCGACAGAAAAGATTAAATATTAAAAATGGGTAGAGGAGGAATTATATACAATGAGGCTCAGGAGAGGGTATTCGATTAGGGTTTTCACGTAAATCAAAGATTGACTTGGGTCGCTCTTTGATTCACATGAAGGTTGATGACTCTACGAAGATATTTCATGAAGAAAACAAGCAATGATAGGGCTTGATTCAAGTCCCAAAATTTGGCAAAAAAGGGACAAATATAGTAGTGACCGGTCCATAGAGGGGGACGGGCTAGTTGACCCAGGTCAGCCAATGCCGCCTTCCCATTGGTCCACGTCAGCTGTAGAAGGATAAAACAGTAGGTGAATTTTATTTATTTTTATCAGTTTATTTATTATAGGGTTGTACGGGCATAATTATAGGCATTTATACGTATGTATTGTGTCTTTAATTTTTGTTTTGTATTTTAAATATTATTATTAATTGTATATATTATATATGTTTATGATATATTTAAATATATATTTACACATTTTTATTTCATTTTACTGATTTTATTTATATACTTAAATAAATTGATGTATGTATATTATAGGTATAGTATACCTATCTATTTTATTCTATTATTAATTTTAATATATTTTTAATTCCTTTATTTTTATGTTTATAATTTTAATATGTTTTATGTAATGTTTACACATATAAAAAATATAAAAAGAATAAAAATATAAAGAATGAATAAAATGGGTAAAATGTATAGGTATATAGTACAATGGGACCTAAAAAGTCAACTTTTATATCTTAACTCCATTTTTAATGAAACCATCTTTATTAAATAGATAATTTAATTTTAATAACAATAAAAATGAGTTTGGTAAATTTTGAGTCATATGAAGGAGGTATTGATCATTGAAGTTCTGTTTGCAGCTTTTTCATCTGTGTGTCCCTGTTATGATGTACACTATTTTTTTATACAATTATTTTTATATTTTTATATGTATTTTTTGTGTACACGTTTTGTGTTGAAGAAATATTTATTTGAAGTGTGTAAGAGTGTGTATAAATTAGTGTAAGTTTAGATGTATATGTAGTGTAGTGGACACCTAGGGTTTCCAGATATCTGTGTTATTTTTGTCTGTATTTATTTGCCCTTATCCCCCTACTTTATTTCCTATCGACCAAATCAATATTGACTTAGTCTCGGGGTTTAGGGTCAGTCAATATTTACAATACTTCATTTATTTTCCTTTCTTTTCTTTTTTCATTTATTTTGTATTTAAGTACAAGTTTTTATATGATATTTACAAACAATATTTGTAGAAGTTAGATATATTTACATGTATTTATCTAGGGAATTAAAGATAAGATAAAGGAATAAAGGTGAATTAATGGATATTCATCACCTTATCCATTTTTCACTCTTCCTCCTCAACTCCATTTCCCTCGAGCTCACTACCAACATGTAGCTACCATGTCCTTCTCCCATGCCCACTCTCTAGACTCCACCAACTCACCTTCTTACTCACGTCACCTTCTTCACGAGATGGACGATAGCCATGCCTATAAATAACCTCCCCCATCTCCCTTTTTGAGTTTGATCCCCCTACGCCCTTTGTATGCCCAAACATAATAGAGCTCGAGCTCCCTGTTGACAGCAGGAGGTTCGCCAAGGTGTCGGTGAGGAGAAAGAGTGGCTGGAGGTGTAATCCAGCCATCGCCGAACAGTAGATCTAAAAAGGTTCCCCAGCTTCCAGGTAGCTCTTATTGAGGCCTAAATTTTAGGTTAATTAAGTAGCATTTTCATTCCTCAACGCAATCTTGCATTTAATTTCAGTTACTTCCTCTTTATTTAGAGTAAAATCATAAATTGTAAGATCCAACGATATGTTCTGTCGTGCTTCTAACTTGTTCTGACCCACCTAACGCCCCCTACACCTTCCTCATCGCTTCTCTGTTCATTAGCTGCACCCAGATCATCCTGATTTCACAAAAATAAGTGAATATGATCTTCTTTTTCCACCATCACCTGAGATCTCAATGCTCCACCTCATCCCTCGTGCTTTTAGCTTCGTTCCTAGCCAAGGACGCTTTTCCTCAAGTTGTAAAAAGTTTTATGCTGGTGAAAGACACTAAAGAAGCTCCTGGAGCTGGGATTAGAGGAAGAACATGACCTCCAAGTCCTTGAGAAGAAGAAGACCTCCACGCATCCTTCGACGAGGCTTGGAGCTTGTTGACCGTACCAAAAGATGCAGCAAGGCCCGAGGAAGGAGAAGGGTTGGAAGGGGGCATGCTAGACTGCTGGAGCTTGAAGACATCATCGATCAAAGTTCAGGGAAGAACTTATTCTTCCCTATTCTTCATGACCCCTCCATCGTCGTTCGTTCAAGATCATGGCCAAGATTTAATCTGGGTCAAGTCAAAGCATCCCTCGCCGAGATCCATTGGATGATAAGTGAAGACACATGGCGCCTCCCCAACCATCGATCCAGCCTGCCACGTGCATATCATGCAAGACCTGGGTATATTTCAGAGAAACCCTCATGCCTTTTTTATTTAATATCTAGTCTTGTAAATATTTAATTACATGCAAAAAATTTAGGATACTTTGCAAATAGGACCCCAAGATTTATTGATATTACAAGTAGATCCTTTCGCCTCACGTGTTGCGACATGTGAGGCTCCATATAATTGTAGGCATATCCGTGTACTTCATGGACTTGTTACTAAATGAATTTAAAGTTTATTAAAATCGCAATCAAGTCCCTTTAAAATGTGCCTTTTATTTTTGTGTATATTTATCATATTAAATATTTTTTATTGCTTGAGAAATTGTAGGAAAATTACCATAGATGCATACTGCCATGCTAAAGCTTGCATAATTTTTAGTTGGCATTTTAGTTAATTTTTCTATTTATTTAAAATCCAAAACGATGTATTTTCTTCCCATCTAATTATAAAAACCAATAAAAAATTAGGATTTTTTTTCAAAAATTATCCAAAACGTATATTATATATTATTTTATATTATACCACATATCCAAAAATCACTAAAAATACAAAACTTAAAAAACACAAAATCCTAAAAACCTTACAAATTTAGTAAAAAATCTAAAAGTATAAAACTAGTTCTTTCTAATTGTGAATGAATTATATATATTATATATACTATATATTAAAAATAGTTTTAAGTAAATTTTGGATATTTATATTTATTAAATTCAAAATAAACTCAGATATTTATTCTGTACACTGTTTTGCTATATTTATTATTTTAAAACCACACTAAAAAAGAAAAATTCTATAAAAGTTTACCAAAAATAGAGAAAATATAAAAATAGCAAAAATATTTTACTTCTGGTATTTTGACTAAATTTTGATATATTTAAAATATAATAACCTATATTGACTATCTTATCTATATACTGTTTCTGATATCATCATTAATATATATTAAAAAATTTATTTTAAAATAAATAAATAAATTTTTTATTTTAAACATAAAAAAGAAAGTAAAAATTTGTAAAATTAAAAGTAAAATATAAAATTTAAAAGTTTTAAAAATATATAAAAAAATAAATATCCATAAAAATTAAATATAATTAAAAACTCAGAGAAAACACGAAAAACAAAATCAACAAAAATATATGTACATTATTATTAATAAGCAATAATCAATAATTAACCTACACCCATTTGCTCCAGTTTTCGACATTCTACATCACTTACACATATACACACTTTTTGTTGAGTAATGATAAATTTCAACTCACGTTTGCTTTTATTGACCGCCTATCTATTCCCAGGTTAATTTTTATTTTATTTGAGATTGATCGCTACAACGATTGTCATTTCAGCCAAGTTAGGAACGATATGTTGGTCTCGAATGAACACATGTCCTCACTGCATCAACACAATGCAAACCCTTCCTTCGAAGCATCAATGTAAACCGTGAAGTCCAAGGTACCAGAAGGAAGGGTGAGAATGGGCATAGAAGTCAACTACTCCTTGAGTGTTCGGAAGCTCAACTCACATTTGTCACTCCAGATAAATGACACGTCCTTCTACGTCAATAGGGTGAGGGGTAGGGCCAATTCAAAGAAGCTTGAAAAATCTCCTGTAGTAACCGACGAGGCCAAGGAAACTACAGATCTCTGTAACTGTCTTTGGCTGCTCCCAAGACATTACCGCCTCTATGATGGTGGGGTCAATTGACACCCCTACCCCTGAAGCCACATGGCATAAAAGTGCCACCTAAGAAATCTATAACCCGTACTTGCTACATTTGGCATACAACTGGTACTCTCGGAATGTCTCTAGCATAATGCGAAGATGGAACTCGTGCTAATACTCATCACGGGAGTAGACTAGAACATCATCGATGAATACGATCATTAATCTGACCAAGTACGGATGGAAGACTTGAACTATCAAATCCATGAATGCGACAGTGCATTCGTAAGTCCAAAAGGCATCACCATGAACTCATAGTGACCATACCTAGTAAAAAAATGTAGACTTCATCACATCTGCATCATTGATCCTCAACTGGTGGTGTCCTGATTACAGGTCAATCTTGGAGAATACCGCTACACCCTGTAACTGATTAAAGAGATCATCAATCCGTGGGAGTGGGTAACAGTTCATGATTGTTCTCTTGTCAAACTATCTATAGTCTATGCATAGCCTCAAAGATCCATCCTTCTTCTTCATGTATAGGATTGGTTCTCCACATGGTGATGTACTGGGGTGGATGAATCCTTTCTCGAACAACTCCTGTAGTTGTACTTTGAGATCCTTGAGCTCAACAGGTGCCAACCTGTATGGAGGGATAGAGATTGGTTGTGTGTCTGGTAATAACATGATATCAAACTCCATCTCTCTCACTAGATGTAGTCTAGGTACATCATCTGGAAACACATCAGGATACTCATGCATAACTCTAACATCCTCAATCATATGATGTTGTGCCATTGAGTCTACCATGTAGGCAAGGTATCCTACATAACCCTGGTTGAGAAACTGGTGTGCCCTCAAGTCGGAGATGCACTCGACATGTACGCCCGCCAAACTGAAACGACGATAGTCCAGGTAAATAGAAGACCATCGTCTTCCCAAAATAGTCCAGACATACGTGGTGCCTTTCCAATAGTCCATGTCTAAGATGATACAATGCTAAAATCCTTTAAGTTAATCAACATGATAAATACAAGCATCTCGTGCCCACCTATTTGCATGGTTACATCCTGTACTGCTTGGCAGATAATAAATAATTGGCCCCTTGGGCCCTTAATGTAGTATGGGGAAGAAGCCATCATCATAAACTTGCCCAACGTGGTCACCATACGATGTGCAAGGAAGGATTGTATATCCCATGAATCAAAGAATGCATGTAAGGAAATTCCATGGGCTGAAATCATACCTCTAACGATCGATCCAAGAGCATGAGCCTACTCCGACATCACTGCATTCAGTTGTCCTCGTGATGGTATGGTAGATCCTGCAACATTGAATGCCCGTTGTGGGGCTTGCTGAAAGTCACAGCCTCCACGTCGGAATCTTGAGCCTCGGAACTGTCTAGAAGATCTAGTTGGTCTTCCACTATGTTGATGATGCATGCCTGATACGTTGGCATGCAATGGGCATTGGGACTTGATGTGGCCTGGCTATCTGCAATTGCAACATGTACGGTTTCTTGCCTATGACGAACTCCCTCCAGAAGCAAAATTGCTGCCCCTAGCCTACGACTCTAGCTGCGTATGGGGGGTGGGGGAGACTGACCATAACATGCCAAGGCCTGCCCCAAGGTAGGGGATGGTGTAAACCTACCAGCTGATCCTGCCGTCGCTTTCGGGTGGTGGTGATGATTTCTACGGAATCGAGAGGTCTCATTGTGCGGCTCTGCTAAGCTAGGCTAGCGTCAACTTTGACCAACCTCTGTGTAACCGATTTTGTTTAGACTCCCACTTCATCGCCTTCGCAATAACCTTTTTGATGGAGGTGAGGTCCAAGGTGTTAAATCTATCCTGAACCTCCTCATGCATCTCCCGGATGAACTTCTACAAGTTCTTCTGTTGGTAAGCTGTAGCAATAGGGGAACAACGAGACAACTCTGTATAATGGATCAAGAACTCTTGGGTCGTCATCGACACCTGTGTCATCTCGGTGAAATCTCTTCTGTGATCCTCTACCCAATGGTCCAGGTAGAACTATGTGCAGAACTCGTCAAAGAAGACCTTCCAAGTGATGGGCTCGGTCATGTGCTCCTTGGTGGCATTCCACCACCACTCTGTGTACCCAGCTAGTGAGTACTCTACAAAAGATACCCAAGAATCCTTGGGTGCATGCATCATCCTTAGGACCTTGTCCACATGTGCCATCCATAGTTTTGCATCATCAGGTGTGGTGGTACCAAAGACTGTGGTACCATCGCCCGTTGGTATGCTTCAAATGTGCTTTGATGCTTCTGCAAAGCATCTGCATCCTCTATATGTTCAGACTCTAGGGAAAAGGATAAGTTGATGCTCTCCTCCTTCATCATGAGAGGGATGGTAGGAGAGATCCTCATGTTGTTATAGTATCTGCTCTATTGCCTCTTGACGCTGCTGGATGCCTTTTTATGGTCTATACAAGGAAGGTCAGTTGTCGTGCCACATCCTGATCCATTCGAGGCGACATGATTTTGTATAAAGAACCAGAGCATTAATACTTGCTTTATTTAAGAGAGACATATTGACATGGATGTAAAATATGCATTTCTCTTTTTTGATTCATGTTGGGTCAGAAGACTCTCAACAATATCATGTATTTTAAACACCAATGAGGAATGATATGTATGGAATAGAATGGAGTACTACTGCTCTGATACCAAAAAGAGATGACCGTCCCCCCGGGATCCAGGTATCTGACAAATCGATTTCCATGCACATACATCCACATTTGAATCACATGGTATACATATAAGTAGAAGAAATTTGCACAAAATGCTGGAATTTAAAATTTATTTCCATCCATATCATGCCCAAGATTCACTATTTACAATCAAGGTCCATAAAAATATATAACATGTATGCATCAAAATGTGCCATACATACATTGTACATGTCATGTCTCTCAAATATACAAGTAAAGCAGGAAAGGCTACAAGTAAACACTGCCTACAAGTACTGTAGTAAAATAGTGTAGTTGCACCTAAAAGAAGTATCTCCAAGTAAACAACGGATGCTCACTGCTGCTGTAACTTCTAAGAACTTGCGGATCCAACACATAAGTACGTTATGGGCATAGTTGCCCAGTACTATATAAAATTTACAACAAGCAATATATAATTAAAAGTGTACAAAAGAAACAACAAGGTAATTTGTCATCACAAAGAGATAAATTATAATCATTTTCATTAGATAATGAGTAACCCAATCTTTATGGATAGTTTGTGGTCTTGATCCGTATGAGACCTCACACTATGACTCTAAGGCAAGAAGAACACCTTAGGGTTGGAGTGACTCCATAGGCATGCGGTGGGGTACAATGCATACTAACTAAGTTCCCAACATGTCCACTTAGCTCTACTTCA
The DNA here is from genome assembly GCA_037367405.1 of Ottelia alismoides. Classification (NCBI taxonomy): domain Eukaryota; kingdom Viridiplantae; phylum Streptophyta; class Magnoliopsida; order Alismatales; family Hydrocharitaceae; genus Ottelia; species Ottelia alismoides. The sequence goes on along the minus strand of JAZKJV010008097.1, from coordinate 73,291 downwards.
CAAATTGTAGTTCCAACTCCCAATTTATATTCCAACAGGCAAGTCATCACGAGCCGCCCAAGTCCACTACCCATGTGTAAGTGTTCATGGTGGCGTAGGGCATGAGTCAGTGCACTGAGTACTAAGATCATTTGTACTGTAGTCAAAATCACCATGACCATACCAATCCTCCTTGTGTGCAGGAGACTTATATCTCATTCCCAACATCAGTAACCATGTTTCCCGGAACTCCCCTGTTAGTGCTCCCACACAAATACTAAAAAATTCGGCCTACACTAGTCAGTATACAAGTGTTAACCCTAAGTGAACAAGCGAAACACCAGACCACCAACCATGACTACTCATCATGTACTTTAAGCACTAGTCGAAATGCACATAATTACTGAGGCCAAACACTGTTAGATTTGCGCCTTGGTGTACCAAGCAACATAACCACCAACCATTGCAGCTACATAGCAACGGTTGGGATCACAACCATCTAGGATTCTACCTGGGTCCCCAAGGGTCGTGTCCCTCCCTTGGTGGAAACTAACTCCATCTACCCACATGCCACCTAAGATCAATCACCACAACATGGATGAGAACCCAACGAGAAACACATTTGTTAATCATAGATGTAATACACAGTTCTAGAATCTATCTCATTCATCTTATTCTATCGATTGGGTCATACGATGCACTACCCGCAATTATTTTTACTTGACAGGGATGATGTCGCTGGCACTTAATTCAAGATAAAAGATTTTGTTTAATGTGAAGGTGTAGATGGAGGTGAGCTGAAGTCTAGAAGACATATGAATGTTGGAGTCAAAGTGCTACACTACCATCCATCAGTGGTAATTAAGTTGCTATGTTGTGTGTATTTGACGCTTTCTGAATTTAACACACTAATAGTTTCTTTCCATTCTAAACATGGATGTGACCAACTAACTTGCACAATTAGGGGTGCTAATCGAATCGAATACATTCGAATCCACCAAGATTCAGATTCAATTCATTATAAAATTTTCGAATCCGAATTCGAATCGAATATTAAACGAATTTCTAATCTAAATTCAAATTCAATTCGTTTGGAGCTTCGAATATTAAATTCGATTCATTTTATATCTAATTAGAATTTATTTAATAATATAACTAATAATAAAAAACATATTAATAACATTTTAAGTTTCAAAGAATTGACTATACTTTGTAATACAAATTTGTGAAAAATAATTGGTATAAATAAAGAACTTTTAACATAAATGGCAAAATTCAATGGATAATATAAAATGCATTAAAGTACCTAACTTTTATCGTTCATGTATGTCTCTTGCAATCCTCATTTTCTATTTTTGTACCTATGGTGAATTGAATATATAAAGAAAAAATAATTATTGACATCTTGATAAAACCATTGATCTTTTCTTTTTGTACCTATGATGAAAATTCAATCAATGCATCTCCACCTTTCAACTGGCACTCCATCAACATTCTCATTCTCTTTGGTAAATGATTCATAAATCATTGATCTTTTCTTTCTATCAATCTTATTAATTATTTTATGAATCGATTTTCTATTTCTTCACTCTTTTTCTACTTTTCATTAATATCATCATCATGCCCAATGACTCTCTATCTTGAGAAGATGGTATGTTTGAATTAGACTTCTAAAAATAAAATGAAAAAACATATTCAAAACTATATTTTAAATTCCATACCAATATAGAAATACAATATATAGATTAATAGATATACATGTTCAAAATAATAACCAAAAGATTGTGTTCCACACTTCTCTGAAGAATCCTCCATATCCCCCCCATTGTGACATATCTCCATGATATCTGAGAAAAAAAGAATCACTAAATTTCATCAGAACCATAAAAGGTCGATGTGAACTGACTTTTGGAGCTGAATCCAGCATCTGAGGTGTATAAAAACCGGCAGACCAGACTGAGAACTCAGTTGGTATGGCTCTGATCTTCAATTTTCTAATATTTAACATTTTTTCTACATCAAGAATGAACAGTTCATGCTTACCTCATTGAAATGCACTCTTATGGGGGCATAGTTGGGCTTATTAAAGTTTATGATGATATTTCCTTCTTGATAGCCTTGTCCTCTTGTAATCTTGATGAGAAATGGAATTTAGTTTCAGTTATGATCTTTTGCACATTTAACCATTTAGGCAAACCTCGAAATCCTTGAAATCTAGGCATATCTTAATTGTCTCCAAGATATTATTTGTATTCAAATATATACTTGGTTGCCTTTATCATAAGATCTGTATATTATGATGGATGGGAGGATTAAGAGTGTGATTAAGGAAAATATTGTTAGAAATTTGAAATCTACGACCTTGAGATGATTTTTAAAAATTTAGTATGTGTTCATTTGCAGATGATGTATTCTAAAATCACATAAATTATTTGGATAGAATCTAAATCTTAAGATTTTATGGTAAAAGGGGGTGTATAGTAATACCAGTAGCTGTGGGGGTGATGGAGAGATGCTGACAATATTGGTGAATCTAGAACTAGTATCATTGTCAACGAGGGAGAGCGGGAGCTGGTGGTGGGGTTGGCTACTGGGAGGGTGATGTTACCAGTTGTGGGAGCAAGCAAAAGCGGGAGACTGGAGCCAACAACGTTGGAGAGAGCAAGCAGGAGCGAGAGGCTGGAGGCAGCAATGTTGGAGAGAGCGAGCAAGAGATGGAGGGTGGAGCCATCAACGTTGGAGAGAGCGAGAAGGAGCGAGAGGTTGGAGCTGGCGGCGTTGGAGAGCAGAAGCAAATTTTAGGATTTTTTTCTCATGAGTGAAGAGGGGAGAGAGAGAATTTAAGGGAGTAAAGAGGGGGTATGGTGTATGCATTGGGCATCTCGAAATTGGGATGTTTAGAATAAGATGATGAAAATTTTTATTTATTATATTAAATTGTGTATCATGTATGGGGATTTTACAAAATATATACTACATTTATTTACATATATATAATACGTCATACCATATCATATATGTGTGTATTGAATCGATTTGAATTTTTATTGAAAGAATCCAAGTGAATTCATATTCGATTCATTTGGGAATCGAATCCAAATGTTAAATTCAAATTCAGTTCATTTCATTTCGAATCGAACTTTTTTCGAATTTTTATCGAACGAATCATAGTCGAATTCGAATGATTCAATTCAATTAGCAGTCCTATGCACAATTTCTTTCCTTCATTTTCTTGGCAGATTGGATTGGAACGATATGAAGTTGCTTTGTTCATTTAAATACTTTCTGAATTGCAACACACTAATCCATAAATTCACTTTCTCAATAAATATATGAAAAACCTAACTTTCCAACACATTATTCTTGTGTTTCCTTGATAGAAAAGGATTTGGATGATATCAAATTCGGGGTGGATAACAAATTGGACTTTATGCAGTCTCCTTTGTCAAAGATGCTCAAGTCGTACATGAGCTGAAAGATTATCTTAAAAGTAAAAAATTACTTCAAACCTAATCATTGATCTAGTTATTCTGAGCCAATGGTCAAACAGTTCAATAACAATTTTGCAGGTTGTGGTGCTGATATACATTTAATTGTGAAAATTTAAAGTGCTGACTCAGTTCCAAATTTGCATTCAATCATTACTATATCCGATGGAGTAACAAGCTAAACCACCCCCAGCTAATTGTGTTAAAAGGTCAATGAATTCAATCAGTGGCGCTACAATGAGCTGACTTTTTTGCATTGAAGTGTCTCCCCAAATGAAGTACGCAAACCAATTAATTATAAGCTCTCAACTCCAAAACACAGTTCTAAGGGTGGAATCATCAAGATCTGGCCTTGGGGTGCACTGGAGAAAGCATTGTCTGTTTCTCAAGAAGGAAAAAGCATGTGGTTGTTTTAGGGATATAGTGTTGTTTATTGCCTTCTAGAGTTGTAAAATTTCTACTCCAATGGTTCTACGCCAAAGGTCCGGTGTGGTTGTTCCTTGTAATTTGCACTTTGTTATGCATATTATATCGTATAATACATTTATAATTTTTCTTCAAGGTGCTGAGAACCTTGGCTAATTTGGGCATCTTAGCTTTACAAATCAAGTTTCAATGCAACTGTAGCTTATGTCTCTTTCCATTTTGAACTTCACAAAATTTATTTCAATGCTAAGGAATCTCAAGATTTCATGTGCCATTTAAGTGCACCATGATTCCATTGGTTTCACATGCTCCAATTGCAAGGCTAAGATATTGGGACAACAGCAACTAATTGCTTAAAGATGAAATGAGAGGGGAAATATGCATGTCTAAGTCTCTGTGAGGTTCAAATATAAGATGAAAATCATGTCAAAACCCGCAACAAGAGGGAAGGGGACATTGTACCTCAAAAATCTCACCACCTTGGTTTCTTCTCCCATGGAGAACGATGCGGTCGGCTCTCTGTTGGCATTGCAAACCCACACACAAGGGTGACATCGACCTTCTCTACGCGGTGACAGCATCGGATTGTCCATCCGACATGCTCTGGCAAGCTTCAACGGTGCTCCGACGAGGGGGAGGTAAGGGGAAGGGACTTCCCTTGGATTTTGGGCATTTTGGGAGAGTGAGGTGGCTTTTGGGTGTTTTTATGTGTGGGAAAATTCACATGAGATCTTGATTTGAATATGAAATTGACTCGGACCTCGACTTGTTAAATTGATCGTAACTTGGGCTCTCAAATTCATATTTTTTTCATTTTTGGACTCATTGGAAATGTCTTGACGAGCACTATGCGATGGAGTGCTCATTCAATTTTTTGGATACCGGATAAGAGCAGATTTTAAGAAGAAGTTCAGGTCCTATTACAAAGGGTCTCACAGTTGTAGGTGCTGAGTACGAATATGGACGAGCATGCTCGGTAATACACATATGAGAGTGGTCTGGGAGCCACGATAATGAAGTTCTGGCAGACTTCACGTGGAGTGCTAAGGAAGAGTTTACTACACGGGGGTATGGTGGCTGTGAGTTCCCTTTAGCACAAAACCAAGTGTTCGACGACACTTGGTGAGTTATGGTAAAGTTGCATCAACAAGGTATTTGAGCATGAGTATGCTGATGACTGGGCGGTTGATGTGACATCAACTGTGTGAGAACATGAAAGTACAAAAAGGGAGTTGAAGAGACAAGAAGACAAAGAGTTGTTGTTGAACGCGAAGGGTTACCATGGAACTTGAAGAGTTTTGAGTCTTTATATATCATTATTGTATATGTAATGAGTGTCCCTAGGGTTGTCTTGGGTCTTGTATATGAGGAAGGGTGGTGTCTCATTTATACACACCTTACTCTAGAGTGAGTCTCCCCTTCTAATAAGATAAGGGCTTTGTGCCCATGCTTGTCTGATCGTGCGATTGTGTTCTTGAACATTCTTGAGCGAGTTCTTGAGCGATCCATAGAGTCGTTCTTGTGCTTATGTTGGAGCATCAGAGCGTGAGAAAGTGAGAGTATGAAAAAAGTTGGAGCACGTCTGAACCGTCCTACTCAGGAGGGTTGGTTAGCTATGGGTTAGCTAATGCCACACATGTCAAAGTCGGTAGCGAGATTTTGATACTGTGACAGCTACCATGGTGTTCTTTATGTGCACATAATAAAACTTCTCATAATCAACAATAATAGAATATTTTTATGCCTCATTAAATCTCACTTAAGAAAATAACAATGCTACTTAAAACGAAATGTTCGATTTAGCGTATTTTGCTGTAGTGCATGAACATAGTCTTGTGGAACACAAAAGAAATTAGTCCGTCAACCTAGACAGTCTTAATTCTAATTACTAAGAAGTTCCTATGAAATTAAGTGGATTACAATCTTAACCAAGCTTCATTCTCTGGATTTTATTCAAGATGTGGCTAGGGGTCAAAATTATTCAAAAAAATTTATAATGATAATGCAACAATGTTTTTGTGAAGGCAATTTTCAAGTTTTTAATTTATATATATTATTACTTTTTCATGGTTTTTTTATTTTTCACCATTTTTTAATTACTTTTTTAATTTTCATATTTGTTTCATATTTGTTTTTTGTTGGTATATCCATTTTTACATATTTTATATAAAAGGATTATATATCCCTATTAAAAATGCGGAGAATTTTATTCTTTATAATTTTTATCTTTTAAGTTCTTCATAATTCAACCCACAAACATTTCTTTTCTCATTTTCCTTAAATTTTAGCTGAGAAATATTGTAGTGCTGACATTTGTCAACACCATAACACATCTTCAACCTCCAGTTAGCCCCTCAATCTCCCATGTTCCCCTTTCCGTGCACCCATCTTTGTCGATGACCCACTCTCACCTCACGTCCTCCCTCAACAATCCAACTACTCGAGATGACTCCTTACTCATTCTTATCTTGCGTAAACTACTCACCACACCCCATCTCGGCCTATTTCACTATTTTCACCATCTCAAAAACCGATTCTCCATTGTACTAAAAAGTATTTTTATCACTTGTGCCCCTCTTAACTTCTGTAATATCATTTATGCCCTCCCTTTTTTGGAATACAAGTTGTGCCCTTATCTTTTTGCTCCACTACAACTTGTGCCTTTCCATTATTTTAACCGTCAATGAGATAAACTAAAGCATGATTTATTCAAACAATGGTGCAGTTAAGGGGGGCATAATTATCAAGTCCCTACCTTCCTTCATCTTCTCCATCATTCTCTGCCTCTCCTCCTCACCTTCACTTGCACTGCCTCTCCTCCTCACCTTCACTTGCACCCTATACTCCAATCTCTCTCTCTCTCTCTCTCACACATTGAATCTCATGTATCTCTATCTATTGACAGCTCTACCATCGGGTTGATCTTGATCCTAGTCAAGAAATTATGATGTAGTGTGACACCCATCCCACTAAGGCTCGAATACTCGGAAATCCAATCCATGTAATGCAATTCTACATTCAAAGCACAGAAAGAAGATAGAAAACATAACATAAAAGATAATATAAAATGAAATAAACTTCTTCCATTAACATTTACATATGCATACACAGTAATCATGTCTACAAAAATATCACATAAATGTATACTTGAATGTCCATACACATATGGAAACGATGTCTTTAAAAAGTACAAGTAAAGGCGGTGGAAACTACAAAAAGTGTGCATACCCTAAAGTAACAACAACCACAACAATAGAACTGAACCAACCAAACTGCTCACTGATGCATCTACTCGTAAGAACCTGCCATATTCACGAAAGTATGTACATCATGAGCAAAGTTGCCTAGTAAGATGCTAAAACAACTAACCAAGTAAGAATCACTAGCATGAAAGTGTACAGAAGAAGGTAACTGTGTAAACCCAAACTATAATGTAACGGATCAGAAAACCTAGATCCTTAATTCTTATCTTTTTTCTTATCCTTTCCCTTGTGATACCGATCCTGATTCAAATCATGTAATTCCACATTTTACTGTGTGCCAAACCAATCCCCACACTTTACTGTGTACAAAGTCAAACCCCACACTTTACCTTGTGTCAACCCTCACTACTGGTCTGAAATCGACCATTGGAATGTTTAATCTTGATACTGTCTTGAACCTTCTCCTTCAGATAAACCCATGATTCTTGGAACTTCTTGCTTAATGCTTCCACCCAGAATACCAAATAATGTAGCCTACTCCAACTAGTACACGAATGTTGAATCTAAGTGAAAGAACTGAAGCACAGGCAACCAACTCATGAACCGATAGCCAGTCAATTGACCTAACATGCTAGATCAACAATCGTGTATTGACCAACTATCAAATTCAACCAAAATTAACCCACGATGTATAGATAAATAAATCAATGCGATCGAAGGAATTAAAATTTATTATAACTGTATAAAATGTGTGTATCGATTTAAGTATGCAGAGTTATCGAACTACAAAGAGCAAACGACATGGTAGTTAATTATTTTTAATTATTCCTAATTAATAATAATTATATATATATATATATTTGTTTTTGTTTTTCTGTTTTTATGAGGGTTTTTAATTATATTTAAATTTTATGAATTTCTTATTATTTTATATATTTTTATGCTTTAATTTTTAATTATTTTTTTCTTTTAAAATAAGATATATAATAATTATTAATATAGATATTATAGATATTATAATAAGATATAGTATATATAGTTAATATAGCATTTTTATTTATAAATAAGTGAAAATATATTTAAATTTCAGAAAATAAAATGTTTTTATAGTTTTTATATTTTTATATGTTTAGAATATTTATAGATTTTTTTCTTATTTTTATAGATTTCTAAATAGCAAAATATACAAAATAGTGAACAAATTAAAAGTTTGAGATTGTTTTAGCTTTAATAAATACGAATGACTTCAAAATAAACCTAAAACTACTTTTAATATATAATAGATACAGTAAAGAAAATTCACAATTATAAAGTTGTATTTTTGGAATTTTAGATAATGTTTCCTAATTTTTATAAGGTTTTAAGGGTTTGTGATTTTTAGGTTCTATTTTTTTGTTTTTTGTGATTTTTGGATATATGGTAGAATATAATATAATGTAGATAATTTAACATTTTATGATTTTTTTGGTAAAGGTTATATAATTTTTTATTGTCTTTTATATTTAGATACAAAATAAAAGCATATTTTTGGATTTTTAGTAAATAGGAAATATGTTAAAATGCCAAAAAATTATGTATGTATAAACATGGTGTCAGGCATCTAACATAATTTTCCTATAATTTTCAGAGTAATAAAATAATTAATATGCACAAAAAACAAGAAACAAAAATGCCACGGTTATAGGGACCTATTCGCAATTCTAATAAACATAAACTTCATTTAAAAACAAGTCCATAAACTGAAAGGTAATACAAGCATTATTTATAGTGCCTCACATGTCGTAACACGAGAGGTAGGCGGACCTAAGTGCAATATTACAAAGGTTCAGGGCCCACCATGCAATTTCTACAAAAATATTACACTAATTTATATATTTACATGACTAAATATTAAAAGAAAAAGGCACAAGGGCTTGCTTAAAATATACCCAATATAGGCATGATCGAGCGGTAGACGTGTACCCATGTGGCACACTTAAAATCCAAGGGCTGAGCAGGCACGATGGTTCACCTTAATTGGACGTCCCAGATTAGATCTGGGTCGTGATCTTTATACAATGGTTGGGAGGATGTCACGAGGAAGATGGAAGAACACTTCCATGTCTTCACTTCGATTAGTGATTCTGCGTCACTCATGTGTTCGTCCTCGATGTTGATCAGCTCAATACATGCCTAGGAACCTTCTACATTAGCAGGCCTACTCTAGAAGCTCCGAGCCTTGATGGAAGAGGCATGGAGGTGGTTTTTTCTCCAACGACCTAGGACTGAACTTCTCAAATCAATTGAACTTCTGTCTGCTTCTTATAGTCCAAATTCCTGCACAAAAGGTCTTAGGACACGATGGCAAAGCTCCTCGTCCCATTCCGAAGCTAAATAACACTAGAAAATGAATGGGTGGTGAGTCTATGACGAAGCAGAGTTAAAACTCGATAGACCAAATCCATGCAGAATTGAGATGGAAACGATGATGGTAATGATGTATAAATATTGAGGATAGAAATGGTGGTGTCAGATGGATCAGAGGTAGTGGCAATCACGATGAATAGATGGCAGGAGCCTAGTGCTCTGATAAACTACAAATTTAGAGATTAACTAAAACTAAGATGAAAAAACTAAAATTAAATGCTAGTATAAACTAAGAAATGAAAATGCAAGCAAAAACCTAAGTAAATCTACATGTACCTAGCCTTAGGTACCGAGGAGCAGAAGACCGTCGAAGCAAACGTCGGCGATCCCTGGATCTCGCTTCATACCACTTTATCCTTGCCACAGAACTCAGTGTTTCTTGTTATCACCGAGAACTTAAGCTTGGAGTGGTTCTTTTGGGGTTATAGTGGCTAAGAACAGATCAAAAAGCAAAAAGATGGAGATGAAGCTTATTTATAAACAAAGGAAGGGGTCATCTCGTGAGGGGTGTTGCGTGAGGAAGAAGATGTGTTGGTGAAGGCTATGGTTATGGCGTGGAAGAGGGTCATGGGGGAACAAGAAGGTGGCGGTCTCGAGGTCTGAAGAGTTGAGGAGAAGGCATGGTAAATTAGAGAAGAAGGTGGGGCACACGCTCTGACAAGGTCAGAGATACACATGGTACACTTGACCCGCAGGTTAGCAAAAACCAAGTCGTGACTAGTCCACATGGAAAAAGTCTGGACAAAAGAAAATAGAAAATATGCGTAAATTTGATCAAAATTAATAAACAATTGTAATAAATAAAATTAAAACATGAAAAATGTTTATAATTTAATAAACTATTTCATGTGATTTTTATTATTTTTACAACAATATTTGGTTATAGGTTAATTTTTACATGTACATACATATGCACATTTACTTATGTTTTACATTATAAATTTATTTTGTATTTTTAATACTTATTCTCATATTTACACATTTCATGTATCTATAACATTTTTAAATATATATTTTATAGATTTGTTTTTTTTATGATTTTTTTACATTTATATAAATAAATACATATATATACTTTATAGTTATAGTGGACCTATATATTACATGTATTATTTATTTTATTGTCTTTATACATGTTTTTATTTATGTTTATATTTTTAATATGTTCTAAAGAATATATAAAATTACTTAAAAATATAAGAAGAGTAAAAAATGCGAAGAATAAAATATATGAATATTATATACAGATACATAGTACAATATTATGCCCAAATAATCAGTTTTTGTATCTTAACTTCATTTTTAATGAAACCACCTTCATTAGATATATATTTAATTTGGAATACAATGGAGGTGAGTTTTATTTGATTTGAGTTTGTATGTAGAAGATATTGATATGTCAAATTTGATTTGCAGCTTTTTCATCTGTTTGTACACGTTGTATTATGCATGATTTTTATTGATCAATATTTTTGTAGTTTTCTATATATTAATATGTACAAGTTTCATGTGGAAAACTTTATTGTTTGAGTTGTATATCATAAAAGACGATATGGTGTAAAAAATTCTCATATATATAGTATAAATTTGGGTTTTATGTACAATATTTGGCCTTTATCCCCCCTACTTTATTCATAGTCGACCAAGTCAATATTGACTTGGTCTCAGGGTTTAGGATCATTCAGTATCTTTGATACTTCTTTCTTTTATTTATTCTTTAATTTTGAATTTAAATACATGTAATTATATACTAATTACAGATGAATATTGAATGTTAATTTTATAAATTAGTGATATTTATAGGTGTTTTGCTAGAGATTTAAAGACGAAATAGAAGAATAATGGTAGATGAATGGCTATTCATCAACCCATGTGATTTGCTAGTCCCAAGCAAGCAATTATTAGATTAATAAGTGATACAAAAGAGAAAATAAATAAAAGAAACTAAAGAACTTAGAATGATTATAACTTTTTAAACTTATCTTCACAAAATAAAAGTTTGGAGCTCAATTAAGACTTTTGGTTGTTAGTTTGTTCAGAACCTTATTGGGAATATGATTTAAACCTTAAGAACCCTCAAGTTCCATAATCCTTTGTTTAGGTAACCTCAATATCCAGGTCAGAATTAGTCTATTCATTCGTAAACCCTTATGACTATGAGGCTCACTTGTACATGGTATGTGAATATAGCTCTTCTCATCAGAAATGGAAATAAACAGTCTCCTTAGAAATATAACCCTAATTCCCCAATCTAGATACTCTTTCCTCAAGGACCGAGGTATTTTCTTCTATGTTAAAGTACAATCGTCTCAAGAAGACGAGGTAGAGAAGAAGAATGGATTGTGACCAGTGTAGTCACATATCCTAAAGAGCATGACTAGTGTACCAAGTCTCCAGCTGCAGGAAACCTTGATGTCTTTGAGTTTGAAGCATAATGCCTTGCTTATTTGAATACATAATCTGATGGGAATTAATTTTTCATTGACTTTTTGCCCATCTATTCTTTTTGGAGTTTTTGATTTTGCATTTTTTTTCGATAATATATATAGTAGCTTTTATATAAGTAATTTTTCCTCTTGAGTCAGTAGACTATCCCTCTTTTGAAGCTTTATTGCAACCCACAACATCCTGTCTTTAGATGTCCATGCCAGTATATCGGGTTGGTGGGGCACTAGCCACCTATTGGGGCGATGTATGTTTCCACATGTGTGCTTCAAAAGCTAAATAATCCTACCCTCACTACATCATCAGCGTTGATATAAGTGCAAAGTGCTTGTCCAAGTTAGGGAATCATCAACCAGAGTTATGTGTGCACTTCAAAATACTCTACTTAGTCTAGTCAAGATAACATGTGAACACAGTCTAGTGAACAAAAAGAATTAAGTCTCATTGACCTCAAAAGTCTTAATTCTAGTTCCTATATAGTTCTTATAAAATTAAGTGGATTAAGGTCTAGACCAAGCTCTGATCTTCAGATTTTATTTAAACTAGTTCAATTGTCAAAATCATTTTGAAAAAATGCTTATGCAATGTAGATTTTTTTTGCAAAATAATTTTCCGATTTTGAAATTTTATGGATTTTTTCAAAAAGTTTTGCAAATTTTTATGGTGTTTTCAAAATTTTCAAATTTTAGGGGGTTTTGAAAGGGGGTTAGTAAATAACTAAAAGCATTTATAAGCATTATGCATATTTATAGGGGATTTATACATATTTACAAGGAATTTTATAAAGAATTTCTTATGCATGTATGCATAAGTTTTATACAAGAGTTTTACTTAATCAGTAATTTTATTTGAAGAATTTTTGTAATGATATTATTTACAAGGTTTTCAAAAAAATTTAAAAATATTTTTGCAAACATTTAACACACATTTTGAAAACTTATTTTGCAAAAAAAAATATAAAGTTTTTTTAAACATTTTTACAAAATATTTTACAAAGAGATTATTTTTCAAATGTTTTGAAAATATTGTACAAAGATTTTTCAAAAGTTTTACAAAGATTTTACAAAACAAAATTACAACCATTTTCCAAAAGTTTTGCAAAATTGTTTCAAATCAATTTTAATAAATATTTTTCAAAATTTTCCATGCATATTTACAAGAGTTATTCTTTAAAGTTGAGTTATTCGTATATCCTTTATCAATATAGTATGTTAGCCATATTATTGAAAAATACAAAAAAAGTACGAGTTATGGCCAACGTGTGTGTATAGGGTTGATTCTATGAGAGCCAAAAACCATGAGAGCATGAGAGCAATGACTTGGACCACTAGATTCTGTCATCTCTCTCATGATTGATTGGAGGGGGAGAGAGAAAAGCAAAATCTGGTGGTCAAGATTCACTACTCTCATGCTCTCACAGTTTTGGCCTCTCATAGGATCAAACCTCTATATATATGACCTCCTGGTACTTAGCTTGAACTATGTCCTCATAGTGGTCCAAGAGAAAAAAGAAAGACATAACTCATGTTAAGTATAGAAAAGTCTTTCTACAACGATTGAAGTCGATCGTCCACCTTATACTTAGGATCAGGTAATCGGAAATATACCAGACTGTACACAAAGCATGGATGATCAAGGACTAAAAAATCTTCTACTCGGCTTGTCCTCCCCTAGACTTAGGGTAAAATATCCCTAAGTATATATAGAACATAATGTCAATAAGTTAGAAGACAAGCGATAAAATAGATGAACCTAAAAATCAAAACAACTAAGAAAGAATGAACACATCAGTCCCCCTATACTTAGGGTAAAGGATCCCTAAGTATAAGCATCCATGAGTAATGAAATGTAACGAAGAAAGAACACTCGAATCACCCCCCATATTTAGGATACAGCAAATCCTAAAAAAGGCAAACACGTAGATCGAGGTGGATGAGACAATCGGAAGTTGGAATTAAAAGAATGAAAGGAATATATGCAAGGCGGTAGGGATATACAATGATCAAGAAGGTTGAAGCTTTACCTTCTTATGTGACCATTGAGGAATAGACCTGACAAGGTTCAAGTCGGTATCGGGTTCAATTGCTAACAAAGCATGATCATGGTCAATGTCGTGGAAGTCCTCAGTGGTCTCAAAATGAAAAGGCATAAACTCATCAATGCAAGAAGTAAGGCCATGTCCGACCTAGGAAGTCTCTCCTTTCTTTTCCCTCCACGTTAAAGTATCAACAACGTAATTGTTGTGGATCTCATCGAGACATTTCCACACACAATAAGAAGGAACACGTAGGTTTATACTTTCCGAGTCTTCCCCTTGAAGAGTAATTCTCGGGTCTTAGTATTATCCATGGTATAACAAACCTCTCTGATCTCAGCAGCTAGGTCATAGTCCTCTGAGTCAGTTGACATATGTACACTCTCATTAGGGGTGAGTTTCTGGGTGGCAGTAGGTGCAATGATCATCTCAATAACAATACTCTTGTTATGGGAATGAAAGCGTATCTCTTAAGATCCATAATCAATGACGAACTTTGCAATAGAAAGGAAAGGCAACCCATGATGATTGAAGTGTGCTCCATGGGGGTGGAGGTCTCCATGGGCAATGCAACAAAGTCTATAGATTAACTCATGTCCTGGATATAAATGACAACATTTCAAGAATACCGTTCAGCCTCTTAATTGATCGATCAGTGAATTGGCAAATCATCTTGGTTTTCTTGAGAGGCTTGATATTGAGTGTCTCGACAAGTAAGGATGCATTATATTAATCGATGCACTGCTGTCAAGGAGAGTATGATCAAAATGGTGGCAAGAAATTACACATCTAATGAAGGGTGTACTATTGTCCCTTTTTTTATTAGGTAGATGATGGGTGCTAGCGTCAACAGTGGCCATGGTAAGAATGTGGCGCTCAATCTTGTGACATCTCTTCTTTCTCTTGTTGGCAGACAAATAGTCCATGTCTATGTGAAGTACGAACTCAATGATAACATAAATATCAGCCACAACTTCAGGATCAGATAATATTTTTTTTAAATTTTTTATTTCTTATCTGTCAGGGAAGAGGTCGGAATCAACATTTACACAAGGGTGACTAGAAGGTTGTACAAGGTCATCCTTGATAGGCGGAGTGGTGGAAACTGTGGTGTATACTTGTGTTGGCCATAGGTACCCTATCTTCACATTATGTAGTGACCAGGTGTATCCCATTTTTTGAATTTTATATCTAGTTCTTTTTTTTGTATTTTTAGTGATGTGGTTCTCCAATGTGTAGTCTCTTGTGACTCCAACACACTAGAAGGTTAAGCTCCAGTGTGGCTTTTATTCTGTTCGATGAGGTCATCTATCCTCTTCTGCATTTTCTTCACTAAACGGGTCACATAGTTAAGAGTGGGGTCCATGGGAGAGAACTCCAATAACATAACATCGAGTGAGGATGATTATGGGTAATGTGACTGTATTGGTGGGGACGGTGGAGGTGGGTGCTAAAAAATCTGGTTGCTAAAACTGTGATGAACATGTTATCCTAATTGGTATGGAAAAGCATAGTGTACATGTTGTTAGTGTGGATATTCGAGTAAAGGGTACATTTTGATAGGTTGGTTTATTGGTGGATATGTACACCAATAAAAATCAGGAAGATATGCTATATGACATAAAGCACCGACTGGAGCTGAATGAGAGAGATCTATGATGTTCAGATAAAATTGTCCCAATCAGCCATCTCGGCTTTCAAGAGGTGGTGATCGAGGAGATAACGATAGTGAAGTCAAGATATGGACATAAAAAGGTGCAAATATGTAGAATAATCAAACTCAACCAAAAAACACACAAATAAACCCCTCAATTCACCAACTCAATACGGTGAAAACCTTGAAGGCTCGGTCTTTTATCTTTTTCATTATAGAGTTAGGTGATAAAGTAATTATTTACAAGCTCACGGGTGACGTCTCCTAGAATAGTTTGTATTCAAGTTAGTGAAGCATGCCTAATCAAATACAAGACTCGTTCAACTAAGGTTAGAGGCAAGTGCTTGCAATAATATCAGGATCCAAAAGTCAGTCCAAGTGCTTAGGGCACAAGTCCATCACTTTGGGCTCTATTCCTTAAGTGTGCGTGCATCACTTGGTCAGGAGGGTACCTAGGACAACGAGGGGGTTACTCTTTCCAAAACAATGATATTTGTCCTTACGTTTTTTTAGGGTCGAGTTTAATTAGCAGTTCCAATTTTATTGGTTATCAATTTTTTGGTATCTTTGAATACGATAAGGACAACATCTAAGGAATTTTCCAATTCATTTTTATTGCCTAAGTTCAAGAAAAAAGGGATAAAAAAACGGAAAAGCTAATGCACGAAAATCAATGAATGCAAATGCTAGAGTAGAAAATACGTACCTAAATCTAGTAGTCTACATGCAAGATGATCTACACATAATAACAAATCTATCATATATTTTACAAAATTGAACTGACCTAGAAGGAACTTCTACTCGGGAAGCACAGATTTATTAATTTGACTAAGTCCAATCGATCTATAGGTACAAAATTCTATTAAGTATTTGGACCTTGTTCTACCTAGCTCAACCAAATAGAAACCTAAGACTAGGGGTTTCAAGCACACAAAACAAAGTAAAAGAAAGTTGGAAAACACAAAACATGGGAAAAAAATTAAAAGAAGCATAAAAATAGGGAGAAATAAAAGTGTAGAAAGCGAGAAAAACTGTAAAAAGAGATCGGGTCCTCGAGTGGACAGACACCCGATAAAATAGACCTGTGAATGTCCAAGTGATCAAAGCGTCAATTATTACAATTATTTACAATAATCTCTCTCTCTCTCAAAATGAAATAAAAACCTAACTATATTAATGCTACTTTGCTCCTCTCAATCTCTCGGTCTTCTCTTTGTCGCTCTCTCTCATGTCAGCTCGCGAAGAAGAAGCTGGCCTCCGCCTCGCTTGGGTGCTTCAACTCTCCTAAGAAAAGCACCCTCAATTTGAGGGTCCTCACAACAAGGTCAACAAGAGAATGGATTAGAAAAGATAAACAATTATATAGACAAGGAAATAAAAGCAGAAAATAAAAAAAATAAACGGGCTATCTACAAACTACACTACGTGTTGCTCCCTGGAAACGATGACATTTGGTGAATCGATAGTCGTTCTATTGACATAACAAACTAGATCAATAATCGATGTATTGATCAACTATCAAATTCAACCAACAATTAACCACTGATATATAGATAAATAAATCAATGCGATCGAGTGAGTTAAAATTTATTATAACTCTACAAAATGTGTGTATATGTGTAAGTATGTAGAGTTGTCGAACCACAAAGAGAAAATGGTATGGTAGTGATGAATCCATGATTCTCACTCTTTGTTCTTTTATTTTAACTCTTCTTCTTGGCAAAATATCCTGTAAATACCTGTAAATATAATAACTTAGCAACTGGCATGCCTTTGTTAATATTGCATAATTAGCATGTTTTCAGCTAAATAAAAGAATAAAGGAAAAGAAAAAGAATGATCTATTTAGAAAAAAATACAAAGTGACCCAAACCCCAAGAGAAAGTCAAGCCTTGATCTGATCGCAAAATAAAATAAGTAGAGAGAGATAGGGTCAACTAGGTGTTGTATATATGACCTATACTTGTTCATATTATTTATATATTTATTTGATAAATAAAATAAAATTATTCTTTTTACACCCTTGTATATAATCCAAGAAATAAGATAAAAATAAAATAAAAATAAAATCTTCAATTACTTGTACAAAATGAACCTGTATATATTACATTTACTAATTATTATATACCCTTAAATATTTTGTAAAAATAAAATAAAAATTATTTTATAAAAATATGTCGTAAATAAATAAAATATAAAATAAGGGTATTTGTGTAAAACTAATAAAATAAAAATACTTGTATATAATACATAGGTATATTATACAAGTATATAATACTATATATTGCATATATGTTATTTTATATTTTTATAAAAATAATTTCAAATCATAAAAAATAGTTTAAAAAATAATAAATAAATTTTATTTGTTACACTTTTTATTTTAAATTCATTTGCTATTTTTTATTGAATTTTTAATTATTTTGTACATTCCTGCTCTGTGATTGGTCCACCTGGGATCGTTTACCTTGGTCAACCCTCCCTCCCAATCGGGTCAGACCCGACTTTGGCTCGCCAGACCTTTTTCTCTCTATTTCCCCGCCCGACTCCGACCACCTCTCGCCTCAATTCCTCGGACATCCGTGATCTTCGTGGATCCCTAGGATCATCCGGATCCCCCTAGGGTTATGCTCCATCTTGCGATATTTCCAGACCCCTGGGAACCCTATAAATGCTCTCATCCGCCTCCACAGCCAAGTAGCTCGTGCCTCGCCTCTTCCTTCACCCCTAGAAACCTTTAGCTGAGTGACAATAGCTGGGAGGATCCCTTGGAGCGAAGGTTGGTGGCTTCAAGGCCGCATTTCACCAACGTGGCCGGAGACCTCCATCGCGTGCAACCTCTCTCGCCCGTCGTAGCAGATCGAGGCCATGACCCGTCCACCCCCTTCGTCTGGAGCTTGTGCATCCGATGATAGCTTCAGATAACATCCTTTCCACCTGCATTATCCATTTAGATTCCATCTTCTCATCTTACTCCGCGACCATCACCTCAGCTCCGACCAACTGGCCGGAGCCTCGATACCCATACCCATCCACACGGATCGATTCCTCGACTCGCCCTTACCTTCTGACACAGTTTGATCATCCTAATACTCCTCCACCAGGTTGAGATTAGGCTCCGGTTCCCGTCTTCCATCTTCACCAAAATCCCAAAATCCGTTCATCGTCGCTTCCTTTATTTTTACGCTTAATAACCCTAGTCGTAACCTCGCCCCGAGCAGAGGAAATCTCTTGCAGGTATAGGTGCGCGAGGAGGCATGAATCACGCCCAAGCAACTCCAACGGACTAGCTACAGGCGAAGGACCACCGTACGCCTCATCTGACCGACCATATTCCCATCAGAGACCTCCCCTCGACGCAGAACCCTTCAATGAAAGTGCTGAGCCCTTTCGCAGCTTCATCAGGGCGGCGGATCATCGTACAGGCTCAAGCGAAGTTCGCCAGAAGGAGGCTCTTCAAGCTGCCTTTGTAGCCATTCGATCAGGAGATGACCCCCAGCTTTGATCACGACCGTACAAACATGCCATATTTGTAACAGTCTGATCAGATTCTGGGAAAGATCTGCACCGTTTACCCACACCAACCACATCAGCCATCAGATCTGTACTATAGTAGAGAATCACAGACGTACGTCCCCGACCATGTCAGAGTCGTCAGATCTTTTCCAGGGGACAATCAGAGCCGTCGGAGTTCCCACGCACTTCTCACGTGCCTCAAGGGTATATTTCCTTTTTGCCCTCGCATGTTAAATTATTTCATCTTAGTCCACTAAATAAATATTGTAGTTAAGACATTTTACAGTTTGGACCCTGTGTTTTTGTCTATTTGCATTTTAGACACTCTGAGTTGTGGCACATGTATGTCCACGTGAATTTTGGGTTATTTGCACTGTATGCCCTCTACTTTTTATATGTTCTGAATTGAATGGCATGTTATTAATATTTGCAACTATACCTCTTTGAGTCTGGATCACATGTATCACGTTTGCTTGGTTGGACTTTTTGCAGATATGACCCTAGATTTTTAACCGTGTTATTCTTTGTTCCGGAACTTATTTTATTTGTAGATTGGTCCCTGTAAACTATGATTTATTGCTTGTCTTTGATTGGACTTAAAAAAAACATATTAATTCAAAAAATCACATAAAAATCACCACTAATTCCTTTTGGCTTGTAATATTTACTTTGATTTTCTTGAGTTGATTTGATTGCATTTTATAATTTTAAAAGTTCAAAAACCTTTTAAAAATCCTTGTTTAGCTTAGAAAAATCATAAAAATTTGAAAAGCATTTTAAAAATTCTAAAAAATACTTTAGTTGCCCTTTTGTGTGTATTATTTACAATATTAATTTTGTTTGAAAAACCTTTATAAAAGTCCTAAAAATCACAACAGATCTAAAAACTCATAAAAATCATATAAAATCACAGGAAAAATCTAAAAATTTCATTTTCATTTCTTGTTTGTAGGTTTTTATTTTTAGTTTCCCATAAAATTGCTATCCACGACTTTAGGGTGTTTTAGGCATTTTTAGCTTGCAATTTAGTATTGGTTGTGTATTGTTTGTATTTTTGTGCTTTGTTTGATTTTTAGAAAACCATAAAACACCAGAAAATCCCAAAAAATTAGCAAAAACATTTTAAAAACTCAAATATCAAAAAAATATTTTTATTCTAATTTTCTGAGCAATTCTGTCTTTAAAGAAAAATGCAAAAAGATTGTTATGTTTGTTTTCATTTTTGGTTGATTTCATTTCCTAATAAAAAATTAAAAATTTGCAAAAAATTTAAAACCACTAAAAGATTATTTTATTTTATTCCCGAGTTTTGACTACTTCATAGATTTTTCATGCTCCTTGTGTTCGACCCCAGTTGCTATACCAGGTAAATAAAATAGCGAACCACTTACACATGTTCGGTTGTTTGATTTTGCTTGAGTGGTTTATTTCTTCTTGTTTAGTCCGTTTGATTGGTTGGGGTCGTAATGACCTTGTTTATTTCTTGATACTTAACCCTGATCGATCGCACACTCATCAGAATGGCACCATTGCCGGGGAGCACAGCTTAGTAGTCATTTTTCGCTTTTGTCCATTTTTGTCTCTATTTGATATAACTGTTTTTTGACACTTGTCTGTTTTCCTTTTCGTGTGAGGAACCGCCCGAGGATGTCTTTCTTTAATAGAGTAGTTTGTTTTTAGCAGAACTATTGTTGTTGTAATAATTATGGACTTTGAGACTCTCTTATGGACTTAGACTCATCGGGGTCTGTTTCGCTGAGTATCGATGTACTCGGGGGACCTCACTGGTTTTCCGCAGTTTTGTTTTATCACCTTTTATTTTCTTTTGATTCACGAAGTTTTAGCCCTTAGACTTAGGAATTTTATTGATTGTGACGTAATTAGCTAAAGCCCCACACTTAATTGCTTATTTGTTCCTATAGGTCATAATTGGACCTAGCTAATAATCAATAATAAAAGCTAACTTGATCGATTGAGAGGCCATACGCCGCTAGAGGTTGTATACAACGTGTGCAGGATCCATTGTGGCAGATACCGATCGACATCTGAGACCGGACTCAGGCCTCTCTCTCTGATTAGTTAGCTATCTGTTCTTCACGAACAATAGAAGTTGCTCGTCTAAGGTCGATTTCTTCGTTGCATCATTTAGATAGTTTTATTCCTATTTTTACTTTTATGTGCGGATCACCCTGCATGTAGAGTGCTGAAGTTATGTACATATTTCTATCTCTGCATGCATCATAGTATTTGATCGTGCATCGGCTTTTTCGGCTTCCTCACCTTGTTTTATCAGACTCAAAATAACCAAGGAAATTGAAAAATTTGTTAAGCATTGTTTTACTTCAGAAAATACCTAAAAAGTGAAAACAAAATAAAATTGAGACTGCTAATACAAACTTGACCCTAAAATACACTTCATCTAAAAATCTTTATTTTAGGGAGAGGCACCTCCTCATTAATTGATTTATCTGCAGTGAGAGAGTGACCCACACACTAGGCTAGAGCCATACCTGAACTCCTTTCAGACTGCTAGTCTTGCAGTTGGTTGTTCTCCAGTGAGGATTTTACCGGGTAGTCGGTAATTGGTTCGGGACTTCCTTAGTAGATTGGGCAGATAGGGTAGTCGGTAAACGGTCCGCACCTATATTGGCTGGGAAACACTAGTTGTGAGTTTGGGCCAATCTCCTGGGAGCAACGGGTTCCCAACAACTCGCTTAATCTCTCTGATATCTTGATTTTTCACCTAAATAAAAATTTACAAGATTAACAACCGATCTTTCACGGTCATCAGCTCTAGTATCGAGTAGGTGAAAAAGGGGTTTGTTTTCTCATCTTGTTTTCATCCAGATCTCATCGTCATAAATTTCCACATCACGATGATGGGAAGGAGGTCCCTCAGACTGCCTTTGACATCACCGCTTTTGAGCACTCCTTTTCACTCATCTAGGGCAGTTTCAGAGAGCCTAGACCACTCTCTGAACCTGAGTTTGCTACCACCCTGTTCCCCCTCGACCACCCTTCTTCCAGTCCTGAGGTTCCAGAGCAGAGGCTAGCACAGTTATATGTCTATTTGACAACACCTGAGTTGGGGTCTTTTGCCTTTGTAGAGACCCGAGAGATGGCCAACGGTGAGGGGCGCACTGATGAGCAACTGCAGGGATCTGCATATGTACTTGACCAGGCCGTCATCAACAACACACTCTTAGCCTCTCTGTAGATGATGCAATGTCAGTGTAGAGACCAGGGAGCATTCATGACAAAGGTGCGACGAGAGCTGACAAAGATGAGAGCTGCCAGAGGAGAGCCGCAGAGACCAACTGGTGGAGAGATACCAACAACTGGAGGAGGAGACAGACGTCTAGATGATCATCCAGAGCCGAGGCCACCACACACGATAAGGCAGTTGCACAACCCTGGTGCATATCTCACCCACCATTGGATTCAACATCCGGAGATCTTGGGTGATTTCGAGCCTCGCCTGCAGACTATTCAGCTTCTGCCCAAGTTCAATGGGCTAGCCATCGAGGAGCCGCACCTCCATCTCCAGGAGTTTGAGATGATCTGCAGTACTGTCCACGATCGATTCGTGGATGAGGACACGATCAAGATGATCGCCTTCCCATAATGCTTAGTTGACAGAGCAGCCTATTGGCTAAAACATTTAGGGAGGTATATCACCACCTGGAAGCAGCTCCGGACCGAGTACTTTAACAAGTACTATCCACTCGACCGGACCAACACAGCGAGATATATGATCAACAATTTCACCATGATCCCAAACAAGCAGTTTCACGAGGCTTGGGATTGATTTCAAGAGCTCATCGACCGGTGTCCACATCACGAGATATCCAAGCCCAACCTAGTCCAGAGCTTCTTTTGTGGGCTGACACCGGAGCTGCAGAGGCTAGTTAATGCCTCATGTGGAGGGTCGTACTTTGCCAAGGATGAGTACCAAGTCTGGGCCATCTAAGAGGAGATGACAAAGAACTACAAGTGATGTCCCAGACCAGGGTCTACACTGAAGGGTAGCCCCTCCCACAGGCCGTGTCCTACGATAGGACTGAATGAGTTGATGTCGGTCCTTCTACGTCATCAGCAACAGCACATGGCGAGTCCTCATCCGTTGACATGGTGATCATCAACGAGGAGCTGGACTACATAGAGATTATTGAGAAGAAGCAGTGCCATGGCCTTACGTAGATTGACCAGTTGGCATAGACACAGAGTGACCTGAAGACTCCGGTCATGTGCCTCCAGGAGGCACAAACGGCTCCACAGCCCCGTCTCAGTTTACAGGTCGATCCCAGTAGCAGCTCCACCCAACCTTCTGCCACGTACCACCAGGTTCACTACATCCAGGCAGAGCCAGTCCAGCAGCTGCAGCCCTACCACCAACCACCACCATCTTAGGACACTCAGATGGAGGTCTATCAGCCGGATCAGCCCCTGGCAGTTCTTCCCCCTTTACCTTTCGAGCAGGAGTCGTTGATGGAAGTCAATTGGATTTGGTACGACCGGTACAACAACAGCCCGGGATCCGTCGTGATCACCTAGGATTCGGATGGTCCACCGGAGGCACCTCGTCCCAGTAGCAGCCTCTAGCTCAGGGTGGGCAGAGCGGCCATCAACAACAACCCCATCACTCCCAATATCAGCACCGGCACCAGCAAGGTCCTCATCCCTCATACCAGGGACAACAATGGAGGCAGCCACATCATCCTCACCAGCAGTACTCCCAGCCTCCCCCTCATTACCAGTAGACTCAGCCTCATTTCCAGTGAGGCAAATCGTCCGGTTCTCATGGACCTATCTATGAGAACCTATCCCTTAACGACCTCGCCCGCCTACTTTCTAACCAGCAGCATCCTTTAGGTGAGAGATGGACAAGTTTTGGAAGGAGATGAGGGAGATCATCAAGGGCAAGGCTGCCATACCCGCTCTGATTGAACCGAATCTGAACAATCTGAAGAGAAAGTCTGAGCAGGTACAATTTACAGAGACTACCTCTCCTAGTGATACCTTGGATGATATATCTTCATATGTGTTTGATGCTGATTTTGTGACACTTGGGAGCGGTAGGATGCCAGCCGGCAGCGCCTCGTCTGAGCGACGACCACATGGAGATTCTGAAGCACCAGACGAGGAGGATAGTGGTGATGATGCCGCGCATGATGATGATGATGATGATGGTACTGAGGCAACCAATTTTCCAGTTGCTGAGCCAGAGTACAGTGTTGATGCCGTAAAGACAGATGTCGTTGGTGGTATTGAGGCCACCATTTTCCCTTCATTTGTGTTATTGTCTCATGTATCTCAAGGTAGTTCCAGAAAATTACAAAAAAATGGAAAATTTGAAAAGAACAAAAATATGAATAAAGGAAAGGTTTCTGTATCCTATTCGAATCCACATGTGTTCCATGATGATATTGATGTGGATTTCACTCTTCTACATACATGAGCCTATCCTTGACCCTCATCTCTCTGGAGAGGGTCCAACCATCCCCTTCCCTCAAGCACTCCGCTTAACGAAGGGGAATAAAATAGAAAATCCAAAAAAGACACACCAATTAGAGTTTAGTCAGCAGATGATAGACAGATTTCAGGTTCAACTGACTCTACAAGAGGCACTAGAGAACATCCCCCTCTTCCAGAAGAATTTGAGAGAGAAGACCACCATCCACAGGATGAGGAGGAACCACAGTGCAGAGATCCATGTGCTTACTCGTGCCACCTGCTTTGCCATTCAGAACCGATTGTCAGCCAAGAGACCTGATGCAGGGGCTCCATATGTCAGATGCCACATCCATGAGCAGTGGTTCGATCGTACCCTATTAGACAGCGGGTCTTCAATTAACCTTCTTCCGGCAGCCCTACTCGACCGATTCGAGTTTGGCCCTCTTCGACAGAGCAGGACAATCCTTCAATTTGCTGATAGGTCTGTCAAGAGGCCCATGGGGTTATTAAAGGACGTGGTTGTCACAATTCAGGGCCAGAAATTCCTCGTGGACTTCGTTGTACTGGACATGGAGATCCCTGAGTCTGTGACAGATACCCCCATCATACTAGGATGTCCATTCTTGGCCACAGTCAAGGCGGTGTCCGACCATGATAGTGGGAATGTATACTTTCACGTCGAGGGCGAAAGTGTACAAATAGAGATGTTTGAGGAGACCAGAGCGAGATATTCAGCCTGCTCCGAAGTTGAGCGATACAGAGCAGATGACAGATGCAGAGCGAGATGTCCACAACGAGTGCGACTTTGTGATTACAGACGATGAGGCGGTTTGGTTTGATCCCATTTTACGAGCTTTTGTCATGTCAGCAGACATTACAGAATTACCTATTTTGGTAGATGAGAGTTCGTAGAGCACACTCTTGGCACCAGACACATTCAAGGCTGATGATCATGGCCAGGACATCGAAGAAGAGTACATTTCTTGTTCTTTTGATTCATATCCCTCAGATTCAGGCATTCATTGGGATGATTTTGATGATTATTTGCCTTGCCTGATTCCCATAGAGCTGACATCTAGGACAGAGAGTGAGCCAACATAGATTATAGAGAGACTACAGGGCCATCTTCGTCAAATTTTCACATAGAGCGGGAGTTCTCCCATGCAGATCTGGTAACCTGATGAATATGTGATTCATCACTCGAAAAGTTGAAAATAGAGCTTTATTTTCGAGTAATTAGCGGCATATTTCCACTTATATTGCATAATTAGCATTCATGCATGCATAAATAATATCTTCTTTTTAACATTCATATTTGCATTAAATAAGAAGCCCAATTCACTTGTAAAACTCACATGTAAATACCATATTTTTCTATATTTTATACTGACTCTAAATCCAATAAAATGAACTCTATAGTGTATATATTACTAGCACTAATTAAGGAAAACTATCAAAAAAATACTAACTTGTAAAATTGACCAATAAAACCTGAGTCCAAGTTTGAAACTAGGAGCCTTAAAATGCACATATCTCTGTCATACAGTGTCCGATTTAGGTCTACTCACTTTTAAAATAATATACATACAAAGACCTTCAAAATAAGACTAATTTCATTAAAATCGGAGATTGTATGCAAAACTTGGGTTTTTGGCCCCTATTGTATATTGTGCATATTGACCTTTTTGCCCTTATATTTTATATTTTTATTTTATTAATTATTAAAAATAAAAAACTAGATTAATATTATAAATATTCCTTTTATATTTTCTCTATTTTTATTTTTTGATTTTTCTCTTATTTAAAAATGACAAAAAATTACAAAACACAAAAATACGGTATTTTATACCTATAATATACTGCCCAAAATACACTTTATACATGATTTCATTTAATTTCCGACCTGTATCTCGTCGAGACGAGCAACTTTCGTGTTGATCCCTTTTTGATTTGACCCCTTTTGTTATTTCTTTTTTATTTTTCTTTTGAAATAACTTGTGATTTTTCTGGGAGCGACACGTGGCAGCTCCTGGAGCCGCCAGGTGTCACGCATTTTTCTTATTTTAAATTTTAATTATTTATTTTATAATTTTTTTATAAATAAGCACCACCTGGTCGCATTCTAGTGTGCCACATGGCGCTACCTCCTCTCTCCCTCCGGTCACGCACGACGCACATGACCTTCCCCTCCCCTCCTCCACTTCTTCCGCCATCGCGCGACTGCGCCTCCACTCCCGTTTCTTGCGGTGCAAGAACCTCCTCCTCCGCCTTGCACAGCCGACCACCTCCACGATCTCTGGCTCCCTTCCCGTTGCGCGTCTACTCCGCGCACCTCAACCACCTCGCGCACTCGCCCCACGACTACGACGCCCATCACCCTCGCGTCGACCTTTAAAGGTCGACGACCCCCATTCTCTGCCCTTCATCCGCCACTATTGCAAGGTTAACCACCAGCCTCGGAGCTCTCATATGTGATAGAGATGAGTCCCTCCTGGTAGGCGACGATGACAAATCCTCCTGGCGTGATCTAAGGTTCTGCTCGAGCCTTGCTACAGAGCTTCGTGAAGGTCTGTGAAGCTTCAGCCTCCATCGCTGAGGTTTTGAGGCAGCAATTGGAGCTTCAGCTTTCTCATCTCAGGCGATCCTTCTTCCCCAAGCAAATCCTCATCATCTTCAGGTAACTCCTTTCCCCTTGTTTCCTCCCACTTCATCCTTCTATCTTTTCTTCCTTCCTCCGTCATTCCATCTTCCTCTGCCTTCTTCCTCATACCTTTCTATCTGATCATTTCCCCATCTTCCCTTCACCAAATCTCAAAGGCATTATCACTTTCAACGATAAATCACATGTTGCGAATGCAACAGTGATTTTTATTGAATTTTCTGAGGACCTTTTATTAACTGTTTAATCTAAAATTTAAGAAGAGAAAACAAATATCCAAACTTCCCCTGTTCATAGGGGAAGTTCCCCTGTTTCATTCCCCCCTTTCTCCATTGAAGTCGGCAATCCAACACCTCAGCCACCCTTTCGCATCCGACCATCACCTTCAGGAGTACCCCTCCGCTGCAGCTCGCCAACCTCCAGCTGCTTCGAGCCGCACCCGCCACCTTGTTGCTTGGTCGCCTCGCCCGCGACCGACCACCACCACACGAGCCGCAAGCACCTGCAGCTGGATGCACCTTCCCTCAAGTCGTACCGACCATCCGTTGTGACCCCCTCGTACCTCAACCAACCCCTCTCCACCTCGCGTCGTGTGTCGACGGAGGTGGAGATAGCGCCTCCCACCACATGTGGGCTCCGCTCTCCTACGTTGTACACCAATTCTGTGCGGCCCGACACATACCTCCAGCTCCTTCATTGCCGACGACACGCTTTCGCCAAGCAGCTCCATGATAGGAGCTCTGCCCACAGTTTGTGAAGCTCCACACCATGTTCCCTCACCTGTCGGTGCGTGACCTCCCATCTCCCCCTGCACACTGTAGCTAAGGTCGTTGGCAGCATCACCAATCGTCGCTCCAGTGCATCATGCTTCCAGGATAGCTGCGCACCTCCGAAAGTCGTTGTGCCGACCGTCGCATGCTCTAGTTGCCACAACCCTCCACGAGCGCCGACCACCTCCAGCCGTCCCTGTAATTTCCTCCTCATTTGCAAAGCACGTGAGGTGGGGGAATTTGCGAGGATACTCCCTCCTTCAGCTTGATTCAGCAGCCAGATCCCCTTCAAGCAGGCATGTGCTATGCACGTGTCGCGGTGGAATATTTACAGAGTAACCCCCGGACGTTCATCCTTTCACGCATACATCCCCACCATCTGGAGAGCACGTGCGACACACGTGCATCCCTGGAACATTTGCATAAATACCCTTGTGGGTATAGGTAATGTCATTCTAGTCTCCTCAGCATATCTATTTTAATCAATTTTGTTTCTGTATTGCATCCATAACCCTGTATTTGCATATTTATTTAAACATCCATTTAGCATCATTTTATCATTTCAAAAAATTGCACATTGTAGAACATCTCATGCTTTAACTTTGTGAATGCTTGCTATATTTTTATGAGCAATGCTTTATTTAATATAATTATCTTTGTAGAGAATAGCATATTTTGCCCACTGTTTGATATTAATTGATTAATAAATTAATTGTTGCTCTAAAAATTTTCAAAAATTCACAATGACTAGTTCTATTTTGTGCCCAAAAATGACATCATTTGTACGTAAATCGAGGCCTAAATACATTAAGTGGTGTTTCATTTAATCAATTTTTAATAAGTCAAAAATTAATTATTTTTGAGGTCTAGTAATTTTCCAGGATTCATCTCACATAGAAATATCTAGGATAATTTTCATCTTTGAAAACAATTTCATTTGTTATTTATTAAAATCAAATTTGCAAAAACCACCTTGCGTTCATGTTTACTTCGTAGTTAATTTATTTAGAGTCGAAAAATTCCCAAAAAATTAGGGTAGCTCCATTTCATCATAACTGACATCCTGACTAAATTTGAGAATTTTTGAACTTGGTTTGGTCATGTTTACATTTCAACCCTCGAATTTGGTCTGAATTGCACTTGCATTTTAATTGCATAAAAAACATAAAAAATTATTCTCCCGAAAACCTAATATCTAAATCGACTTTAAATTAATCTAAGGAGAAAGTTGCCTCCTTGAGTTTGACCTTGGGCCTGCCCAATTAAAATAAAAAATTATCGCATGTGTTTAATTGACATATTAAGCAAAGTGGTTTTGATAAGTTCGATTTTACCCGATTGCAATGACATCATTAAATTTAATCGTTAATCTGGTCAAGTTAAGAAGGGTAAATCAGGGTTTTTCATAGCCTTCACTCAGACATTTCAGAAGCCAGATTGCCAGCTCCTAGTTGTCCAAAGCTGAAGCATTTACCGCAGTCGATGAAGTACAGATTCCTTGCGGGTGAGAATGAGATGTTCCCAGTCACTATCTCACCGCATTTGACCGGAGACCAAGAATCTCGTTTGATGGAGGTTCTTGAAAGAAACCGCAAGGCGATTGGATGGAGTGTAGCTGATCTCCTGGGGATAAGTCCAGCTCTGTGCTCCTACCATATTTATCTCGAAGAGGACACTAAGCCCTCGTGTGAGTTCCAGCGATGGCTGAACCCGAATCTTTGAGATGTGGTCATGAAGGAGATATCAAAATGGTGGAGCACCGATTTTATCTACCCCATCTCTGACTCTGGCTTAGTCCATTACATGTGCTACCCAAGAAGACGGGTATCATTACAGTTGTGAGTGAGTCTGTAGAGGAGATAGCTACCCGAGTACCTACTTCTTGGAGGGTCTGTGTGGACTACAGACAATTGAATCATGCCACCAAGAAGGATCATTTCCTGCTGCCATTTATTGATCAGATCATCGAGAGGCTAGTTGGGAAGAGTCATACTATTTTCTTGACGTGTACTCCAGCTATAACCAGGTGGCCATAGCGCTCGAAGACCAGGAGAAAACATCATTCACCTGTCCATTTGGGACATATGCTTTCAGACGGATGCCCTTTGGTTAATGTAATTCCCCGACTACATTCCAAAGGTGTATGTTGTCCATCTTCTCGAACATGGTGGGTGACTATTTAGAGGTATTTATGGATGACTTTTCGGTCTACGACGATGGGTTTGATGCTTGTCTTGATTGCCTAGACTGGGTACTTCAGTGTTGTATTGAGGTCCATCTTGTATTATCTTGGGAGAAGAGTCACTTCATGGTGACTCATGGGATAGTGCTTGGCCATATCATCTCCAACAGGGGCATGGAGGTTGATCTGATCGAGGTAGATCTCATCAGGAAACTCAATCCACCGTCCAACTTGCGGCAATTAGGGTCTTTTTTGGGGCATGTCAGTTTCTACCGACGATTCATTCAAGATTTCAGTCGTATTGCCCGGCTGCTTACTGACCTGCTGATAAAAGACACAGAGTTCATTGTAGATGATAAGTGTCAAGAGTCATTCGAGACTCTTAAAGGATTAGTTGTTGAGGCTCCTGTCCTTCAGCCACCCGATTGGTCTCTCCCATTTCAGATCATGACGAATGCTTCTGATTTTGCTGTAGGGGTTGTGCTAGAATAGAGGAGGGATGGATTGCCGTACGCCATTCACTATGCTAGCTGGACTTTAGATGCCGCTCAGTGGATTACACCGTGACTGAGAAGGAGATGCTAGATGTAGTCTTTACTTTAGATAAGTTTAGATCGTATATTCTTGGATCCCGAGTGACGATATTCATAGATCATACTGCCATCCAGTACCTCATGGAAAAGAAGGATGCCAAAGGCAGATTGACCAGATGGATCCTTCTACTCCATGAGTTTGATATTGAGATTAAGGATAAGCCTGGAGTCAAGAATGTGGTGGCGGATCACCTCTCCCGTTTAGAGAACCTTGAGGATTCAGACCAGATTGCACCTATTACAGAGACCTTTTCAGATGAGGCGATCCTTACTATCGCCTCACTCCCATGGTACGCTGCCATTGTAAAGTATCTTGTTGCTAAGAAAGTTCCACAAGGTGGGCCCATGAAATGACTTGAAACTTTCCTAGCGAAAGCCAAGTCGTACCATTAGGAGGATCCCATCCTTTGTCATGAAGGAGGGGATAGTGTCTAGCATCGGTGCATTCCTCAGGAGGAGCACCATAGCGTCCTCACATACTGCCACAAGCTTGAGGCAGGAGGACATCATTCTGGGAGGATGACAACACAGAAAGTACTCCAATCCGGCCTATGGTTGCCTGCCCTCTTCAAGGATTCTGATGAATTTGTGAAGAGGTGTACTGACTGTCAGAGGATGGGCACTTGTGGACATCATGATAAGATGTTGATGCAGCCCATTCACTTCTGTGAGGTTTTTGACGCATGGGACATTGATTTCATGGGTCCATTCTCTAATAGTCAGGGATTCGAGTACATTCTGCTTGTTGTGGATTATGTAAGTCATTGGGTTGAGGCCATCCCTGCCCGAACTGCAGATGCTAAGATCGTTTGCAAATGTTTGAGGAAGAATATCATTTCATGGTTCGAGGTACCTCGAGTTTTGATATCTGACGGGGGGACTCACTTTATCAACGACAAGGTAAAGGATCTTGCTAACGAGTTCAACATTGACCATCGTGTTGCCACTCCATATCATCCTCAGTAGTATCAAACAAGGAGATCAAGACTATTTTGTAGATGGTTGTCCGCCCAAACCAAAAGGATTGGTCATAGATTTTGGACTCGGTCTTGTGGGCCTATCGGACCTCCTTCAAGACACCGTTGGGTACATCTCCCTTTCATCTCGTTTATGGCAAGCCAAACCATTTACTTGTGGATATCAAGCATAAGTCACTATGGACAGTCACTGGGTTATTATTGGATTCCAATAGTATAGAAGATCAGAGGAAAGCAGAGTTGGCAGCCTTGGAGGAGTTGAGAAATACAACCTTTTTGAGTAGCCTACAATACAGGGAGAGAGTGAAGATATGGCATGATTCTCATATCAACCATAAATAGTTTGAGCCGAACCAGAGAGTATGGTTATTTGATGCTAGGTTGAGATTATTTCCAGAGAAGTTGCAAAGCAAATGGAAGGGACCATACATGGTCCAAAAGGTGCACGACAATGGCAGAATTGATATATCTGATTTGTCATCTGAAGCCATATCTCGATCATGATCTGATGATCGTTGACGTTTCCCCTATTCATTTTGCATGAGATGTGGTCTTTGACTCACATCATTTGCATCTCATGCCTGACTATCACTTCTCTTCCACAGTTGTATAGACCCATTTGTCTATATCATTCATTTTTCTTCTAATACCTCATTTTCATCTCATGATCATGTTGTACTTAGGGGGTACTTTACCTTAAGTATAGGGGGGTGTTAGACTTGTGATTATTTCGTTGATTCTTTTTACCTCTGTTTTGATGTCTATACTCAGGGATATTTTACCCTAAGTATAGGGGAGGTAGACTCTGTACATCCTAACCCTCGGTTTTTCCCTTGTATATAGAATGCTATGCTTAGGATTACTTGATCCTAAGTATAGGGGGATCACCGACCTCTATTCACTGTATTCTTTCATTTGTCGTTATAGTATAGCATTCTTTTCACCTCCCAAATACTCAATACAAGTTATGTCTTCCTTTCATCGCTCTTTGATCACTCTGAGGACATCGTTCGAGCTAAGTATAGGGGAGTGTCGTATATATTGTATATATATTTTAGCCATAACTCATACTTTGTGGAGTGTTTAATAAAATAAAATGGCCAAAAATCACAAACTAAAAATCATAAAAATTTTAAAATTTTCTTGCATATGAAATTCTCTCTTGTACATAAATGTTTGTAAAATCTTTTGTAAAAAACCATTTTTGTACAAATGTTTGTAAAAAAATACTTTGATTGTAAAGAGTTTGTAAATATTTTTGTATCAAAAACTATGTATATAGTACAAAATTTTTGAAAAATGCTTGAAAAATAAAAGTTTGCATAAATTTATTTGTAAATGTTTGTAAATATTTTGCAAAACTTTCCTTTCTTCCTTGCATTCAAGCATTTTTGATGAAAATTTGCTTATTCTGAAAATCTGCACAAAAAAATTTTGTACATATTTATTTGTATACTCTTCTAAATCATAGTTGACATTTAAACCAGACTGGACTTAAATTGGAAAATAGAGCTTGGTTAAGACCTTAATCCACCTAACTTCAAAGGAACCTTATAGGATTTGGGGTTAAGAATTTTCAGGTCCATTAGTGACTTAATTCTTTGAGTCCACTAGGCTATGTTCACATGTTATCATGATGAGTCTAAGTAGAACACTTAACAATGAACGCATGACTCTCAGAGACAATGTCTTGACTTGGACACACACCTTACACGTAGCTCAACACGTATAAGGTGGTAAAGAGGCAGAATTCCTTGGCTTGGGTTAGCATACGATGGTAGTACTTCTAGGCGGAACCTCTCATCTTCCTTTAGGGAGGGATGTGCACCTCAACCTGGTCTAGTAGCATTGAGGTCTAAAGATAGGAGTTGTGGGTTGTAATAATGCTTCAAAAGAGGGATAGTCTACTAGCTCAAGATGAAAAACTCCTTATGTACATGATGCACCATGTAAATATGTTGTATATATGCACATCGAATAAAAAATGTGTACAAAAATATGAAAAACTCCAAAAAAAGGACGACATGCCTGATTGAAAATAAATGCTTGACAGAGTATATATAGTGAATAAGAAAAGCTTATGTATTCCACCTTCTCATCTCATGGAAGCTTGCAGCAGGAGACTTAGCTACATCGGTTAAGCTCCCAGGTATACGTGGCTACACTGGTCACGGTCCATTCTCTTCTTTCCCCTATTCTTGAGCTGGTTGAACTTGAACTTAGAAGGGAATACCCCGCTCCTCGAGGAAAGATCTGCTAGACTAGGGAATTAGAGTTACATTGTTGAGGAAGGTTGTTGCTTTGTCATTTCTGAGGTGGGGAGCTACATATCACCTACACAGTACAAGGAAAGATGCATGGTCATTAGAGTTTGCATATGTAGACTTGTTCTGATCTGGTTTATTGAGGAATCTTGACCATAGAATAGTAGAACTTGGAGGTTGTTGAGTCTTAAACCTATTTCCCAATGAGGTTCCGACAAACTAATAATCCAAAGGTCTAATTGAGCTCCATACTTCAATTTAATGAAGATAAGTTTAATAATCAACCTTGATTCTTTTTCTTTCCGTTTCTTCTTGCTTTCACTTCTTTTTGAAATAAGTGTTTGCTAAGGGACTAGCAAAGGTAAAGTATGGGGGGTGATGAATCCATGATTCTCTCTCTTTATTCTTTTATTTTAGCTCTTTATCTTGGCAAAATACCCTGTAAATACCTGTAAATATAATAACTTAGTAACGAGCATGCCTTTGTTAATATTGCATAATTAGCATGTTTTTGGCTAAATAAAAAAATAAAGGAAAAAAAAAAGAATAATGTATTTAGAATAAATACAGAGTTACCCAAACCCCAAGAGAAGGTCAAGTCTTGACCTCATCGCAAAATAAAATAAGTAGAGAGAGATAGGGTCAACTAGGTGTTGTATATATGACCTATACTTGTGCATACTATTTATATATTTATTTGAAAAATAAAATAAAATTATTATTTTTACACCCTTGTATATAATAATAGAATTAAGACAAAAATAAAATAAAAATAAAAATAGAATCTTCAATTACTTGTACAAAATGAACATGTATATATTACATTCACTAATTATTATGTACCCTTAAATATTTTGTAAAAATAAAATTAGAATATTTTATAAAAATATGTTGTAAATAAATAAAATATAAAATAAGGGTATTTGGGTAACAATAATAAAATAAAAATACTTGTATATAATACATAGGTATATTATACTTGTATATAATACTATATATTGCATATACGTTATTTTATTTTTATAAAATAATTAAAAATCATAACATAATAGTTTGAAAAATAATAAACATTTTTATTTTATACACTTTACTTTAAATTCATTTGCTATTTTTTATTGAATTTTTAATTATTTTGTATATTCTTGTTCTGTGATTGGTCCACCTGGGATCATTGACCTCGGTCAACCCTCCCTTCCAGCCAGGTCAGACCCGACTCTGGCTCGTCGAACCTTTTTCTCTCTATTTCTCTGCCTGACTCCGACCACCTCTCGCCTCGATTTTTGGACCCGATATTCCTCGGACATCCATGATCTTCATGGATCCCTAGGATCATCCGGATCTCCCTAGGGTTACTCTCCATCTTGCGATCTTTTCAAACTCCTGGGAACCCTATAATCTCATCCGCCTCCACAATCAAGTAGCTCGTGACTCGCCTCTTCCTTCGCCCCTAGACTCCTCTAGCTAAGTGGCAACAATTGGGAGGAGCCCTTGGAGCGAAGGTTGGTGGCTTCAAGGCCACAGTTCACCAACATGGCCGAAGACCTCTGCTGCGTGCAACCTCTCTCTCCCGTCGCAGCAGATCGAGGCCACAACCCGTCCAACCCCTTCCCCTGGAGCTCGTGCATCCGTTGGTAGCTTTAGGTAACATCCTTTCTATCTGTATTATCCATTTCGATTCCATCTTCTCATCTTGCTCCGCCACCATCACCTTAGCTCTAACCAACTGGCCGAAGCTCCGATACCCATACCCATCTGCATGGATCGATTCCTCGAATCGCCCTCACCTTCTCACACAATCATCCTAATACTCCTTCATCAGGTCGAGATTAGGCTCGGGTTCCTGTCTTACATCTTTGCCAGAATCCCAAACTCCGTTCACCGTTGCTTCCTTTGTTTTTACGCTCAATAACCCTAGTCGGAGCCTCACCCCCGAGCAGAGGATATCTCTTGTAGGTACAAGTGCACGAGGAGGCAGGAATCACGCCCAAGAAACTCTAGCGGACTAGCTACAGGAGAAGGACCACTGTACGCCTCATCTGACCGACCATCTTCCCATCATAGACCTCCTCTCGATGCGGAACCCTTCAACAACAGTGTTGAGCCCTTTAGCAGCTTCATCAGTGTGGTGGATCATCGTCCACGCTCAGGCAAAGTTCGCCAGAAGGAGGTTCTCTCAGCTACCTCCATAGCTGTTCGATCAGGAGATGACCCCCAGATTTGATCACGACCGTACAAACTTGCCGTATTCGTAACGGTGTAATCAGATTCTGGGAAAGATCTGCGTTTGTGACGCCCCGTCCCTCCGGCTACAGAAACTGACGAGACGGGAGCGTCGGACCTACGGTCCAAATACGCCCATGATCTATGATACTCAGCAAACCATCTTATGCACATTAGATTAACATTTGAAATATAAATAACAACATGAGAATAATATGAAATGGAAAGAAAAATGCACCATCCATTCTCATTGATAATGATCATCAAGTCCATGTCCATAGGAGAGATACATCATGAAATCTTAAAGAGTCTAGAAAAGCTCTCCACATATCTCATTATAATGTCTCTCAGTGATAACATAAAATTATACGGAAATAAATAAGTTACTCTAAATAAAACGCACCCTGTCTGGTGCAAGTATGATGTAGGAAGTCCTGATCTCCTCAAATGACCGCTACTGTGGCGGTTGCTGCTCAGGTACATCTGTTGGGTTCACACGAGGGTAACGTTATGAGCAATTGCCCAGTAACGAGACAAACACTCTAATGACAAATGTAGGGGTATGAAAAGAATGTATATTCAACTTTATTTAATGGCACATGCATCTATATAAAAAAATATAGAAAGAAACACCAACTTATTCTAATTCACAATGGGTCACAATGGTTTTATTTATTATAAAAATAATCATTGAGTATTACCACAATATTCTTGATATTTCTACAAGCTGGTTAGAGTTAAACGGTATAAAATTTCCGACATCTGGTCGTTTATCATTTCTGGTATTATTTTAGCACACGCAACTACGTGACTCGCAGGCCTCCGCTACGCGGGAACTTGTTTGTCATCTTGGATAAACCTCCTAGTATCTCTGTCCAACTAGAACATGAAAATGTCTAAACTCCAAAATTCTCCAACTTCAAACCATATCCCGGAACACCTCTCACAATAATAATATTCGAAATAGAATTTGATGCGGCCACACCCAATTCTACTCCGAGTCGTAATATTGTGTATAAGTGTGAAACCAATAACACCAACCGCGCCACCTGCCTACTCCGTCGAGCGACTCCAGATGCAACCGGGCTGCTAGGTGCAACGCGTCACCCAACTCGTCCGTTGGGGTCGTGACTTTCAAGGCATCTACCCGGGGCCCCAAGGGTGCATGCCCGATCCCTTGTGACACCTATCTCCATCTATCCGATCACCATGAAGTTCATATCATGACGTAATAATTATTACTCAAACATTGACAGTAACTTATCAAAATTTTAATTTCTTAAGTTATGATCATTACATAGAAATCACTTAAGTATTCCCCTCCATGATCCAAGCATCCTTGCATCGTCAATATATTTTCTTTTTTTTTCTTTAATTTTTTTGATGATTTCAACCTATATGTTAACAGAGATAATTTATAAATGATTCAATTGTGTATACAGTTGGTATCTAGACATGGGGGCATTGGATAATTGTACTTTTCACTTCATGATGCATAATATGCATGCATTTAAATGAACAACTGACACTCGACATAGAAATAGGACACTGAATAAATGAGTTGTGCTACAACTTTTCGTATTCATCATTAGATTCTCGTTGACAAAAATGAGAGAAATAAGGCTTGACAAAATTGATGGCTTAATCATGATAAACGTTGCATGATGAATTTATATTCTTCTACATTTTACTTCCTCTTTATGACTTAATTACAATCTGTCCAAACTGAGGGATACAATCACGTAAGGTATGTATTTTTTTTTATCATCCAACCAAAATACATCGATTCCTATTTGAATAATATGACAACTGTGATAGACATTGGTTGGGTACCAAAGAAAGTAAAAGACTCATGGTTAGCAAATTCGACATTCATTATTATATATAACAATTAATTTGTCTAAGTTATAACTATTCTCACAGTAACGGTTGGACCATTTTTACCAAGATACCAATCCAAAGTAGTAACGTTTTTTTTAAATAATCAATATATCTAATTTATAATGCTAATTATAGGAAAGCAATATGAAGACTAATCTCTCCATTAATATGAGGTCTCCAACGTCAGGGTGCATCAAGGTCTCACCATTAGTATTCTCTCATACGTTATCAGCTCATAATGATTCCTCAATTTATTAACAATAATCATTATAAACCCTAAGGGAATTAAAACATCTATAGCCCTACTTTTTGTAAACGTGCACGATACTTGTGATTAGGGAAGCAACAATATTAATAAAAAAATGTGGCATCCTGTTCATATCCGTTATATTCATGGAAAGACTTAGAATTGTTGTGCATAAGAAACCAACAATATCTGCATCTATCTTTGTTCATTGCAATTATGAGTATCACCATAATTTGGAAAGAAACTATGTAGGCGATGAGCACACTATTACTTTGGGTGAATATGAATCTAGCAAGTCTCCCAATTTCTAAGTGATGCACACCACTAATCTCGGAACAAAACAAATCGAAGATCTACCAATAACAATCGTCAAGATGTTATAAATCAAGAAGAAGCTGCTCTTTGACAAGCCGGAGATAAAACTCCCTTACAAGAACACATAAGCCTCTAGAGATGTTCAAGCATATGGGAAAAAAATACGTGGAAACCAACAGCAAGAGGGGGGGTATTATCGTTACCTCCGAGGATGTTCCCTCGGGTTCTCCTCTCACACGGAAATACTATTTCCGTCGCTCGATCGGAACGTGAATGCACGTACGAAGGTGACCTCGAGCTTTCTTACGTGATGGTGGCCGCGGATCTTCGATCGGAGCTCCTTCTCCGACGTCGACGACGGTCCTCCGGCGACCAAATCCGGCCAAGGTGGTGGTGCTCCAATGAGAGGGGAAGATGGTGGTGGCTAGGGCTTTGAGGAAGTAGCCTATCATCTTCTATTTATAGGAAGAGAGATGAATTTGGATCCAATTTCGGACCCGGTTCGGATCCATATATGGATCTTGACCACCCATCTTAAAACATCATTATCTTGAGTTAGGAATGTCAGAATTTGACGTTCTTGGGCTCGTTGGAAAGATCTCGACGAGATCTACGAAAATGGCATGATTACTTGAATTTTTTGGATGTCAAAAAAAATACTCCAGATTTTTGGAAAAGAAAACACGGGATTTCACATCATAAAAATCTTAAAGGAAGTCTCGTCCTCGAGACATAGGATTTAACGTATAAGTTTTAAATGTGATGTAGGTTTAGGCATAAAAATCTTAAAGAGAACGAAACCCATAAAAATCTTAAAGAGGATTGAAATAGGGTCTCGTGATCATACCTTCAAAAAGATAGGGGTATTTCTGTCGCATATCTGCCTCAGGCTCCCAGGTGGCCTCCTCAACATTCTGACTTTGCCACAATACCTTGACCAAAGGAATGTCCTTCCGTCGTAACCTCTTGACTGTCCGGTCTACAATCTGTATGGGTGCCTCAGGAAAAGATAGATTCGGTTCAACCGCGAGGTCCTCATAGCTAATCACGTGTCGAGGGTCTCGTATAAACTTCCGAAGGTTTGACACATGGAATACATCATGCACACCTGCTAAGTGAGGAGGGAGTGCTACTCGGTATGCTATCTTCCCAATACGTGTCAAAATCTCGAAAGGGCCAACGAACCTCGGTGCCAGCTTGCCCTTAATACCAAATCTTTGAATACCCTTCATTGGAGATACTCTCAAGAAGACAAAATCTCCGACTTCAAACTCGAGATCACGACGTCTCTGATCAGCATAGCTCTTTTGATGGCTCTGTGCAGTCAATAATTTCTTTCTAGCCATCTCTACCGCCCTTGTTGTATCTTCGATTATCTGAGTAGAATAAATCTCTTTGTCACCCACTTCCTGCCAACACAAGGGCGTGGTGCATCTCCGTCCATACAATGCCTCAAAAGATGCCATGCCAATACTAGCATGGTAGCTGTTGTTATAGGTGAACTCCACCAAAGGAAGGTGGTCCTTCAAAGATCCTTGCCACTCAATGGCACATGCTCTGAGTAGGTCTTCAAGGGTCTGAATTGTCCTCTCTGATTGCCCATCAGTCTGCGGATGATAGGCTGAACTAAGACATAGTTCGGTTTTTAGGGCCTTCATGAATTCTCCCCAATAATGCGATGTAAAACGAGAGTCTCTGTCAGATACAACCTCCTTGGGAATCCCATGCAAGCGAATAACATGCTGAATATATAACTTGGCCAGATCTACCGGAGTGCATGTCATGTTAACGGGAATGAAATGTGCGGACTTGGTCAACCGGTCCACAATAACCCAAATAGCATCGTGTCCACCAACCGTACGAGGTAAGGATGTCACAAAATCCATAGAGATACTTTCCCATTTCCACAACGGAATAGGAAGTGACTGTAACAAGCCAGGAGGACGCTTGTGCTCTGCCTTCACTAATTGACAAGTAAGGCAACGACTGACATGTTCTGCTACATCTCTCTTCATCCCTTCCTACCAGAAGTGTTGATGGAGGTCTCTATACATCTTGGTGCTTCCTGGATGGATAGATAATCTAGAACAGTGAGCCTCATCTAGGATGTCTCTCCTTAGTTCATCATCATCAGGGACACAGACACGGTCTCCCTTCCATAAGATGGACTCACAAACTCTAAATCCATCAAACTCCTCCTTCAGACATCGATGGAACAAGTCTTGTAGTTTCTGATCTGTCTGCTGACCATGCACAATCCTG
This sequence comes from Ottelia alismoides, assembly GCA_037367405.1. Taxonomy (NCBI): domain Eukaryota; kingdom Viridiplantae; phylum Streptophyta; class Magnoliopsida; order Alismatales; family Hydrocharitaceae; genus Ottelia; species Ottelia alismoides. The sequence goes on along the minus strand of JAZKJV010008097.1, from coordinate 32,315 downwards.
TCCAATAATCCACTGTACTTAGCAGGTACAGTTACAGCGTCTGCAGTACTATCGAAGGGGTGCCACTCACTAAGTGTTGTGAGCATATCCCAAGTCTGTAGCCATGCTGCGGTGCCCTCGGTATGTGCTCTTCTACTCAAACATCAGCTACTACATTTCCCTTACCCGGATGGTATGAGATAGTGCAGTCATAATCCTTCAACAGTTCCATCCATCCTCTTTGCCTCATATTCAACTCTTGCTGGTCAAAGATATATTTGAGACTCTTATGATCTGTAAAAATCTCAAACGTGACCCCATATAAATAGTGACGCCATATCTTCAACGCGAAGACTATAGCTGCCAACTCCAAGTCATGAGTACGGTAGTTCCGTTCATGATTCTTTAATTGTCATGATGCATATGCCACGACATGACCACGTTGCATCAACACGGCTCCTAAACCCTCCTTTGATGCATCAGTATACACTGTAAAGTCTAAGAGGCCTGAAGGAAGGGTGAGAATCGGAGCACTGGTCAGTCTTTCTTTCAGCGTACGAAAGCTCAGCTCGCACTTGTCGCTCCAAATGAAAGGAACATCCTTCTGTGTTAGACGAGTAAGTGGAAGAGCTAGCTGCGAGAAGCCCCTAACAAAACGCCTGTAGTAGCCGGCTAGGCCTAAGAAGCTGCGTATCTCGGTAACTGTCTTGGGTTGCTCCCAGGACATGACTGCCTCTATCTTAGCTGGATCAACCGCCACCCCTGCTCCTGAAATTACATGACCGAGGAAAGCTACTTAGGTAAGCCAAAATTCACACTTGCTGTATTTTGCATACAACTTGTGTTCTCTGAGTGTCTCAAGAATAATACACAGATGCTGCTCATGCTCATGCTCATCACGTGAGTAGATCAAGAAATCATCAATGAACACCACCACAAAATGATCTAAGTATGGACGGAAAATTCTGTTCATCATGTCCATGAACGCAGCAGGTGCGTTCGTGAGTCCAAACGACATAACCATAAACTCATAGTGGTCGTATCTGGTACGAAAAGCAGATTTAAGCACATCCGCGTCCTTAATTCTCAATTGATGATAACCCGATCGTAGGTCAATCTTTGAGAATACAGCTGCACCTTGCAATTGATCGAAAAGATCATCTATTCGTGGAAGTGGGTAACGGTTCTTTACCGTCCTTTTATTCAATTGCCTATAGTCGATGCACAAGCACATAGACCCATCCTTCTTCTTTACGAAGAGGACCGGTGCTCCCCAAGGTGATGTACTGGGACGTATAAATCCCTTTTCCAATAACTCCTGCAGCTGTACTTTGAGTTCCCTGAGTTCGGCTGGTGCCATTCTGTATGGAGGAATGGAGATCGGTTGCGTGTCGGGTATCAAAGTAATCTCGAACTCGATCTCCCTTTCTGGTGGTAGTCCAGGTAATTCCTCGGGGAATACATCAGGAAAATCTCGTACAATTTGACGTCTTCAATCATACGATCTTCGACGGGTAACTCCACAATATGGGCGAGAAATCCTATGCAACCCTGGTCAAGCATGTGTTGGGCCTTCAATGCCGATACATATAAGACCTCACTATCTGAGGTACGTCCATCAAACTGAAAGGTAGGTATGCCTGGGAGACGGAACACTATCGTCTTCTCAAAGCAATCAAGGCATGCGTGATATTGCTCGAGCCAATCCATACCTAGGATGACATCAAAATCTTCTAACTGAATGAGTAAAAGATATGCGGGCAATATGTGTCCGCCGATCTGCACTGCTACATTCTCCACTGCTTGTCGCACTATGAATAATTGGCCCCCTGGGCCCTTGATGTAGTATGGAGACGGAATACAGACTGGCTCTTTATCTAACTTGGGCACTAATCGATGTGCTAAAAAGGAGTGTGTAGCTCCCGAATCAAATAAAGCATGTAATGATATACCATGCACTGAAATCATACCTCACACTATAGCTCCTGAGGCATGGGCCTGCTCCTGTATGATTGCGTTCAACTGTCCCTGAGGCTGTGGGGGGGCGTTAGAACCTGCAGCACTAAAGGTTGGTCATGGTGGAGGACATTGAAAACCTCGACCCCACGGCGAGAAACTGATCCGTGTGACTGTGCAGAAGAGAAAGTTGGTCGTATACTTGGTGGGTGGCCACCTGAGTTGCTGGCAAGTAAAGGACACTTGGCCTTGAAATGACCTGGTTGTTGGCAGTGGAAACATCTGCGATCTCCTGGCTGAGAGAAGGAGCCTCCTGAGACAAGGCTAGCACCTCCTGTCTTATGGCTCTGCGAGTGTGTCGAAGAGAGGAAGGAAGTAGTACCACGACTCGCCAAACCCTGCCCCAAAGTAGGTGTAGGGGCAAATCTGCTAACGGTAGGAGTAGTAGCCACTGGGTGGAAACGGAGCTCTCTACGAGCTCTGTAGAAATCTCGACGAGCAGATCTCGTGGGCTGAGGTGGTTGGAAATGTGATGGACTCCCCTGAAGCCGACTCTGGGTTGCCTCCATCTTGGTAGCTTTAGCAGCTACCTCCTTGATGGAAGTGAAATCTAATGCAGATAGCTGGTGCTGCACATCATCACGCAGTCCCCGGATAAACTTCTGTAAATTCTCCTCAGGAAAAGCAGTAGTCGCTGGTGAGTGGCGGGAGAGTTCAGTGTAACGAATGAGGTACTCTTGGGCCGTCATTGACCCCTGCTTCAGCTCAGCAAATAACCTCCTCTGATCCTCAACCCAGTGATCAGGATAGAACTGACTACGGAACTCATCAAGAAAAATTTCCCATGTTATGGGATCCTCCAGATGTTCCTTGGTGGCGAACCACCAACGCTCAGCATAACCTGCTAGTGAGAACTCCACAAACTCTTCAGGAGCATGAATCATCCTCAACACCTTGGATACGTGACCCAACCATAGCTCAGCCTCATCTGGCGTGCCGGTGCCAAAGAATTGTGGCACCTTAGATCTCTGATATGCTGCGTAGGTCGTTTGATGTTTCTGCAGCGTCTCTAGGTCATCTGATCCTTTCGGGTCCAGAGACACCGAAGGATGAACACTGCCCTCCTCCTCACGAGAGGGCTGGTACGAGGAATCATCCTGCTGGAGGAGCCTTTGCTCCAATACCTCCTGACGTTGTTGTATACCCTGTACGGCCTGAACTAGCAAAGCCAACTGCTGTGCAATATCAGGGTCAACACGAGGCGACATGATTCCCTGCGAGAATCATTATATTAAAAATTATTTCTATGGTTAGAGAGACAATGGAAACTTTAAACATGACTTTAATTATTCTCCTTACTAATGACAAGGTCAAAAGACTCTGTCACTATATTTATATTTCAAATATTGTTAACAATTCTAATATGCAAAAGAGAGAATGGAGTATCGGGCTCTGATACCATCTGTGACGCCCCGTCCCTCCGGCTACAGAAACCGACGAGACGGGAGCGTCGGACCTACGGTCCAAATACGCCCATGATCTATGATACTCAGCAAACCATCTTATGCACATTAGATTAACATTTGAAATATAAATAACAACATGAGAATAATATGAAATGGAAAGAAAAATGCACCATCCATTCTCATTGATAATGATCATCAAGTCCATGTCCATAGGAGAGATACATCATGAAATCTTAATGAGTCTAGAAAAGCTCTCCACATATCTCATTACAATGTCTCTCAGTGATAACATAAAATTATGCGGAAATAAATAAGTTACTCTAAATAAAACGCACCCTGTCTGGTGCAAGCATGATGTAGGAAGTCCTGATCTCCTCAAATGACCGCTACTGTGGCGGTTGCTGCTCAGGTACATCTGTTGGGTTCACACGAGGGTAACGTTATGAGCAATTGCCCAGTAACGAGACAAACACTCTAATGACAAATGTAGGGGTATGAAAAGAATGTATATTCAACTTTATTTAATGGCACATGCATCTATATAAAAAAATATAGAAAGAAACACCAACTTATTCTAATTCACAATGGGTCACAATGGTTTTATTTATTATAAAAATAATCATTGAGTATTACTACAATATTCTTGATATTTCTACAAGCTGGTTAGAGTTAAACGGTATAAAATTTCCGACATCTGGTCGTTTATCATTTCTGGTATTATTTTAGCACACGCAAGTACGTGACTCGCAGGCCTCCGCTACGCGGGAACTTGTTTGTCATCTTGGATAAACCTCCTAGTATCTCTGTCCAACTAGAACATGAAAATGTCTAAACTCCAAAATTCTCCAACTTCAAACCATATCCCAGAACACCTCTCACAATAATAATATTCGAAATAGAATTTGATGCGGCCACACCCAATTCTACTCCGAGTCGTAATATTGTGTATAAGTGTGAAACCAAGAACGCCAACCGCGCCACCTGCCTACTCCGTCGAGCGACTCCGGATGCAACCGGGCTGCTAGGTGCAACGCGTCACCCAACTCGTCCGTTGGGGTCGTGACTTTCAAGGCATCTACCCGGGGCCCCAAGGATGCATGCCCGATCCCTTGTGACACCTATCTCCATCTATCCGATCACCATGAAGTTCATATCATGACGTAATAACTATTACTCAAACATTGACAGTAACTTATCAAAATTTTAATTTCTTAAGTTATGATCATTACATAGAAATCACTTAAGTATTCCCCTCCATGATCCAAGCATCCTTGCATCGTCAATGTATTTTATTTTTTTTTCTTTAATTTTTTTGATGATTTCAGCCTATATGTTAACAGAGATAATTTATAAATGATTCAATTGTGTATACAGTTGGTATCTAGACATGGGGGCATTGGATAATTGTACTTTTCACTTCATGATGCATAATATGCATGCATTTAAATGAACAACTGACACTCGACATAGAAATAGGACACTGAATAAATGACTTGTGCTACAACTTTTCGTATTCATCATTAGATTCTCGTTGACAAAAATGAGAGAAATAAGGCTTGACAAAATTGATGGCTTAATCATGATAAACGTTGCATGATGAATTTATATTCTTCTACATTTTACTTCCTCTTTATGACTTAATTACAATCTGTCCAAACTGAGGGATACAATCACGTAAGGTATGTATTTTTTTTTATCATCCAACCAAAATACATCGATTCCTATTTGAATAATATGACAACTGTGATAGACATTGGTTGGGTACCAAAGAAAGTAAAAGACTCATGGTTAGCAAATTCGACATTCATTATTATATATAACAATTAATTTGTCTAAGTTATAACTATTCTCACAGTAACGGTTGGACCATTTTTACCAAGATACCAATCCAAAGTAGTAACGTTTTTTTTAAATAATCAATATATCTAATTTATAATGCTAATTATAGGAAAGCAATATGAAGACTAATCTCTCCATTAATATGAGGTCTCCAACGTCAGGGTGCATCAAGGTCTCACCATTAGTATTCTCTCATACGTTATCAGCTCATAATGATTCCTCAATTTATTAACAATAATCATTATAAACCCTAAGGGAATTAAAACATCTATAGCCCTACTTTTTGTAAATGTGCACGATACTTGTGATTAGGGAAGCAACAATATGAATAAAAAAAATGTGGCATCCTGTTCATATCCGTTATATTCATGGAAAGACTTAGAATTGTTGTGCATAAGAAACCAACAATATCTGCATCTATCTTTGTTCATTGCAATTATGAGTATCACCATAATTTGGAAAGAAACTATGTAGGCGATGAGCACACTATTACTTTGGGTGAATATGAACCTAGCAAGTCTCCCAATTTCTAAGTGATGCACACCACTAATCTCGGAACAAAACAAATCGAAGATCTACCAATAACAATCGTCAAGATGTTATAAATCAAGAAGAAGCTGCTCTTTGACAAGCCAGAGATAAAACTCCCTTACAAGAACACATAAGGCTCTAGAGATGTTCAAGCATATGGGAAACAAATACGTGGAAACCAACAGCAAGAGGGGGGGTATTATCGTTACCTCCGAGGATGTTCCCTCGGGTTCTCCTCTCACACGGAAATACTATTTCCGTCGCTCGATCGGAACGTGAATGCACGTACGAAGGTGACCTCGAGCTTTCTTACGTGATGGTGGCCGCGGATCTTCGATCAGAGCTCCTTCTCCGACGTCGACGACGGTCCTCCGGCGACCAAATCCGGCCAAGGTGGTGGTGCTCCAATGAGAGGGGAAGATGGTGGTGGCTAGGACTTTGAGGAAGTAGCCTATCATCTTCTATTTATAGGAAGAGAGATGAATTTGGATCCAATTTCGGACCCGGTTCGGATCCATATATGGATCTTGACCACCCATCTTAAAACATCATTATCTTGAGTTAGGAATGTCAGAATTTGACGTTCTTGGGCTCGTTGGAAAGATCTCGACGAGATCTACGAAATGGCATGATTACTTGAATTTTTTGGATGTCAAAAAAATACTCCAGATTTTTGGAAAAGAAAATACGGGATTTCACAGCGTTGTTCACCCACACCTACCCCATTAACTGTAGGATCCGTACTGTAGCAGAGAAACACAGATGCACGTCCCTGACCACGTCAGAGCCTTCAGATCTTTTCTAGGGGACAATCAGAACCGCCAGAGTCCCCATGCGTCGCTCACATGCCTCAAGGGTATATTTCCTTTTTACCCTCGTACGTTTAGTTATTTCATCTTAGTCCACTAAATAAATATTGTAGTTAAGACATTTTGTAGTTTGGACATTGTGTTTTTTTCTATTTGCATTTTAGTCCCTCCCTGTACCCCTGCGAGTCTGGATCATGTGTATCGCGTGTGTTTGATTGGATATTTTGCAGATATGATCCTAGATTTTTAACCATGTTATTCTTTGGTCCGCGAACTTATTTTATTTGTAGATTGGTCGATGTAAACTATGATTAATTGTTTGTCTTTGATTAGACTTAATAAATAACATATTAATTCGAAAAAACACATAAAAATTACCACTAACTCCTGTTGGCTTGTAATATTTACTCTGATTTTCTTGGGTTGATTTGATTGCATTTTATAATTTATAAGTTCAAAAGACTTTAAAAAATCCCTATTTAGCTTAGAAAAATAAAAAAAATTCGAAAAATACTTTAAAAATTACTATAGTTTCCCTTTAATGTGTTTTATTTATAGTATTAATTTTGTTTGAAAAACCTTTATAAAAACCCTAAAAATCACAACACACCTAAAAACTCATAAAAATCATATAAAATCATAGAAAAATCCAAAAATTTCATTTCATCTCCTATTTGCAGGTTTTATTTGTATTTTGCCATAAACTTACTATCCATGACTTTAAGGCATTTAGGCATTTTTAACTTGCAATTTAGTCCTGGCTGTGCACTATTTGTATTTTTGTGGTTTGTATGATTTTTAGAAAATCATAAAAACACCAGAAAAATCCCAGAAAATCACCAAAAACATTTTAAAAACTCAAAAAATCCAAAAAGATTTTTATTTTAATTTTTTGAGCATTTTTGGATTTAAAGATAAATACAAAAAGATTATTGTGCTTGCTTGCTTTCATTTTTTGTTGATTTCAGTTCCTAATTAAAAATAAAAAATTTGCAAAAAAAATTAAAACCACTAAAAATTTCTTTTATTTTATTCCTGAGATTTGATTACTTCGTAGATTTTTCATGCTCCTTGTGTTTGACCCTGGTTGCTATACCAACTAAATAAAATAGCGAACCGCTTACACATGTTCGGTTTGTTTGATTTTGCTTGAGTGGTTTATTTCTTCTTGTTGAGCCCGTTTGATTGGTTAGGGTCGCAACAACCTTGTTTATTTCTTGATATTTAACCCTGATTGATCGCACGCTCATCAGGTAGTTAATTTTTTTTATTATTCATGATTAATAATAACTATTTTGTATATTTTTTGTATTTGTTTTTCTTTTTTAAATGTGGTTTCAATTATATTTTATTTTATGGATTTTTAATTATTTTATATATTTTTATGTTTTTATTTTTTATTTCTTTTTAATTTTGGAAATTTTTTATTTGTTTTTTATTTTAAAAAAGATATATAATTACTCATTATATACTATATATTATAGATATTATAAGTGAGATATATTATATATAATTTATACAGATATTTTTTATAAATAAGTCAAAATATATTTAAATTTTAGGAAATAATTTATTTATGGTTTTTATATTTTTCTCTATTTTTGTAATTTCTATAGATTTTTTGTAATTTTTACCAATTTCAAAATGGTAAAATATAGAAAATAGTGCACAAATTAAATAATTTTAGGTTTAATAAATATAAATGAGTCCAAAAGAATCCTAAATCTATTTTAATATATAATAGGTATAATAAAGAAGATTTACAAATAAAAATTATATTTTGGAATTTTAGATAATTTTTGCAATTTTTTATAAGGGTTTTAGGGTTTTATGATTGTTGAGTTTTACATTCTAATTTTTTAGCGATTTTTAGTTATGCGGTAGAATATAATATAATGTAGATAATATTTTTTTGGACATTTTGGTAAAGGCTTTATAATTTATATGGGTTTTTATACTAAAATAGGGAATAAAAGCATCTTTTGGATTAGAAAATACAAAAAAAATTGAAATGGAAAAATAAAATTATGCACGGATAAGCATGCTGTAAGACATCTAACATAATTTTCCTACAATTTTTTGAGCCATAATAATAATAATAATAATTAATATGCACAAAATACAAGAAATAAAAATGCCACAGTTATAGGGACCTATCTGCAATTCTAACGAATATAAAACTCCATTTTAAAAATAGCTCCATAAACTGAAAGGGCATACATGTATTATTTACAGTGCCTCACTTATCGTAACATGTGAGGCAGGCGAACCTAAGTGCAATATTACAAAGGTTCAGGGCCCAACATGCAATTTTTACAAAAATATTACACTAATTTAAATATTTACATGACTAAATATTAAAATAAAAAGGCACAAGGGTTTGCTTAAAATATACCCAATATAGGCATGATCATGCGGTAGACGTGTGCCCATGTGGCAAACTTAAAATATGAGGGATGAGCAGGCACAACCGTTCACCTTAATTGGATGACCCAGATTAGATATGGGTCATGATCTTCATACGATGGTTGGGAGGGTGTCACGAAGAACGGGGAAGAACACTTCCATGTCTTCGCTTCGATCGATGATTCCTCATCACTCCGACGTTCTTCTTCGATGTTGATCATCTCAATACGTTCTTGGAAACCTTTCGCGTCAACAAGACTGCTCCAAAAGCTCTAGGCCTCGATGGAGGAGGCATGGAGGTGGTTTCTTCTCCGACGACTTGGGATTGAACTTCTCAGATCAATTGGAATTCCATGTGCTTCTTCTGGTCCCAACTCCTTCACAAAAAGGGTTAAGGGCACGAGGGTGATGCTTCTCGTCCCATTCTGAAGCTAAATAGTACATGTAAATGAAGGGGGCATCGAATCTCCAACGAAACGATAGAGTTGAGAGTCAATTGCCTCGATTCGTGTAGAATCGAGGTGGAAACGATGAAGGTGATGATGTATAAATGTTGAGGATCGAAGTAGCAACATTAAATGGGTCAGAGGCAGTGGAGATCACGGTGAACAGATGGCTGGATCCTAGTGCTCTGATAAACTACAAATTTAGAGATTTAACTAAAACAAAGATGAAAAAATTAAAATTAAATGCTAGATTAAACTAAGAAATGAAAATGCAAGAAAAAATATAAGTAAATCCGCTCGTACTTGTCCTTAGGGACCAAGGATCACAAGACCGTCGGAGCAAGCTCCAACGATGCCTGAATCTCACTCCATACCCATTTATCCTCACCACATAACACAGAATTTCTTGTTGTCACTGAGAACTCATGCATGGAGTTGTTCTTTTGTGGTTATAATGGCTAAGAACAGATCAAAAAAGCAAGAATATGGAGGTTGATCATATTTATAAACAAAGGAAGAGGCCATCTCGTGAGGGTGTTGTGTGAGGAAGAAGATGGGTTGGTGAAGGCTATGGTTATGGCATGGAAGAGGGTCATCTGGGGAACAAGAAGGTGGTGGTCTCAAAATCTGACGAGTTGGGGAGAAGAATGGAAATTAGAGAAGAAGATCGGGCACACGGCTCTAACAAGGACATAGCTACGCATGGTACAGTTGGCTCGTAGGTCAACAGAAGCCAAGTCCTTATTGGTCCTCGTTGACGATGTCAAGACAAAAGAAAATAGAAAATATGTGTAAATTTGACACAAATTAATAAATTATTTTAAACAAAACTAAAAGCATGAAAATGTTTATAATTTAATAAATTATTTTCTATGATTTTTTTTCTATTTTTACAACTTTATTTGTTATAGGTTAAATTTTACGTGCACACACATAGGTATATTTACCTATGTTTTACATATTATAAATTTATTTTGTATTTTTAATACTAATTCTCATATTTATATAATTTATATATTTATAACATTTTTAAATATATATTATAGATTGTTGTTGTATTTTTATGATTTTATTTACATATATATATATACATACATAAATACATGTATTAAATTTATAGGTATATTATACCTATATTTTATAATATATTGTTTATTTTAATATCTTTGTACATGTTTTTATTTGTGTTTTATAATTTTAATATGTTTTAAATAATATATACAATTATTTAAAAATATAAGAAGAGTAATAATTTAAAGAATAAAATATATGAATATTATATACAAGTACACAGTACAATAGTACCCCCAAAAAGCTAGCTTTTGTATCTTAACTCAGTTTTATTGAAACCACCTTTCTTAGATAGATAATTTAATTTGAAATACAATAGAGGTGAGTTTGGTCCAATTTGATTTTGTATGAAGAGGATATCGATCTATGAAGTTCAGTTTGCAGCTTTTTCATACAAATTGCATTTTGCAGATTTTTATTGGCCACATTTTCGTAATTTTATATATATTGAACAAGTTTCATGTTGAAAACTTTATTGATTGAGGTGTGTATAATAATGAATAAAATGGTGCAAAAATGCATATATACAGAATATAAATTAGGGTTTTATGTACAGAATTTGGCTCTTATCTCCCCCTACTTTATTCCTGATCGACCCATGGAGGAAATTGGGCATCAATGATATTTCTCTGCTAAGGTTCTGCTTGAGATCAAGCCTATCGAACACCATGGAATCCAGAGAAAAATGCAGGACCTTTCCAGTGAGGTGCTTGTGCCAGAGCATCAGGTTGGTGGGGCACTAGGATCACCACGATTGATGTTGGTATGCTTCAGGTTATCTGATTGAAACTAAGATCAACTGTCCTGGGATCCTTCATTTAAGAGATGCGAGGAGGAATCGTACCGGAGAGGTGGTTCCTTTTTTGACCAAGAAAATCGAAGGTTCTTGAGCAGGGAAATGGTCCTCGATATCGAGCTCATGACCCTTTCGAGGGAGAGGATAGTTCCTCAATCTCATAGAGCCTCTCTGTTAAGGTATCTAGCTGATCGATGAGGTTCGGGGAGCCAACACGAGAGTCACCAAGAGTGACCGATGAGGTCTAGGGAGCCCTCGTACCATAGGAAGTCTCTGCCACCCATTCTTTGATCGTCCCTCTTCTGAGTCAAATGACCAAGCTTAGGGCTTGAGAACCCTCCTCTCTCGTTGCAGGTCTTGGCTAAGATCAGAGCTCAAGCACCCTCCTCTCTCCTTGTAGGTCAGGGGTAGAAGTGGAGGCATAAGAGGCCAGGGTTGGGGGAGGAGGTTGTGGCGGTGGGGAGGAGACGGAAGAGGTGGGGGTAGTTGGGGGAGCTGGATCCTCTGCATTACTGCAGAGGCCGGCTGAAAATTTGGACGACGTGAGCCGCTCGATCAAGATTGAACGATTCACACAAAATCAAAGTATTTTTGAGCCCTTACAATGTGAATCACTCGATCTTCATCGAACGACTCATGGCACTCCGGCTTTTACAGCCGGCCTCTGCAGTACTGCAAAGGATCAGTGCTCGGTAGTTGGGTGGGATATGACATAAGAAAAAGGGAAAGTTAGGCTTATATCCTATGTTTCCTTTCTAAATATGATTATGTCCTAAAATTAACGTCTATTTGGGAGGTGGATGGACGACAACTAACCCAAGGGACACAAGTGATAAAATTGGAAGAAGGTAAATGCACAACTAATATTCCAAAAAAGAAGGGACATGAAGATTGATCCTGTGAGAGCCAGAAATCGTGAGAGAATGAGAGCAGTGAATTCAGACTACTAGATTTTGTTCATCTCTCTCCTCCAATAATCCAAGAGAGCGATAAACCGAATTTAGTGGTTCAAATTCATTCCTCCCATGCTCTCACAGTTTTTAGCTCTCACATGATCTGCCTTCGAAGGGATATAATTGATATTGCAGAAGTTAAGAGGGGCACAAGCGATAAAAACCCAATCAAAAGTTAATTTTCAGGCACCTTTTTCTTCGATGCATTGCAGGTGACAACAACTATTGACGGACATCACCAAAAGAGAGATTGATCATCATCAGGCTAGAGTCAAGGCTGCATAGCCTTGTTACGCATGCCTCCATAACCATTTTCTGATTTCTTTTCTATTTTAGATCACTCTACTCTTTTGGAGTAGTTGCCACTGCCACGTAGTCTCACCCCGTATAAAGATAATTCATTCTCTTTTTGAACAATCAAATGAGTCTTCTCAGAGAAAAGATAGCACCATAAATTAACAATGGAAAGAAGCGCAGGATGCCTAGGATACAGTTATTCCATAGAAAGTAGTCTCAACTACAGGTTGAAAAAAAATCTAGAAACTACGAATGAAGTGATGTATGTGGTGGGTGATCTCATGCGCTCTCTCTTGATGGATGTAGTGAGACACTCCTTCAACGACCAGCACCTCTTTCAGCAATGGCACGTCCTTCTTGAACAGAGCATCGTGTATGTAGTCCTTGACGCCTGGTAGATAGTACGTAAGGTCTCGATCTCCAATTATAAACATCGCAGGCACTTTTACTTGCCCTCCCTTCCATGGTGCTGCAAGCTCCATGCTCCTGCCAAACAAAAAATTACACCTTCTCCTGCTGTGAAAATGTGTAACAGCAACAAACATATCATTGATGAGGCACGAGCTCCAGATGCATAATAGTTGTCCGAGCATGCGCCACAGAACCATCAGATCAGAGGGCGAGATCTAACCTCTGCCCTCCATGATTAAAGCATTATCGATCATTGATGAGGCACCACATGGATAAGTGAAACCATATGCACCATCCCCCAGTGCACATGTAAGGGTATTTTGCAACTTATTCCCACTATTTTTTTTGTATTTATTATTTAGTCTATAAAGTTTCATTTGTATTTGTAATATTTTTGTAATATGTGCACTAAGGACACTAGATCAATTATATATCACTTAGTCCTATGCCATCTCACCTCACGTGCATGTGTACGTGAGGGGCAGGTTTTTTGCATTGACCCCCTCTAGGTTTGGTGCTATTATATTGTCCAAAAACTTTGAATCTAAGTACAAAATATTCTAAAAAATTTGCATGCTTGGTCTTATTGTTTCTTTTATTTGTATTTATATCCATGCTAACGTGAATTAAAATTTATTATGCAAAAATTGTATGAATGCCCCTGGACTTTGTTGAAGTGTTATTAAATGCTCTAAAACCTCTTAGAAATTACAACTAGGTCCCTATAGTGTTGATTTGATTTTGCACTTGTATTTTAATCATTAAAAAATGTCATTTTGCTTCTAAAAATTATAGAAAAATTACCTTAACTACCGAGAAACATATTATATCACATATTTTTGCAAGGAAATTATAATTAATGTCATATTTATAAAAATCCAAAACAATGCATTTTCTTCTATTTAGAATTTAAAATTTTATAAAAGTAACAAAATGTTTTGAAAAATTCCAAAAAAATCATGTTTCTTTTTATCTATATTTTATTTCTATTAAATATTTCTATAAAATTTTAATTAAAACTCTCAAAAATCACATAACATAGAGAACCTTATAAGAATTATAAAAACTCAAAGAAAAATCATAAAAATATATTTTAAATTTCTGATTTTTTTGTACTATCTAGAATCTAATAAAATTTAAATTAGGTTTATTTTGATATTTATCAAGCACATTTCAAGTTTTTTATTTTTTATTTTCTTTATTTTGTGTTTTTCCTTAATTTAAAATCCAAAAAATTCTCAAAAAAGCTAAAAATGATAAAAACAACAGAGAAAAAATCCAACCATGATAAATCATTTTGGGCTAAAATCATCGATCCCTTAAGATCATGATCGATCAGTCATGATCGATCATCAAAGTTGCATGATCGATCATACATGGGATAATTGCCAGAACCACTCCGGCAACATCCTGCGAACTCGCTCCGATCAACAATCCAACTATACCATTGTGTTCTTGCTAATATCCAGATTATGAAAACATGTTTAGATCATATGCGCAAGCCACAGATTGGTCGGAACGTCGGAAAACATGATACGATAAGTTACCCAGCGCGTCCAAAATCGTGACAAAAACATCGATGATGGATAGCTCGTAACCTGATGGTAGAGAAACCATCATGAATTTGACAGCAAGATGAGGTTTAAAAAACATACCTTGGGGTCTAGATCCTTGCATCCACTTTTCTCTCCTATACTTAGAATTAGTGATTTCTTACACTTAGAGGTTTTACATGAAGTTACATAGTCTGGATCCTCTTATTTGGACTCTAGATTAGGTTTGAAACTTAGAATTTGTTATTTCCTATACTTAAAGGTCGACATACATGAAGGTACAGAGTCTAGATCCTTGCATCGACTGTCCTCGCACCGTAGGAGCTCTCTGCCACCCATTCTTTGATCGTCCCTCTTCTAAGTCAAGCGGCCAAGCTCAGGGCTCGAGAACCCTCCTCTCTCCTTGCATGTCCTGGCCAAGATCAGGGCTCAAGCACCCTCTCTCCTTGCAGTTCAGGGGCAGTGGAGGAGGTGGGCAGGAGACATAGGAGGTCAGGGTTGGGGGAGGAGGTCGGGTCGGTGGGGAGGAGACGGAAGAGGCGGGGGCATTGGGCGGGCTATGAAGGAAGAGAAAATGAAAGTTACGCTTATATCTTGTGTTTCCTTTCTACTTTTGATTATGTCCTGAAGTTAACGTTCATTTGGGAGGTTGATGGACAGCAACCAAACAAAGGAGCATGTGATAAAATTGCAAGAAGGTGGAGATTGATGCATTGTAGGTGACAGCCACTATCGAACGACCACCCAAGACCCAACCAAGGATTAGTTCTCACGCACCTTTTTCTTCGATGCATTGTAGGTGACAGCCACTATCGAAGGACCACCAACACCAAGAAAAGAGAGATTGATCATCATCAGGCCAGAGTTAAGGCTCCATAGCCTTGTTACGCATGCCTCCAGAACTATTTCCGGATTTCTTTTCTAGTTCAGATCACTCTGCTCTTTTGCAGTAGTTGCAATTGTCATGCAGTCTCACCCCGTATAAAGATAATTCATTCTCTTTTTGAACAATCAAATGAGTCTTCTCAGAGAAAAAATAGCACCATAAATTAACAATGGAAAGAAGCGCAGGATGCCTAGGATACAGTTATTCCATAGAAAGTAGTCTCAACTACAGGTTGAAAAAAAATCTAGAAACTACGAATGAAGTGATGTATGTGGTGGGTGATCTCATGCGCTCTCTCTTGATGGATGTAGTGAGACACTCCTTCAACGACCAGCACCTCTTTCAGCAATGGCACGTCCTTCTTGAACAGAGCATCGTGTATGTAGTCCTTGACGCCTGGTAGATAGTACGTAAGGTCTCGATCTCCAATTATAAACATCGCAGGCACTTTTACTTGCCCTCCCTTCCATGGTGCTGCAAGCTCCATGCTCCTGCCAAACAAAAAATTACACCTTCTCCTGCTGTGAAAATGTGTAACAGCAACAAACATATCATTGATGAGGCACGAGCTCCAGATGCATAATAGTTGTCCGAGCATGCGCCACAGAACCATCAGATCAGAGGGCGAGATCTAACCTCTGCCCTCCATGATTAAAGCATTATCGATCATTGATGAGGCACCACATGGATAAGTGAAACCATATGCACCATCCCCCAGTGCACATGTAAGGGTATTTTGCAACTTATTCCCACTATTTTTTTTGTATTTATTATTTAGTCTATAAAGTTTCATTTGTATTTGTAATATTTTTGTAATATGTGCACTAAGGACACTAGATCAATTATATATCACTTAGTCCTATGCCATCTCACCTCACGTGCATGTGTACGTGAGGGGCAGGTTTTTTGCATTGACCCCCTCTAGGTTTGGTGCTATTATATTGTCCAAAAACTTTGAATCTAAGTACAAAATATTCTAAAAAATTTGCATGCTTGGTCTTATTGTTTCTTTTATTTGTATTTATATCCATGCTAACGTGAATTAAAATTTATTATGCAAAAATTGTATGAATGCCCCTGGACTTTGTTGAAGTGTTATTAAATGCTCTAAAACCTCTTAGAAATTACAACTAGGTCCCTATAGTGTTGATTTGATTTTGCACTTGTATTTTAATCATTAAAAAATGTCATTTTGCTTCTAAAAATTATAGAAAAATTACCTTAACTACCGAGAAACATATTATATCACATATTTTTGCAAGGAAATTATAATTAATGTCATATTTATAAAAATCCAAAACAATGCATTTTCTTCTATTTAGAATTTAAAATTTTATAAAAGTAACAAAATGTTTTGAAAAATTCCAAAAAAATCATGTTTCTTTTTATCTATATTTTATTTCTATTAAATATTTCTATAAAATTTTAATTAAAACTCTCAAAAATCACATAACATAGAGAACCTTATAAGAATTATAAAAACTCAAAGAAAAATCATAAAAATATATTTTAAATTTCTGATTTTTTTGTACTATCTAGAATCTAATAAAATTTAAATTAGGTTTATTTTGATATTTATCAAGCACATTTCAAGTTTTTTATTTTTTATTTTCTTTATTTTGTGTTTTTCCTTAATTTAAAATCCAAAAAATTCTCAAAAAAGCTAAAAATGATAAAAACAACAGAGAAAAAATCCAACCATGATAAATCATTTTGGGCTAAAATCATCGATCCCTTAAGATCATGATCGATCAGTCATGATCGATCATCAAAGTTGCATGATCGATCATACATGGGATAATTGCCAGAACCACTCCGGCAACATCCTGCGAACTCGCTCCGATCAACAATCCAACTATACCATTGTGTTCTTGCTAATATCCAGATTATGA
The DNA here is from genome assembly GCA_037367405.1 of Ottelia alismoides. Lineage (NCBI taxonomy): Eukaryota > Viridiplantae > Streptophyta > Magnoliopsida > Alismatales > Hydrocharitaceae > Ottelia > Ottelia alismoides. Next base: position 15,024 of record JAZKJV010008097.1, on the reverse strand, counting down.
AAACATGTTTAGATCATATGCGCAAGCCACAGATTGGTCGGAACGTCGGAAAACATGATACGATAAGTTACCCAGCGCGTCCAAAATCGTGACAAAAACATCGATGATGGATAGCTCGTAACCTGATGGTAGAGAAACCATCATGAATTTGACAGCAAGATGAGGTTTAAAAAACATACCTTGGGGTCTAGATCCTTGCATCCACTTTTCTCTCCTATACTTAGAATTAGTGATTTCTTACACTTAGAGGTTTTACATGAAGTTACATAGTCTGGATCCTCTTATTTGGACTCTAGATTAGGTTTGAAACTTAGAATTTGTTATTTCCTATACTTAAAGGTCGACATACATGAAGGTACAGAGTCTAGATCCTTGCATCGACTGTCCTCGCACCGTAGGAGCTCTCTGCCACCCATTCTTTGATCGTCCCTCTTCTAAGTCAAGCGGCCAAGCTCAGGGCTCGAGAACCCTCCTCTCTCCTTGCATGTCTTGGCCAAGATCAGGGCTCAAGCACCCTCTCTCCTTGCAGTTCAGGGGCAGTGGAGGAGGTGGGCAGGAGACATAGGAGGTCAGGGTTGGGGGAGGAGGTCGGGTCGGTGGGGAGGAGACGGAAGAGGCGGGGGCATTGGGCGGGCTATGAAGGAAGAGAAAATGAAAGTTACGCTTATATCTTGTGTTTCCTTTCTACTTTTGATTATGTCCTGAAGTTAACGTTCATTTGGGAGGTTGATGGACAGCAACCAAACAAAGGAGCATGTGATAAAATTGCAAGAAGGTGGAGATTGATGCATTGTAGGTGACAGCCACTATCGAACGACCACCCAAGACCCAACCAAGGATTAGTTCTCACGCACCTTTTTCTTCGATGCATTGTAGGTGACAGCCACTATCGAAGGACCACCAACACCAAGAAAAGAGAGATTGATCATCATCAGGCCAGAGTTAAGGCTCCATAGCCTTGTTACGCATGCCTCCAGAACTATTTCCGGATTTCTTTTCTAGTTCAGATCACTCTGCTCTTTTGCAGTAGTTGCAATTGTCATGCAGTCTCACCCCGTATAAAGATAATTCATTCTCTTTTTGAACAATCAAATGAGTCTTCTCAGAGAAAAAATAGCACCATAAATTAACAATGGAAAGAAGCGCAGGATGCCTAGGATACAGTTATTCCATAGAAAGTAGTCTCAACTACAGGTTGAAAAAAAATCTAGAAACTACGAATGAAGTGATGTATGTGGTGGGTGATCTCATGCGCTCTCTCTTGATGGATGTAGTGAGACACTCCTTCAACGACCAGCACCTCTTTCAGCAATGGCACGTCCTTCTTGAACAGAGCATCGTGTATGTAGTCCTTGACGCCTGGTAGATAGTACGTAAGGTCTCGATCTCCAATTATAAACATCGCAGGCACTTTTACTTGCCCTCCCTTCCATGGTGCTGCAAGCTCCATGCTCCTGCCAAACAAAAAATTACACCTTCTCCTGCTGTGAAAATGTGTAACAGCAACAAACATATCATTGATGAGGCACGAGCTCCAGATGCATAATAGTTGTCCGAGCATGCGCCACAGAACCATCAGATCAGAGGGCGAGATCTAACCTCTGCCCTCCATGATTAAAGCATTATCGATCATTGATGAGGCACCACATGGATAAGTGAAACCATATGCACCATCCCCCAGTGCACATGTAAGGGTATTTTGCAACTTATTCCCACTATTTTTTTTGTATTTATTATTTAGTCTATAAAGTTTCATTTGTATTTGTAATATTTTTGTAATATGTGCACTAAGGACACTAGATCAATTATATATCACTTAGTCCTATGCCATCTCACCTCACGTGCATGTGTACGTGAGGGGCAGGTTTTTTGCATTGACCCCCTCTAGGTTTGGTGCTATTATATTGTCCAAAAACTTTGAATCTAAGTACAAAATATTCTAAAAAATTTGCATGCTTGGTCTTATTGTTTCTTTTATTTGTATTTATATCCATGCTAACGTGAATTAAAATTTATTATGCAAAAATTGTATGAATGCCCCTGGACTTTGTTGAAGTGTTATTAAATGCTCTAAAACCTCTTAGAAATTACAACTAGGTCCCTATAGTGTTGATTTGATTTTGCACTTGTATTTTAATCATTAAAAAATGTCATTTTGCTTCTAAAAATTATAGAAAAATTACCTTAACTACCGAGAAACATATTATATCACATATTTTTGCAAGGAAATTATAATTAATGTCATATTTATAAAAATCCAAAACAATGCATTTTCTTCTATTTAGAATTTAAAATTTTATAAAAGTAACAAAATGTTTTGAAAAATTCCAAAAAAATCATGTTTCTTTTTATCTATATTTTATTTCTATTAAATATTTCTATAAAATTTTAATTAAAACTCTCAAAAATCACATAACATAGAGAACCTTATAAGAATTATAAAAACTCAAAGAAAAATCATAAAAATATATTTTAAATTTCTGATTTTTTTGTACTATCTAGAATCTAATAAAATTTAAATTAGGTTTATTTTGATATTTATCAAGCACATTTCAAGTTTTTTATTTTTTATTTTCTTTATTTTGTGTTTTTCCTTAATTTAAAATCCAAAAAATTCTCAAAAAAGCTAAAAATGATAAAAACAACAGAGAAAAAATCCAACCATGATAAATCATTTTGGGCTAAAATCATCGATCCCTTAAGATCATGATCGATCAGTCATGATCGATCATCAAAGTTGCATGATCGATCATACATGGGATAATTGCCAGAACCACTCCGGCAACATCCTGCGAACTCGCTCCGATCAACAATCCAACTATACCATTGTGTTCTTGCTAATATCCAGATTATGAAAACATGTTTAGATCATATGCGCAAGCCACAGATTGGTCGGAACGTCGGAAAACATGATACGATAAGTTACCCAGCGCGTCCAAAATCGTGACAAAAACATCGATGATGGATAGCTCGTAACCTGATGGTAGAGAAACCATCATGAATTTGACAGCAAGATGAGGTTTAAAAAACATACCTTGGGGTCTAGATCCTTGCATCCACTTTTCTCTCCTATACTTAGAATTAGTGATTTCTTACACTTAGAGGTTTTACATGAAGTTACATAGTCTGGATCCTCTTATTTGGACTCTAGATTAGGTTTGAAACTTAGAATTTGTTATTTCCTATACTTAAAGGTCGACATACATGAAGGTACAGAGTCTAGATCCTTGCATCGACTGTCCTCGCACCGTAGGAGCTCTCTGCCACCCATTCTTTGATCGTCCCTCTTCTAAGTCAAGCGGCCAAGCTCAGGGCTCGAGAACCCTCCTCTCTCCTTGCATGTCTTGGCCAAGATCAGGGCTCAAGCACCCTCTCTCCTTGCAGTTCAGGGGCAGTGGAGGAGGTGGGCAGGAGACATAGGAGGTCAGGGTTGGGGGAGGAGGTCGGGTCGGTGGGGAGGAGACGGAAGAGGCGGGGGCATTGGGCGGGCTATGAAGGAAGAGAAAATGAAAGTTACGCTTATATCTTGTGTTTCCTTTCTACTTTTGATTATGTCCTGAAGTTAACGTTCATTTGGGAGGTTGATGGACAGCAACCAAACAAAGGAGCATGTGATAAAATTGCAAGAAGGTGGAGATTGATGCATTGTAGGTGACAGCCACTATCGAACGACCACCCAAGACCCAACCAAGGATTAGTTCTCACGCACCTTTTTCTTCGATGCATTGTAGGTGACAGCCACTATCGAAGGACCACCAACACCAAGAAAAGAGAGATTGATCATCATCAGGCCAGAGTTAAGGCTCCATAGCCTTGTTACGCATGCCTCCAGAACTATTTCCGGATTTCTTTTCTAGTTCAGATCACTCTGCTCTTTTGCAGTAGTTGCAATTGTCATGCAGTCTCACCCCGTATAAAGATAATTCATTCTCTTTTTGAACAATCAAATGAGTCTTCTCAGAGAAAAAATAGCACCATAAATTAACAATGGAAAGAAGCGCAGGATGCCTAGGATACAGTTATTCCATAGAAAGTAGTCTCAACTACAGGTTGAAAAAAAATCTAGAAACTACGAATGAAGTGATGTATGTGGTGGGTGATCTCATGCGCTCTCTCTTGATGGATGTAGTGAGACACTCCTTCAACGACCAGCACCTCTTTCAGCAATGGCACGTCCTTCTTGAACAGAGCATCGTGTATGTAGTCCTTGACGCCTGGTAGATAGTACGTAAGGTCTCGATCTCCAATTATAAACATCGCAGGCACTTTTACTTGCCCTCCCTTCCATGGTGCTGCAAGCTCCATGCTCCTGCCAAACAAAAAATTACACCTTCTCCTGCTGTGAAAATGTGTAACAGCAACAAACATATCATTGATGAGGCACGAGCTCCAGATGCATAATAGTTGTCCGAGCATGCGCCACAGAACCATCAGATCAGAGGGCGAGATCTAACCTCTGCCCTCCATGATTAAAGCATTATCGATCATTGATGAGGCACCACATGGATAAGTGAAACCATATGCACCATCCCCCAGTGCACATGTAAGGGTATTTTGCAACTTATTCCCACTATTTTTTTTGTATTTATTATTTAGTCTATAAAGTTTCATTTGTATTTGTAATATTTTTGTAATATGTGCACTAAGGACACTAGATCAATTATATATCACTTAGTCCTATGCCATCTCACCTCACGTGCATGTGTACGTGAGGGGCAGGTTTTTTGCATTGACCCCCTCTAGGTTTGGTGCTATTATATTGTCCAAAAACTTTGAATCTAAGTACAAAATATTCTAAAAAATTTGCATGCTTGGTCTTATTGTTTCTTTTATTTGTATTTATATCCATGCTAACGTGAATTAAAATTTATTATGCAAAAATTGTATGAATGCCCCTGGACTTTGTTGAAGTGTTATTAAATGCTCTAAAACCTCTTAGAAATTACAACTAGGTCCCTATAGTGTTGATTTGATTTTGCACTTGTATTTTAATCATTAAAAAATGTCATTTTGCTTCTAAAAATTATAGAAAAATTACCTTAACTACCGAGAAACATATTATATCACATATTTTTGCAAGGAAATTATAATTAATGTCATATTTATAAAAATCCAAAACAATGCATTTTCTTCTATTTAGAATTTAAAATTTTATAAAAGTAACAAAATGTTTTGAAAAATTCCAAAAAAATCATGTTTCTTTTTATCTATATTTTATTTCTATTAAATATTTCTATAAAATTTTAATTAAAACTCTCAAAAATCACATAACATAGAGAACCTTATAAGAATTATAAAAACTCAAAGAAAAATCATAAAAATATATTTTAAATTTCTGATTTTTTTGTACTATCTAGAATCTAATAAAATTTAAATTAGGTTTATTTTGATATTTATCAAGCACATTTCAAGTTTTTTATTTTTTATTTTCTTTATTTTGTGTTTTTCCTTAATTTAAAATCCAAAAAATTCTCAAAAAAGCTAAAAATGATAAAAACAACAGAGAAAAAATCCAACCATGATAAATCATTTTGGGCTAAAATCATCGATCCCTTAAGATCATGATCGATCAGTCATGATCGATCATCAAAGTTGCATGATCGATCATACATGGGATAATTGCCAGAACCACTCCGGCAACATCCTGCGAACTCGCTCCGATCAACAATCCAACTATACCATTGTGTTCTTGCTAATATCCAGATTATGAAAACATGTTTAGATCATATGCGCAAGCCACAGATTGGTCGGAACGTCGGAAAACATGATACGATAAGTTACCCAGCGCGTCCAAAATCGTGACAAAAACATCGATGATGGATAGCTCGTAACCTGATGGTAGAGAAACCATCATGAATTTGACAGCAAGATGAGGTTTAAAAAACATACCTTGGGGTCTAGATCCTTGCATCCACTTTTCTCTCCTATACTTAGAATTAGTGATTTCTTACACTTAGAGGTTTTACATGAAGTTACATAGTCTGGATCCTCTTATTTGGACTCTAGATTAGGTTTGAAACTTAGAATTTGTTATTTCCTATACTTAAAGGTCGACATACATGAAGGTACAGAGTCTAGATCCTTGCATCGACTGTCCTCGCACCGTAGGAGCTCTCTGCCACCCATTCTTTGATCGTCCCTCTTCTAAGTCAAGCGGCCAAGCTCAGGGCTCGAGAACCCTCCTCTCTCCTTGCATGTCTTGGCCAAGATCAGGGCTCAAGCACCCTCTCTCCTTGCAGTTCAGGGGCAGTGGAGGAGGTGGGCAGGAGACATAGGAGGTCAGGGTTGGGGGAGGAGGTCGGGTCGGTGGGGAGGAGACGGAAGAGGCGGGGGCATTGGGCGGGCTATGAAGGAAGAGAAAATGAAAGTTACGCTTATATCTTGTGTTTCCTTTCTACTTTTGATTATGTCCTGAAGTTAACGTTCATTTGGGAGGTTGATGGACAGCAACCAAACAAAGGAGCATGTGATAAAATTGCAAGAAGGTGGAGATTGATGCATTGTAGGTGACAGCCACTATCGAACGACCACCCAAGACCCAACCAAGGATTAGTTCTCACGCACCTTTTTCTTCGATGCATTGTAGGTGACAGCCACTATCGAAGGACCACCAACACCAAGAAAAGAGAGATTGATCATCATCAGGCCAGAGTTAAGGCTCCATAGCCTTGTTACGCATGCCTCCAGAACTATTTCCGGATTTCTTTTCTAGTTCAGATCACTCTGCTCTTTTGCAGTAGTTGCAATTGTCATGCAGTCTCACCCCGTATAAAGATAATTCATTCTCTTTTTGAACAATCAAATGAGTCTTCTCAGAGAAAAAATAGCACCATAAATTAACAATGGAAAGAAGCGCAGGATGCCTAGGATACAGTTATTCCATAGAAAGTAGTCTCAACTACAGGTTGAAAAAAAATCTAGAAACTACGAATGAAGTGATGTATGTGGTGGGTGATCTCATGCGCTCTCTCTTGATGGATGTAGTGAGACACTCCTTCAACGACCAGCACCTCTTTCAGCAATGGCACGTCCTTCTTGAACAGAGCATCGTGTATGTAGTCCTTGACGCCTGGTAGATAGTACGTAAGGTCTCGATCTCCAATTATAAACATCGCAGGCACTTTTACTTGCCCTCCCTTCCATGGTGCTGCAAGCTCCATGCTCCTGCCAAACAAAAAATTACACCTCCTCCTGCTGTGAAAATGTCTAACAGCAACTTACACAATTAATGTAACGTCCCGGGCTTAGGTCCTCGGTCCGTTATCGAGGAAAACTGACCCAGACAACTTGTTGGGTTCGGACCCAATTGGACCCGTTTACAACCACCCAAAATGCTTAAACCTAAGTTGTTAAGTAGTAATCCCCACCACTTACAAACCACACCCACATTTTGTGAGTTTTCCTGGTTTGGGATGGGGTGTTACAATTAAAAATACATATTATCGCAAAGAAAAAACTCACAAATCTACGGCGCGATAATAGTTCAGCGGTCCGGTATAACCACTTTTATCAAATTTTTTGGAAATGTAGTCAACATCTTCTTCCGCGAGCCAAGCCGGCAGGGGGATGTCGCAGGCAGGTACAGCTCCAAAGCCCGGATCCTTCGGTACGATGAGAGGCTTCCCGTGTTGACTCGAGTAGAATTTTTTCATCACCAGGGCGTTGCTGAGGCATGCGAGTTCTGCTTCCACAACTCCTTCTTCCTGCATGGCATCGCCGACAAAATAAATATTTTGCAGATATATATAAGTGGTATGATTGGAGATCGAAGAAGAATATTGAATAACCTGAAACCGGCACATGTAGAAATCATCTCCAAAATGGGATCTGAAATGGTCAATGGGCTTCCTGTCGTGATCCCACAGCCTGAAGGGCACGCTGAGGTTCACGAGTGCCTTCACCTTATCCCCTCTGAAGAGGCAAAGGTACCATGCAATGACGGCCCCCCAGTCGTGACCCACCACATACACCTCCTCCTCGCCGAGGGCGTCGATCAGTGCGACGACGTCCCCAACAAGGTGCATGATGGTGTAGGAGGACACGTCGGAGGGAGCATCGGAATCGCCGTAGCCACGGAGATCAGGGGCCACCGCGTGGTAGCCGAGCGCGGCGAGGCCGACGATCTGGTGACGCCAGGCGTACCAGATCTCGGGGAAGCCGTGGAGCAGCAGCACGACGGGGCCGTGGCCCTTCTCGGCGATGTGGAGGTTGATACCGTTCACTCCAAGGCTCCGGTGAGTGATCCCTTCCATGTCTGGCTGCTGCTCTCTCTTTGGTCCGGTTGCTTATACTTATATAGTTGTTATCATGCACTTGCTCCCGCGAGATTTGCAATCAGAAGAGCTTAAAAAACGTTGGCATTCACGTGGCGGCACAGCTAGAGAGACCTGTGTGGATCACATGGTCTTTTTTTACGTTCTTCTTCGTATTATTGGTTTCTAGAAGAAGAATCGATTCCGATCATTTTAAAAGAAGAAACTCCAGCCACCGACATATAGGGAACCTCGATCGCTATTTGTTTCATTTCACGTGGGGTTCATTGACAAAGTGCGGATCTGCTGTAATGCACTACAGCCGGCCCTACTGCAGACAACCCAAGATGAGGAGTCACGTTTGCTGACCTGTCCCGTCACAATTGTTTCTCACGTCAACGCAATGTCCTCATGCGATATATATCACTCCTGTTAAATACAGTTTAATTACTTGCAATTTGCTTTTCACGAATAATGGCTTCGAGGGGTAAAGACTAAGTGGTAGTTAACTATCAATGTCTTTTTTTCTGTCATCCTAGCATTAATTCTGTCAATGTTTAATAAATACCCATGAATATTTTGAGTTGCGAAATTGTCACTATTCTCCTAATTTGCAATGAATACATATTGTTACTAAAGGTTTATACGACGAAAATTGTCCATCAACTTCTTCATTTAACTAGTTATTGCTAATTTAGGGCCCAAAGATAATGGTATGACCTAGTGAATGCTGAGGATGATTGGACGCATGTCGTTGACTTTCCTCTAATCCTCCCCATGGTAGTCCTAGGTACATCATCCTCAGGGACGAAGCCAGAAAATTCACCTTGGGGGGGCTAAACTATTTAGATGGGGCAAATTATTTAGATATTATTTATCTAGTTTATCTTGTCATTTTAGTTCCTGATATTTAGGGAAGGTTTTCTTTATTGTGACGTGAGTTACCAAAGAGGTGTTGTAACTATTTTTTTCAAATTTATTTCTTAAAATCCAACCTTATATATAGAATCTTCGATTAATATTATACATATCCTCCAAATTTCGCTCAAATTCAAGATAATTTGCTATTTTATATCAATGGTAAAAAGTCTAATTCTCTTTTAAATAAGATTTAAGTTGCTTAAATATTGATTGAACTTTAAACCACTAAGATAAAATAGGAAATGACATCAGATTTGAGCGAAATTTGGAGGCTATGTAGAACATTAACAGAAGTTTAAATTTATGAGGTTGGATGTGTGGAAGCGAATTCAATTTATAAGACGAGCTTTTTATAATTCCGTAATTGATTGAAGCTAATATTTTGAAGTTATTTTTTACAAAAAATCCATATAAACTTATAATCAGACATAAATATTATCTATAAACATCATATTGACAAAAAAACCATACAAAACTCCTCATATCACTGAAATACACATTTATTAATGTGATATTAAGTAATACCACTAGATTTAATACCACTAGTACTGTAGATGTATGCCATGGAGCATTTATCTATTTAGATAGCTAGACTCCTTCGAGTTTTGCATTCTTTAGTAAGTAAAAAAAATACATGGATTCATGCTAACCAAAAGTACATATATGTCTCATTCAGTTTCTCGATATGGTTTCAATATGCAACATAAAAAGCAGCTTAATAGGCCTTCTGGGGGGTCATAGACCCATAATACATCCAATTTTTTTAACTAACATGAAAGATGTTGCGTAATGAAACCGAAGTGGATGCGGGCTCGGCTCGAACCTGAGCTTGACCCTACGGGCCTCGGGCTGAGCACGAGCCCTTGATTTACCCAAAAACTCGGGCCTCGACCCGACCAAGGCCTGAATAAAATTAGCGGGTTCGGGCCGGATCGAGCCCAATGCTCCACCTTACATGTGTACATATATCTGCATACTATTTTATAATCGATGCAGATAAAAATAGGATTTTAGACATGCAGATAGAAATATGTATCTGTATCCATATATGTATACACTAGAAACATATGTAACCATATCTGTTTTAAGATCCTAAAAATAAAAGAGGTATCCAAATCCATATCCATATATGCAGATAAAATAACAAAAAAATCATTATCTATAACATATATGCTAAAATAAAAACTATATATCAGTGGTGTTTATTAACGAGTACGATGATGGACATATACAGATGCATCAATATCCGGTTATGCACATCATGTAATGTGAACAGTTAATTATTGTAATTAGATCATATATATTGATTTTTTGTTGAAATATGGGGGGCTATTATTTATAATATACAAATTTTAATTATTAAATAATGTATTTAGATCCAATATAATATTATATATTAAACATATATAGGGGCTAAGGTTGAGAGTCGGGGGGGGGGGGGGGGGGGGGGCTAAGCCCCCACCCGCCCCCCCTCTCTCCGTCACTGATCATCCTCCAGCTCCTCCATGTCCTCCTGCATCTCCCTCCCCCAGCAGAACCAGATCCTCTGCTGTAGAGTCCGCAACAGTAGGGACGTGGGCCGCTCGATCTTGATAGAGCGATTCCCACGAATTCGCATTGTAGGAACCCACAAAAAGTGCGAATTCGTGAGAATCGCTCGATCAAGATCGAGCGGTCCACACCTCTACTGCAGTATCTGCTGCAACAGACCCCACAGCAAAGGATCCTTTCTACCCCAGCAACATCGGATAACACCTCCACTCTCCCTCTCACCTTCTCCCCTCTTCGTTCTATTCTCCGCTCAACTTACACATCATCGATGGCTTGCAAATGCTATCGGAAGCACATGCTTCTTAGGAATCTCCAAGCAATAGCAAAGAACCTTCCCACACAACCCTGTGAACTCACAACCGTGAACAAGTACCTACTGATTAACCAGCCATCTCAATACCTCAACCAGCCCCAAACCAGAAATCACAAAATATAAGAAAAACAAGGAAACCTTGCCCGACCCCAAACCAAATCAAAAAGAAAATAACACCTCAAATCAAGTTTGAACTTATTATACATGCTTTTAAGCCTTACCACTTTCCAAGGACCACCTAATCCCCTAATATTCCAAGATAATATATCTATGTCCATGTCAAAAGAGGGTAAGGGATGGTGTGGGATGAGTTGGGTGGGGTTCTCGTCGTGTGGGTCTCGCTGAATAGGTTACGGTTTAAATCGTCGGTGTCTTTGTACCCCCCACACCTTTTTTTTTTGATGGGTTGTACCCCCACACCTTTTTGTGTGTGGTGGAGGCAAACAGGAAGGGGTTTGGAGAGAACAAAGAATCTTCACAGCAAAACATGACATCTTTATCAATGGTACGTGATGGAGGGAGCGTGGTCTCCAGTGATGGAACTGGGAGCAGGCGTATGTAGTTCGGGGAGTGGCCTGAGTGCTGCAGTGGGTGACTGTGGTGGGCTGACGACTGGGACCGATTTAATGGCCAGGGTGTCCTCCATTTTATCTTCAGCTTTTCTTGACGGAATCCAAGCAGCACGCTTGAGGATATTCTCATCAATGTCGACAGCCATGCTCTTGAGCCATAGAATAGTATTCTCCGCCAATTCCATGTCGAAATCTTTAGGTGAAACGGAGCCCTGCGTCTGAAGAATAATATCCATGGTGTGTACCACCTCCATTTAGAAAACTGCAAAGCCATTACTGCTCGTTTATTAATAGGCGTGATAAAAGATTTCGCTTCTTCAACCAAGTCGAGAAAAGAAATCACCTGGATCATTCAAGAATTAACAACGACTTTTTAGGTAAATTTTGAAAGTGAATGAAAAATTTAAACTAAACCACAAAACAATCGCATCCGATAATCACTGGAAGAAAAAAAAGCAAAATATTAACATTTTAAGGATTGTATAAATAGTTAAAAATCCAAACCCGAAACAAAGATAAGTGATGAATCCACAATTCATCGCCTTTATTCTTTTATTTTAGCCTCTTTTCCTTAGTCAAATACCTGTAAATAACCACTAATTTTATAAAATTACCATTTTGCATACATTTGTTAATTATGCATTTTTAACACTTTTTGTAAATAAATAAAAGAATAAAGAAGAAAAGAAAAAGAAAAGGAGGTATTTATGAAATAAATACAGACTGACCCAAACCCTGAGAGAAGGTCAAGACTTGACCTGATCGACCAGGAATAAAGTAGGGGGAGATAAGGTTGTCTGTCAGAAAATCAAAAAAAATGTCTTGTACATATTTTTCATGTATATTTGTTTAAAACTTACATTATTTTATTTGTATATAATTTGACCTCAAATCACTTATTTTTGTAAATCAAAGTTGTAAATAAAACTGTGTTGTAAATAATAAATATATTTATAAAATAAAAAAATGTATATATTGTAAATAATTACACCCAGAGAAAGCCGCAATGCGATAATTGAAACATCAATTCCGGCTCCATATGACTCAAATCAAACCAAACTCACTTCCATAATACTATAAATTAAATTATCTTTCAAATGGCTGTGGTTTCGTATTTTTTGGAGTTACGGTTAAAAAGTCGGTTTTCTGGGGTGTATTGTGCAGTTTACCCATATATCTGTGTATATAATTATTAATATTTATTTTTACTTAATGTATATATTATAAATATTGTTTTCAATAAAAATAAAAATTTAAAAAAATTAAAATTAAAATAAAAATCTTGTATAAAAATTATTTCCTTATTTGCACCTATGTACATTATATCTTATGTATATAATATATGTATGCCACTAACTTCCATTTATAAAATCCACCAAAAAAATTAATTACCTAACATTAATTAATTAATTTAAATTAATTCCGAATTTTGTATTTAATCATTTGATTTTATTTGATTTATGTGACTTAATAAGCTACCATATATATATGATTTGATTTCGTACCTTTAATGGCCACCATTAAGGTGGCCAATTAATTTCCAATTAATTTATTAATTTATTTAATTTATTAATTTCGAATTTCGTATTTAATTATTTAATTAATTTATTAATTTAATTATTTTATTAATCCATCCAATAAACATATTCCTTTTTGTAAATATTTTCCTTTTTTTGATTTTTTTGCCTCTTTTTAATGGGCTCCTCCTCCCACATTCACATTTGATCGATCTTTGGCGGAGAGGAGCCCGATTTTCGAGAAGTTTCTTGTTGAAGAGGGTCATAGCCTCCGATCCAGTCGGTGACAAAGATTTGTGCTTCGTCGAGGCCATCATGGCTTGTCCGATCCCCGAGGTGAGATCCACTTTTACTTGTCGTTTTTCGTAGGTAAATTGTAGGTTTAGATTTTAGCATAGGAGTAGTTAGTAGTTTTTTAGATTAAAAAGTCCATCACGATTTAATCCACGACCGACGCCGATTTCCATCCCATCTCCTCAATCCCTACATATTCGATTTCTACCTCACGCAACCTATCATATCCGACCACGCACGGTGGTCGGATCCTCGGATTAATCTTCCATATCACAAAAATCCATCCATTCACAAATCCCTTTTTGTCTATAAATAAAAATAAAAAAACAACATAAAAGTATTTTTCCTGTTCATCTCACCGTTGTTTTTGCAGGGAAAATTAAAAGAAAAAAATAACATTTTTATTATCCTTTATCTCTAACCGGTGTTTTGCAAGGCAAGATAAAAAAATTTGTGTATCTCTGTTATTTCTAACATTTTGTGTTGCAGGAAAACAAAATAAAAAAAATCATCATTCGTCCTCTTCCTCTAACAATTTGTTTTGCAGGTTCATTTAATAAAACAAAAAAAAACAACAAAAATCTTCTTTTTATATTCCTGATTACATTACTGATAAAAAATAATTAAAAAAAACATTCCTTTTCTTTTCCTCTAACATTTTCCTGCAGATAAACATAAATAAAAATAAAAACAAACAAATAATAATAATAATAAAAGCAGTCAGCCAGCCGCAGGCAGCCCAAAGCCTCCTGGGTCCCTCTGCCAATCCCGCCGGCCCTCCGCGGTGGTCCCCCTGCACGCCGACCGCCGCTCCTCTCCAGGCGCCCAGCGGTCAACCGCCGCGCCGCCCTGCCGTCCCTGACCCTCCAGGCGGCGCGCCCCTGCGAGACCTCCTGCAACAGAGCCCTGCGCCCAGCGGCGACGCCGCGCCGACCGCGCGGCCCCTGCCCCGCCGGCTCACGCCTCCTGAGCCCTCCACCTGCGCGCCCAGGCGGCGCTGCGTCCGCCCGCCGCCGCCACTGCGATCCCAGCGGCCTCCCGCCGCCCGTGACCAGCCCCCGCGTGCCCGCGCCCAGGCGCGTCCGCACCACCACCTCCAGCGCGCGCGGCGTGCCACCACCTGCTGCTCCCGAGCCCCGACGACGCGCGTCCCGCACGACCGCCCCGCGCGGCCCCTCTCCTCCATGCCCTTGGTGGGCGGTGGTTGTGACCCTCCTCTCCTGTGGCTTGAACAAGAAGATACGAAGGAAGCCCTATGGGTTATTAAAAAAAAGGGACAAATATTGAGGACACCCTCTAGAGTTTCAATTATTGCAGAAATGCCTCTCAGTTCTAGCAAGTCACATGCTTGCCACATGATTCAATGGGTAATTTGCAAACTCTCCTTTCTTAGTCTATGTTTTGTACATTGTTGAATACTTTTCAGAAATTATAGTTTAGTCCTTGTATTGTAGACTTGAATTTGCTTGCTCCTTCGACTGAAATAAATGTTTGCATTGCTCTAAAAATTCTGCGAAAATTCACATATGCTCCTGCTACAGTCTTGAACATTGTTTAAAATTTTCATTTCTTTTTGAGTTGATTTGTTATATTTAAAAAATCAA